>OY751489.1:1487296-1908099 GCA_963565915.1 Entoloma clypeatum | reverse complement strand
CTGTATTTCTACTTGCGGACACCACCTTGAGATGTATCATTACAACAAAATACGCAGGACTCTTTCCATGAACTTTCCCCAATCCGCTCAGCGTTTCTAGATTATTCACCTGTACACTAGCTGCTTCACCTCATTACTCGTACTCAAACATGCTCCGTTTCTCGTTCTAACTGGTCCAAATAGTGAGCGAGCCTTCACGCAGCCACCGTCATTGCCAACATCTGCGACGCACGACCTTGTCCGAACCACGGAAACTGCCCTTTTTTCATGCTCACTCACCCGAATTCTACTCCGGAATGGGTATTCAAACTCTGCACCTTATCTGTTCTCCGTCGAAGACACTTCAAGGCCTCCCTTGGTGGCTGTGGTCTGGACGTGAGTAACCCCGGGCCCGCCTCTCTCCCTTGTCCGCAAGAGGCAAATGCAGACCAATGGGTCGTTCCGGTTAGTAATGTCCGATACCCATGGCACACGAATCTTCGTTCCTTGTTGTGGTCTTGCCCGGACCCCACTGATGGAGAAGAAACCAAGGCGGTCGAATTCACGCAACATTCAAAGCAATCGCAACGGTTGGTGAATCACGACAATTTCGGATGGGAGCGAGGTAATTCGATC
Organism: Entoloma clypeatum; assembly: GCA_963565915.1. Taxonomy (NCBI): domain Eukaryota; kingdom Fungi; phylum Basidiomycota; class Agaricomycetes; order Agaricales; family Entolomataceae; genus Entoloma; species Entoloma clypeatum. The sequence continues at coordinate 1,907,484 of OY751489.1, read as the reverse complement.
AATACCTTGTGGCCATTCTCGGTTTCCACCTTGCATCACAGCTGCGATTCATGTGGTTCGGATATGACTTCGGGAATGAAGGGTCCACACCACGGTAATAAATACTCGAGCAAACCAGAATATGTTTGAGCCGAAACGTCTGTATAGTGATCAGTTACATCGTTCTTGGCAAACTATTCCGGAGAAAATCCTCACTTTTACAGTAATGTGAAGACTTACTGCTTCTAGCTCAAGTTCCGCGCTGTCCGAACCGAGCTGCGCTGATCTTGAACCACTTTGTTAGATAATTTCCCGACACAATCCTGGCTGGCAGCGCACCAATCAGCGTTGTTCGAAGGATCGTGCCCATAAACCGCAAATCGATTTTTGTGGTATATGTGTCTGACCTTTAAACTGGGGTGACTGGGGGCAAGGCAAGCTTGGGATGATTAACCCTACTCTATGTCGAAACCAAGTCAGCTCGATCACTTTAGATGGAACTTATAAATGCACACTCCTCTGTAATGATTTTCTCGGCACCCCTCCGCCAACATCGACAGCTTCGCCCGTCTGTTTGACTACACAGCGGTCGTCGAACCAATATAACTCTTCTCAATGATTGTTTTGGGCATCCTCATGCTCTCCGCCGCAACCTGCGCTGGTGCTGTTGCAATCCAATCCGAGTCGGCCACCCAGCCCGTCGATCATGAGAACCGCTTCTCCGTCGTCGAGCCGGCGAGCTACCCTGGCACTACTTTGACGCATGAGGTCGTCCTGGCCATTATAACCGTCATTGGTGAGCCTCGATTCGTCGTGGCGTCGCCTCTACTCTGACAGAAGTCACAGTGATATGTGTGATTTTTGTGATCATGTTATGGGCCTTCGTGAAATGGGACGCAATCATTCGATTCATCCGCGTTCCTTCCGCCACACCTGTGGCATACCGTCAAAACACACCCCTCTCCGCTTCGGCGGATACCTTGCCTGTCATCCAGATGTGGTATTTGGGCCCACCATCATCCCCACCGTTGTCCTTGCCACCAAAAGCGGTGGTGGCAGAGTCGCGACGGGGTGGAGATTCGGTTGGTCACTGTCAGTCGGTTGTTGACGACCCGCAGCGGCAGGCATAGATTCAGAGCTAGTACTTCGATATCGCGCTGTCTTGGTTGTGTATCTCTATTTCATGGTAAATTTAGTGTGTATCATAGCGTAGTAAGTACCTACATGCACAATTTGCATCCGTTCTCAACGTTTTACGTAACTTGGGGTTACACGCAGCGGATTCTGCAGGTCCTCATCGCCATCCTCCAGAGGCCTGCCAAAAACGCAAATTCTGTACCAAGATGGTGAATAGCAGCACAAAACGAGTCATGCTCGACGGTGTGTCCAACTATCAAATCCCAATCATTCCTAAACTGAAAACGCTGGTTTCAAGTCGCTCTTTTTCTTGCTTCTCAAGTGTGTATTGCCCCTACATCTCACAGTCATAAGCCTCGCTAAATGTCCGTGCCCAGGCAGCATTGTTCTATACCATGCGAGTATGAGCCTCCCACCAACTCGTCATCCGTCCCCACACATTGACGGATTTCCTCTGGGCATCAGTGGGTGCTTGACAGCGTATCCCCAGACAAGAAGAAGAGCGTTAAGGCGAAACAGCTGGAAGCCTTGAAACGGTTAGGACATGCAGGTCTCCAGCTCGACGAATACGAAAGTACGCCCCTCGTTCTCACCAAACCTAACATGCCACGACACTAAAGGGCTTACACAGAAACCGTGGCGAATGAAGTCATACACCCCGACGATATCCACGTCCGATTCAGTGGTGAGTCTCTCAAACACCAAGCCTATCATACAGGAAACATTATCCATACACAATCTCTTCCTCCGTTAGACATCGGAGGTTTAGACCCCATCATTTCCTCCCTCCGCGAATCCATCATTTACCCCCTGCTCTACCCCAACCTCTTCTCTTCTTCCTCTTCCCTTCTCAGCGCACCAAAGGGCGTGCTGCTCTTCGGTCCGCCTGGTTGTGGCAAAACCATGCTCGCAAAAGCTCTTGCGAAAGAGTCCGGCGCGACCTTCATAAACATCGCGGCGTCCGTCCTTACGAATAAATGGTACGGCGAATCGAACAAGCTCGTCGCGGGATTGTTCAGCCTCGCCCGGAAGACGCAGCCGAGTATCATTTTTATCGATGAAATCGATTCCTTCCTCAGGGAAAGAACGAAGGGCGATCACGAGGTAACGGGGATGATGAAAGCAGAATTTATGACGCGAGTTACTCTTAATACTATCTTTGCTCGTCGTTGATGTCTGTGTTCGATTGATTGTAGACTATGGGATGGCCTGACTTCATCTTCGGACCGGATACTTGTTCTGGGCGCCACAAACCGGCCAAACGACATCGACGCCGCCATTCTTCGCCGGATGCCCAAGCGTTTTGCGATACAACTTCCAAACATTGAGCAACGGCTAAGGATTCTCACACTTGTGTGTAGTATTTTGTCTCTCATGAGTTGGGGGGTTTACGCGTTATGCAGATGTTAAAAGACACTAAACTTGCACCCGAGTTCCCGTTGAACGAACTCGCACAGCTTTCGGAAGGATTCTCGGGCTCTGATCTCAAAGAGATGTGTAGAAATGCTGCAATGGTGCCTGTGCGGGAATACATGCGGAGAGCAGATGGGAATCAAGACATACTGGAAAAAGGTCAACTAGAGGTCAGTTCGTCCCGAGGACCTCAATACGTGAGGTTGTTCACTGACTTCCACTCGTTCTCAGGGCTTTGACCTCCGACCACTGAAAATCAGTGACTTCTTTGTACACGACGGCTCGAGTCCGTTACCATCAGTTGATCGTGATGATGATATGGCAAAGTTAGATTGACGTGCAGTTTGATAATGGTCCTACCTTCTACCCACTTCACTACAGCATATACTTCTAGACTACATTATGTTCTTGGTATGTTATTGATTAAGCTTTGTATTGTCTGGGTCGTCATCCCTTTGTGACATACAGTATAAAGCTCGTTCGAACAGTCGGGTCCCCACGATCACAAAGAGCGCCAAACGAGGTGGGGTGAAGAGAGTCTTCCGACGCTCTATCTAAGCTACCCTCCACCAATTCCGAACAGTTTTCTTCCTGTTCATCTCTTCTAGGAACAAAGGACCCATTGCGGCAGCCAGAAGGGAAATTGAGACAGCCGACATGACACGACAGTTCGAGTTGAATTAGTTCTGTAGATAGTAATGGTAGTGGTACAGATGTAGCTAGATTAGGCGCCAGGTTCACGAGGAAGCTTTGTTACTTTGTTGACAAAGCCCCACATGATACACAGGCATGAAAAATAAGTCAAAGAGGATGAGCGAGTGTGTAATTTGTGAGGGCATTTATCCCGTCTGTTCTGTAGGTGTCATAGGTGATAGCTTGAGGAATGAGGCCATCCTGTAATAAGAGCATTTTGGGTGATGATACTGCGTATTTTGGCCAACTGATGTCTGCTCCACCATTCGGATCGAGGTTAGCTGCAAAACGAATAAGGTAGTTTGCCATGTCACCGCCTCCAAAAGCATTAACTACGTCGGTGGCATGAGTCTGAATGTATGACCTGGCGGTCAATTCACCGAGTTACAACGGTAATTTATTCCACTCACCGCTCCCAGTACTGGTAAAGCCTTTCCACGTGCGTTCACTGAGGGAAGTAGCTATAGAGAATAAAATAAAAAGTTGAGAGTAGAGGCGCGCACAATACGCCCAGGTGGGTTGTTTCGTGGAACGTTGTTGCAAGAAGTACCGTCTAGGGCCTTGGAATACACCATCCCCTAGCAAAGCGGCGATCCGCTTGAATTGCGGAGTAATTGCGTTTAATATCCCTGTACCAAATGGAGAGCCTTTGGTGATGTCGCTTGGGTACAGACTCATCAACAGATCCATGTCAGAAGATGATGGTCCTCCAGCCAAAAAGGTATTCTGGACGTAGTTTCTGAACTGATTATCGGTGCTAAGACATATCAGGTTTCATTGAACGAGAATAGAAAGAGAATCACACACGTAACATTCAAACTTGAAAGCCCGAAAAGCGTGCCCTCGTCATCGCAATCACCTTAAGCTGCATAGGTCAAGGTCACATATGAGAGCGGAATCGTCGTACCAGTGATAAATGGAATGTTCGCGACGGATCCCTGCGACACTAATCTCGGGGGAGAATCAGTTAAAAACACCCCATCTGCTCGAGGCAGCCAGGCAACGTTCAGTGACTGAACGGCAGGGTTAGACGCCATGTCTCGATAAATAAAACAACGCAGACCTGATACGCAAAAACTCCAGGGGAACGCTTCATTGCCGCCTTGAGCGTGGAATAAGGGACCGTCCTCAAACAAGCAAGGGTATCTGCTGAACGAGAACAGCCAGTTTGTGAAACTATGGCGTCGTAGTATTCTTGTCCATTGATGATGTCGCCGACAGGAATTGGAGATCCTGACTGCATGAATCCAGCACGGAAAAGGCCTTCATTATTGCCTCCGTTGGTCAACATATGTAGAGCTACAGACATGGCTCCGGCAGATTCTCCCCAACTTGAGGGATATGTCAATTTGATAGACGGAGACGAAGCGCGTCATGCATACATTGTTACCTTAGCAGGGTCACCCCCGAAAGCACCTATATATTTCTTGATCCATCTCAGCGCCTGACGCTCTTTAAATGACCATCTTCAGCCTGAGTACCCTCGCAAGGAAGAACCGCTCACGATCTTGCAATCCCAAATTCCCGACGCCTGCAGCCTTGATTTCTTGGCCGCCAAGGAACCCGAAAGCTAGGGTCTTGTCTCGTACCTTTGAAATAATAGGTACTTGGACCTTACTTACCGTTCAGTCTTCAAAGAGTGAATTTCAAGTTGGACAAGGCACCTCCTTTCAGACCACTCGTACTTACCTATAATTCATACTGACATAAATTGCAGGATATCCGAGATCGATCGATTGCTCGACAATCTTGGAGCCAGGATAACTAGGACGGTGCTGAGCTGTTTGTCGCGCGTCACAAGTGCCAATTGCTTACAAGGAGCTGCTTCCAAGTCCAAATCCACCTGGGCGCGAAATAGTTCAGTCACAATAACTCAAGGGCATGAATGGGCTGTATGAGTACCCCCAAATAACCACTGAGGATGGAGTCATGTTCAACATGTGCAGCCCCGGAAGCATATCAAACCTACCGCAATTACTGGCAATTTGGATGTTGGTGCGACGGATGTCGGCTTGATCACATTGACTGTCAGACCTATGTTAAAGTGAATAAAAACTCTGAGCGAAAAGGAGATGTAAACTCACAGTCCTCGTCATCTGGAAAAACGGCTGCATAGATTGAATGGAAGACGAGATCCGCAGCGTCTTGTACCAGCCCGGTGAGAATCGGAATGTCGGGGGCTTGCTGTGGGCAAGATGGACCGTATTTCGTCGCATCAACGTTACTACTGTATGGAGAGTTTGGTTGCGGCAGTCGAAACCGAAGGTCTCCCGTCCTTCGCAAATCGATCAGGACGACGACGACATCATCGTCAATTAGGACATAAAAGCACTCACGGCGGTTGGGCGAAAGGTATACCCAAGAATTGTGAGGTTCGACCTGAGGTTGTTCCAGTCACCGTCGCGCTATCCAGTTGAACCGTAGGAGCGGTAGGAGGCGCCGCAGCGACAGCGCCAATCCATATCGCAAGCAGAGAAATAGGACGGCGCATTATCTTGCAAGTCAGAGGGTCACCGTAGCATGAGTGGTCCCCCACATCCCAACCGCTCATTAAATATCGCCACTGCACCCGGGATTAGATACATATCGTGGCAAGTTGATGAGCTTGGACATCACGCGAGCCAGATGGACAGATCCGTAATTGGGCGACCAGGTCGTTTGACGGCCATCGGGGTAGTTCCTCGACGACCGGAACCCGTTTTGTCCATCTCAAGGCCCGACAGCCGATTAGGATCATGGCTAGACATCAAAAACTTGGAGATTCCTTCCCATAGAATCACAAGGGCCCAAACTTCCATGGCTCCCCAAACGGGGAGTATGAACTAACAAGGAGGACTTACAGAGTGGTACCCTATACAACCCCATACTCTGCACTTGTAAACGGTACCTACTTCGAGTGTGATGATGGTTGAATTCGAAATACGTGATCTATTTGCGGGGTTAGTCTCCCATAGTCAGACTCTAGTTGCACACTCAATTCGTTTTCTTTTTGCTGCGAGCAGACCAATGATGATGGATTCGTCGGCGCCTGAAAGTGGAGGATCGTTGCCCGCCACCAGTCCTCTGCATTCAGCGCAGGCTGATGATAAAGATTGTTGGAAGGGTTGTACATGTCCGGGAACACATACAGTAGCCCTCGCTGGATGTCATGTCGCGTCGCAGTCTGTCGCAGTCAGATAATGATAATTGAATACTTTGCGGCGTTCGGATCCTAACCGACGCTGCCGCGCCGTTTGAACAGAATTGCTATGGACCTTGGCATCAGCTGTCGTGCCTCTTCATCGAGCGACCATGTGCTCGCAGAAGAAAAAAAAAAAAAGAAAAAAAAGGGACTAATACATAACAACCATATAATCTCGAATAAGTATCCCCCCGAGCCGCACCTTCGGTTTGTCGGCAGGAGGTTCTCCGGCTAATTTCTCAATGGATGGACAAGGAGATGAAGATGAAAAGTTCCCAATCTGAGGGGTCGACGTGCACCAGACGCATGGAAGCCCAGGAGCTTAGTTATTGATGTACCCGCATATAACTCCGAGGCAAACGAGTGTATTTGAACATTAAGTGCATCCATAGAATCGGATGCAAAATGACAAGATTCCTGAAAGAGCGGTATGACACTGTCACATTACATTAAAAGGTGAATAAAAAGTCCTGCGGCAGCCAACGCCATCGATTTCGGCGCCACAGAAAAAGATGTTATCGCGGAATTTTTACCGCTTGTGGCGGCTGGGATATCCAAAAGGTCGGGGCATTGTGGGTTATTGAGGACACCGCCATACACGCTCGCAACCCATAAAACTGCTCCGTTGGTCCATCCGAATCCAGCCTATCATCTGTCAGCACATAGCGAGTCACAAACCGGGATAATGCTGACCTGAACGGTATATTCTCCTCCACGGCCAGCAGAGTCGACGTCCAAGACAGAAAACTTTTCGAACATGTTTCCGGTGTTATTAATGCTCTGTGTGACATTCAACTCGGCAGGCGAGAGTCTTGGGACGAGTCCTGAGATAGAGCCACCAGTAGCGAGCCTATGAACAAGAGGGATTCAAGCGCCTTTTCTACTTGACAAGTTGTTAACGTACCAGCTGCAGTATGAGCTAGTCAAGTATCGATTAGCCAATTCGCGCTGCAACGCTGCTCCCCAACCCTCTCCACTTGTAACGTTACCACCATTGACAACAGTTCCGCTATGTGCATTGATGTCGGCAGCAGAACCAGTGGCGGTAGCATTCCGAGGAGTCTTCGAGCCGGAATAAACAGGTTGTCCAGGAAGCTGAGATTCTTCAAGACCAAGTTGTCCGGAAGGAATGAGGTCAAAGGTCGACCGCTTGGAACCAGGAGTAGGCAAGGGACCGCTTGTAATGTTCGACGGTAAGGCCCGCAGTGCTTGAAGTATAATATATTGATGGGGTGGCCAAGTGTTGGGAGCGTCCCTGTGGAAAAAGCATCACAAAAAGGAACTCAGGAACCATATGAAGATATTCACCACTGAAGACCAGAATCAACAAAAGTGGCAGGGAAAGTTCCGTTATAGCGATTCATAACCATGTTGAGCGAAGAGAAGAAACCGAAGGCTTTCTCTTGACTGCTCAAGAGGTCATCGGGAATGATGCCGTTCCACAGAGGGTAAAATGTTGCGGCACTGAAGCCCGTATTTCTCTTGTTCGTGGCAAGGTTATAGTCATAGAAAGCCAGCTGGTAACCTTGTAAATGGATATGACCTAGATACATGTTAAAAGTGACATACCTTGGAAGAATCCCAAAAGAGATCGAGGATTGCAGCCTTGAGAGCAGTGGCAGCCGCAGTATGTCTGTTCGCAGAGGCACTGTCCGTTGTATTATAGAAACCAGCCATGATGAGGTGATTCTTGTCTGATGGCAGGAATTCGTAAGCAAAAGGGTGCCGTTGCAAGAGTTCCAGACGGATTCAACTCACAAAGCAGGCTGTTGAGCTCAACCGCGATCGTGTTCCTGACGTTCAGACTGCGCAGACCTTGACTGCTGACCGTGTTAGGTTCTGCGAGCCACCGCGTACTGTAATCCCATCCTACGCCATGGTATCCTTAATGACGATCACGTCGTATGAATAGACTTGTACACACCAGTTTCAGCGCCGCTGGCGAGCTCAGCGTATAGGGCAGCCCGTTGAGTATCATTCAAAGTAGCAGGAACGTTGGCAGTCAAGTAATCTGGAGACAAAAATTGAAAATGGCAAAAATTGATGAATGAACATGGGCGGACCGGTGAGATAAGACTCTGGGCGAGGAGCAGTGTTGTTGACAGCGTAATGGTACACCGTATGGGTTTGACTGGAATAGGAGCTTGTGACATTGACGCTACGATTAGTGCTCCACCATTGAAGCTCTTTCTAAACGCTGCTGAGTCAGAGAACACGGCACGTCGTATAACCAGAAACCTACCTCTGCTAGAGGCAGAGCTCTCTGAAGGATACTGTTGTTGCCGGTGGCAGTGACATAAGTCGACAGCATCTGCGAATCCAATTCGAGATTAGCATATTTATGTTAAGGACGGGGGCGGGGACGAACATGGATGAAGACAGGGGGCTGGGATCGATTCAAGTCTGGTGGTGGTACGTGAGCTGGAAGCGAATAGATAGTAGGTAAAAAATCCATACAGTAAATTCTTCCCCCATTGGGGATGAAACCATACTTGTCAAGCTCATCCATGAAGTTTTGCAGAGTGTCGGCAGCAACGTCGTAGAGTTCTGATTGAATCAGGCCTTCCATGATCCAAAAACTATCCCAATAATACTGTTCTCGAAAACGGCCACCTTGCATTTTGCTTGTTAGTCGTGTGTTACATACAAGGCGAGAAGGAGTCGACTGACCAGGGACGACAAATGTGTGATTCAGGGGAATCAAGCTGCTCTCGCAACCGGTGGGTCCTTGCGGGCAGAGAACAGACGAGTTGGTCGACCGAATGAGCTGCGCCCAGTACCCATGAACAGTCTGAGCAAATGCTTTAACGATGGGGAGGGAAATGTTGTTCAAGAAGGATGGGTTCGGCTTGAAGTTCGCAAGCGGTATAGCCTCCAGCTCGAGACCCTCGCCTTTGAAGTCGCTATCAACAAAGTTGACAATCTGGCCATATGTAGGATTGCCCGAAGACGTGAGGTTGTTGAAATCAGCTAGAACCAGTTGGGACCCTTTACTGGTAGGCTGTGCGGGGTTCAACTCAACTCAACAGAGAAGGCATAGCCCCATTAGGCGCGTACCTTGTCAATGAAAGTCTTGTCGTCTGGGTAGAGATTGGCAACGCCGACTGTTTGCAGCAACTTCACAGCAGTCGGCTCGCGTGAACGACGTATTCATAAAAGAAAGATCATGTACTGACCGATCCTGCGCAGAATATTTCCGAAGGACACCAAGCCTGCTTGGGAGGAAGCGGAGCTTGGGATGGCAGATTATTGCTGACCGGAGCTGTCGGAGTGGGGGTCGACGTCTGGATGGTGATTGTCGGAAGACGAGTCGACTGGGCAAGACCACCATTAAGGAGGCAAGCGACTGTGACGAGCGCCGTGAGCATGGTAGCTGTTCCAACGAGGCTTAGGAAACAAGGACGCGAGGATGGGCCTTATATATGGAGCGCATCAGCCGGTATTTGGGGTGGTTAGCAACTTGAGAAGTTGGCCAAAAGCAGATCCGAACTTGCCATCATACTTACAGCACCGGGTTTAAAATTAGGTCAACCCGGTCAATAAAATTGAAGACGAGTACCAGAAATTCTACAAACAAGCTAGCCCATGGGGCTGGTACAAAATCCATTGGGACGCACCCAGTCAGAAAGACTCTTCAATACCAGGTTTAATTCTGACAACAAATCAACCGGGTCGCAATTTAGAAAGTGCACCTCATGGTCAGAGAGAGAGACGGTGGAGCCGATGGCAAAGGCATCTACTCCCATAAACACGAGCTAGATCATTACTCCAGTGGCGATCACTACCTGCAGCAACCCCCCAGCTCACTGGTGCAATTAACTTTCTCTTTTTGACAGAAGGAAAGTTTGGAAACTCATCGACGCAATACATCCATCTCTCGGCAGTCCATATCAAATCGACTTGATACTCGTGAACTCCATGTGGAGGAAAGAACGCAATATCATTTAATTTATGAATGGATCGAATGGTGAACTCACGTCACTTCTTTCCTGAGCAATAGTCAAATCTCTCTCCCCCAAGCTTACCGCCATTAACCTCCTAAAACCCGCCAAAAATACTACACTCCATGAAAGACATATGCATACCTCAGCAGAATAAACTCCCAATCAACTCCCAATGCTCACAACGCACCTGCCGTCATGAAAGATCCAAAATAATCCAACCCGTGATCAGTCGACGAGCATCCTATCCGTCAAAAGTCCTTCATTGTACGCCATGCTCTCGAAGATGACTTGGCGCCAGATGCTCAGTGTGAATTCGATGGCTTCTTCCTCCAACACCTAATGATGAGACCGTGTCAATCAGAAAAGACCTTTGAAAGCACGAATGTGGCCGCGCACCGGCTCCAGTCCTTCAACAAGCTTCTGTGGAGTCTTGTGGTCCTTCAGATGTTCAAGTACAAACATGATTAGATCATCATCCTCCAATTCACCAAGATACTTTATCATTTGCCGCTTCACCAATGATTCGAACTTTCGGTCGATGATGCTCTGAGAGGTTGGCCATGGTCAAATGTGAACTAGAGCGGCGTAGGCAAACAACTCACATCAGATAGACCATCCCACCGGACTTTCGCCTTGAACAACGTTTCTTTATCGTGCGGCACCGACAATTTGATCCTTTCCAATCTTTCTCTCGTCTGTTCTCCACTCTCAGCCACGCTAAAATCGAGCTTGACCAGCGGAACTTTTCGTTTCTTGATCGCATCCTCTTCCTCTTCCTCTTGACTGAATAAAGTGGTCTTTTCTTTCGTGCTAGCCTCCTTGAAAGGAGCGGTAGCAATAGAGACATTGAGCCTGACAGGAGCGCCGTCGTCAAGGAGCAAACCAGCTTTCCGCTGCTCCTCTGCAAGCGCCTGCATTTCGTCCATCTGACGAGCCAAGAAGTCTTCTGATGCCTGACGCAAGTTTTCGGCCTCTTGTTCTTCGAACCGACGCGCTTTGGCGTCTGCTTCCTCCTCTGCTTGAAGTCGCCTTGCGCGAAGAACACGCCAGCGTGCGCTAGTGATTCAGAAGTTGTTAAATTACAATCCTGCGGTTGATCTTGAGGGCGACGTACCGATCAACGTAAAAAGGTTCATCACTTTCGTCGTCGTCCCAAATATCCAGTCGTGAACGCATTTCAATTGCCTGGCGCTCCTCTTGCTCTTTAGTCGTTCGTTCCCGGCCGATCGCACGTTCAAGCGCTTGGATACGTGTCCGTTCTCTCGGCTCGTATCGACGCTCGCGCTTGAGAATGAAGTCAGAAAAATAATCTTGCCGTTCTTGATTTTACTCACGTCTCTGAAGGATACTTCCTCATCTCGCCGTCTCGTTTCTTTTCTCTCCTCTTCCAGTTCTTCGTCAGTCTTTGTCGGCCTGCCAGCCGCCAGCCGTGCGCCGCCATCGATAGAACTGCCTTCTTCTGCTTTTATAAAACCAACAGGCTTACTGTAACCTTGTGCCCCTTTGCCATACCCATGCTGCTTGTTGAATTGCGTGGAGCCCGACATTTGTTGAGGCTGCGCTGGTTGCTGTTGAGGCTTTCCCCATTCCCGCACCTTGGGTCCACTCGGCGCAAGTACGGGGACACTCTCTCGGGCATCACGTTGCTTTTCACGTTCCCGTTTGGCGGCACGTTCGCGGAATTGAGCGATTTCCGAGATGACAAGGCCACGCTGGGTTTCAGGCAAATCGGCTTCTTGGAGATCATGAAGGTGGGGCGGTATCACGTATTTCTCCTTGTCAAGTAGTCCATTGTTCGCGGCTTCTTGTGAGGTGCGATTTATTTCCTGTACCAGTTCATCCAACTTGGCCTTAGATTGTTGTTTTTGTGCTTCATCGGCCTGTCGACGAATGGGTCAGTTACGAAACCTCCAGAGAAAAATGAGACGACAAACATCAGTGACCATTCGCTGTGAGCTATAGGCGTCAAGAAAGGCACGCGTCTTCTCGTCGGCTTTAATCTTGGGAAAAGAAAAGGACAAATCGACGTAGGCTTGTAATAAGCTCACACGATCAGATAAACGCACCAGCAACTTCTTGTTCGCACATCCATCTTCTAGAGCAGGCAGCTCTATCCCATTTATGAGCTCCAATGCTCTTAGCGCCCCGTCTGGTTCTTCATACTCGGCGAAGCCAAACCCTTGGGGTTTGTTGGCTGGAGTAATCAGACGTTTGAATGACTTTACGGGACCGCATGCCTAGCACAATGATTCAGATGGGAGACACACAGGCAGGCCATCCATACCGTCAAGAACCTATTCAAGAATGCATCGGTGATGCCACCGGAGATTGAGCCAACAAAAAGGGATGTCTGCTTCTGAATTTGCGGAGGAGCAAATTGCATTTGCTGCTGCTGTGCGAGAGCCGACATTGAGGGACCCTGGCCGTAAGACGGCAAAGGTGGACGCAGACCAAGTCCTAACCGATTGGGCATAGGAAGCATTTTGACGATTTTAAGCTGGAATCTGGCAGTGACTGTGGGGAAAGTCAGCTCATTTCCCAGCTAGCAGGAGGGGTTCTACACTTGCCGGATAACAAGGGAAGCTGGGAGATGGAGGAGCGAGAGTAAGAAACAAGTTCCCACGGATTTTGACGTCTGTTCCTCCACGATGGTCCTGTTCTTCACTTCCAATGGTGACCATATCTGAGCATATCCTACTTACCGGTTCTCAAGCGATGCATCAGCCATAGAGCCACCTGCCACAATCTACATGGGCCGCGACAAGGTAGAAAGTCAGTGCACATCCCTACGGCCGATGGATTCTATCCACAACTGCTGCTTCCAGATGAAGAGCTCATCAAATATGCTTGGCCACAAGACATCTGGTTTCACGTCGACAAGCTTTCCTCGGCACATGTTTATCTACGAATGCCGGACAAGATAATCTGGGAGAGCATACCAGAAGCTCTGCTGACCGACTGCGCACAACTCGTCAAGGCCAATTCTATTGAAGGTGCCCTCGTGCCCCTCCTTTCCATCTGCGCATCTATTTTATGAGGCTTGTTAAAGGAAACAAGAAAGACAACTTAACGATCATCTATACCCCCGGCGATAATTTGAAAGTCAGTATTGCCTTCTATCTCCCAAATCGTAAATGCTCAGTCATCAACGAGCAGAAAACAGGCGATATGGCAGTGGGCCAAGTATCATTCCACAATGATAAACGGGTGCGTAACACGCCATAAGTGGGAGAATGATACTTTGGTGAGCATAGGTGACAGGTAAAGCGAGGTGAGGGCAATCTGGATCGCATTTTGTGTTGCGCTCTGACATTGGTCATTCACAACAGTACATGTTTCCAAGCGCGAGAACCCAATAGTCAACCGTCTAAATAAGACCAAGGTCGAAAAGGTTGTTGATCACGAGCAAGAAAGAATCGACCGAATCAAAGCCGAGTCAGCGATCCGCAGGGGACAAGCTGCAGAAAAGGTGAATCTTTCTCTTCAAATCGTCTCGCATGACTTACTGGTCATACAGAAAAAGGCAGATGCCGAGCTAGCTCGACAACGCGAGGCCGAGAAAGCTGCACGATCGTATGACTTATTATTCAGTGTTGAAGAGGACGAGGATGCTCCACGAAAGACAGGAAGAGAATTGGAAGAGGATTTCATGTAACTCTCCCACATCTTCGGTCGTGTGCGAAAAGAGACAGACCTGCAATTGCAAATGGGACAATGCCCTGCCTCTTTAGCAACAGGAACATGCATATGCTTTCTATCATAAGCCTTATCAAAGATGTATCTGGATGCAGATGCGTAGATTAATAGCGGTGCGGATTACCTGTCAGCAAGCAGATGAAAGCAAACGAAAGCAGTCAAAGAAAGGACTGGAATGGAATTTCAGGGGCCAGCACATGGTCATTCGTAATCGATAAATGCGAAAGCAGCGAGCATGGGGATGTCCTGAACCATCATATAATCTAGTCGACATGAAAGAAACTCGAATGAAGGATGGGCAGAAGCAAACAAAGCTAGTCAAAGACGTGATCAGAGTGCCGTGGAAAGGTGCGCGGGAGGACGTACCGATAAGGAACGTTAGATATCATCGATATCCACCTCTCCTTCATCACCGAATTCGAATGTGCACTCTCCATCCTCCTCACCAAACGTATCGGTCTCGTTTATTTTGGCGTTCTCTGGCAGCTCACCATATGCTTTCACTATAACGACAACGATCAAACAGATAAAAAATGAACAGAAAAGGCAACGCACAATTCCGTGCTTCGTCAGCCGTGTATTTGACGATCACATCCGCTTTATCATCCTGGAAATCCCGCAAAGAAAGGAGAATGATGTCTCCTTGATTGATCCACACCTAAAATTGAGGCCAGCCACGAATGAGAAACGACCGATGTACCAATCGTCGTTCTTGTGCGCACCTTTTTCCGCATTTTGCCCCGGATATGGGCTAACCGTTTCTCTCCATCGAAGCACTGAGCCTCCAAACGCCCATTCCCAAGCATTTTTGTGACCTGCGCATACTCTTGCCCATCCTCCCGGAAAACTAACTCTCGCTTATCGTCGTCGTTTTCGTTCTTTCCACGTCTCCTATTTTTTCCTCCCTGATGATAAATGAGGATCTCGTTTGCGAAGACGTATGCGTAAACCACATACCTTTCCTTTATTCTACAGAATCGCGATTTTGGGCATAAGTCGGATTGTCTTACTAGACGAATTGAAAAGCCCACCTTCGGCATAACGAGCGAGCAAGGGCTGTAGGATCTGGTGGTAGCACCGAAGATGGAGTTTGTTACGTAACCAATATTGCCTTGAAGCTGCACTGCCATCTTTCAACGATTCGACGCTCTCCCAACGACTGCCTCGCAACCGAGCGGAACGACTGTCCATGAAATTCACCAGAAGCCGAAGCCGCTCATAAAGCACGGCACGACAGTCTCGAAATTGCTTCGTGAAGCAAGTAAGTATTGAGTACACTCTGAATCTGTGAGTCGCCTGAACACATCACAGTCTGGTTCATACTTATAAGAAATTGACGCCCGGCAAATATGATCTTCGCTCTTTCCCGATGCTACATGAAGACCTCTTGTCTGGCTTTGACCCTGGCTGTACAGGTGTGGATGACCGCTGGTCAATGCGGAAACAATTGCTAAGTAACAATGGGCGCCGATCTGCCTTGACGATCCTTCGAAAGAAGAAAGGCGGTAGCACACTATATACTGCATACATAAATGCATATTCATCAGAGAAAATGAGATTAGATTAGATCACAAATCACAACACCGCCAACCTTTCTACTACGACGTGCACTTTGCTCCTCAATGAGTCTCCATCTACCGCCCCCCGCTAGCTTCGAAAACCGAGAAGGCGACGAGAGTGATGGCGCTAGGTCAGGATCGGATGACGATGACCAGAATTGGGACGACTGGGCTTCTGATTCGCTCATACAACAATCATGCAAGTCTCTTTTCGACGAAAAAACTCTGCCATCGGTCGAGGATGCACTTAAATACGATAAAGAAACCAATGGATTCGATTTAAACGAAACGTGCTCGAGACTATGTCAGTACGACAGAACAAATTGAAAGCGAAACCTAACGCTTGTCAAATTTCCAGCGCTTGACTTCCACGGACGTGTGCGGTTGATCAATTATATTCGGAAAACAGTACGTGGTACTCAGTCAGTGGAATACATTTGAGTAGACTTGTCCCAGAAACCGTCGCCCAGGGACCTTTCCACCTTCACCGGAAGTGAAGCCTTCTTCATGTCAGAAGAATACCTCCTACCGACCCTTGAGGACGATGCATTGCTTCGTGAGTGGAAAGTAAAATACTGCACGATTACACATGTTCATGGATTAGAGGTGCAACCCGACAATTGGTCGGACTCTGATGAGGATGATCGTAAAACAGAGGATCCTCAACGAAGGATTCGAACATTAGAACGGAAACTTGCTCAAGCAAAACAGGATTTCGTCGAATATCGGGCGCTTATTACCCAGAAAATCAATGTAACTGGTTTGCTAGAAGCGCCCGCCGAAGCTGCATCCAGTCAGACACCCGTTGCCCCTCAGGATGATGACACACATTACTTCAAAAGCTACGCCGAGAATGGTTGGTGCTTTCATTTTCCGTCTCGGCCGACTGATAGGGGCTTTTTTCAGATATCCATGCTGTCATGATTAAGGATAAAGTGCGAACTTCTACTTACGCTCACTTTATCCTGACAAATCCTGCGCTCTTCAATGATGCCATCGTCCTCGACGTGGGTTGTGGAACTGGTATTCTCTCCTTATTTGCTGCCAGGAGTGGCGCGAAGCGAGTCATTGCAGTGGATGCGAGCGACATCGCTGAAAAAGCCGAGCGCATAGTGGAAGCCAATGGTTTCAAGGACATCATCACTGTTGTCCGGGGGAAAGTGGAGGAAATTACATTGCCCGATGACATCCGGCAGGTCGACATCATAATCTCCGAGTGGATGGGGTACGCTCTGTTGTACGAATCTATGCTCGATTCGGTACTACATGCCAGAGATCGATTCTTGCGGCCGAACGGGATCATGGCGCCTAGCCAGTGCCGTATGATGGTCGGTCTTTGCGATGCTTCTGAGATTTACAAGGATCGCATTGAATTCTGGAGTGATGTTTATGGTACAGTTCTGCATAGATCCCCCTGCTTATTTTCTGATTTAAACACCAGGTTTCGATCTCTCTGCCATGGCGAAGGATCTTTATGACGATGTCATTATTGACGTGGTAGGGCCGCATACTATGCTCAGTGCGCCATATGTGATAAAAGTAGGCTTCAGTCAGCTTCAAATGTCCTTGCTAATGGACCTGCTCCAGGATCTCGTCCTCAGTGAAGTCACATCGCGCCAGCTAGATTTCTCGTCATCCTTTACACTGATTTCAACTGCTGAACGGCATACGAAAGTCAATGCGTTCGTACTTTACTTCGACACCTTTTTTACACCATTCGGTCACCCGGTTCCTGCCACCACGGAGGTGAAACTCGTCAAGGAAGGTGATGTTGTCCTGGCTGAACTATGGCCAGTCGGGGGCAAGTCTGCCCCGCAACGGCGAAGAAGCACGGGCGTCCACCGAAACTCTACCACGAGTTTCAGCACGGGCCCAAAAAGCGTGCCGACACACTGGAAACAAACGTTGTTCCTGTTGCGCGAACCGATCGACGTCTCTGAAGGCTAGTATCTTCCTGAGTAGCATTCAGACTTCACTGAGGCATTGATTTTTCAGGATCGATTGTACAGGGCTCGTTCCACTGTCGGAAAAGCGAGGATAACTCTAGGGAGCTGGGCATAGAGATCCACTACTCAGTCAGGCGAAATTCGGATGCTCCTGCCAGTGATACTATTGTGCAGATATACAATGTGCGATAGCCTAACGGACAGTGAAATGTACCTTCAGGAGTAAAGTCTCAGTAGTATAGGACCTTATACCGCAGCATACTTGTGATTATAAGTTGCCTCAAGACGTGATTTGACATATTCTCCTGCGGTTGTTATTTCATATCGAGGTGGGCGCTCAGGCGAGGTACAACTTTGAATGGGCTAATGTATGTTTCAGATGAGAGTCTGCATGATGCGAGGTCGAGATCCTACCTCGAGTTTGACGTCGTAGTCTGTACCGAAGAAAAGTGGGATGGCATATCGGTCGACTCCATTGGCATTGATAGCTCGGTGAACTGTGGACTTGAAGATATCATCTAGATGATTTTATCTGGTTGTGTTCAATGTACATTGAGATGAAAACCCACTAGTCCATCTTGCGAACTGATCACCGAGGCTAAATGATGGACAGGTCAAGGCAGGGATATAGGAGCCACTTTGTTGCCCCACTTACTTGATGACAAGAGTGCCGGGAATTGAAGGTGCGTTTATCCATTGCTTCTGGGAATTCA
Source organism: Entoloma clypeatum (assembly GCA_963565915.1). Taxonomy (NCBI): domain Eukaryota; kingdom Fungi; phylum Basidiomycota; class Agaricomycetes; order Agaricales; family Entolomataceae; genus Entoloma; species Entoloma clypeatum. The sequence continues at coordinate 1,889,223 of OY751489.1, read as the reverse complement.
GAATCTGCAAAGCTTGAATTCCGGGTTGCTGCCACAATATGGTGAAGCACTGTGATCGTAGTCTTGAATGTTCGACCTTGCGTCAACCAAGTTCGACTATTCTCACCTCCCAGCTGAACAGAAATCAGGTCAGTCTATACAGAGAGTTGACCAGCTTACTCGGTGTGTTCGCCAATGCCTACCACACGGTCATCTATGGTGCCTTTTTGAGGAGGGTAATGCAGTAATTTCATAATTGCCGCCGAGCGCAGAGTCTGCATTGGAACTATCCGTAATCTATGGAGTGAATGAACACAGATGGGCGGACTTTATCATCAAAGAAATTCTCGGGGAGGTTCAGGGCGAGCGCGAATAAGGGGAACAAAGACCGCCCAAGTTTCACTGCTGCGTGGCTTCGCATCAGTCGTATTCTGTTCATACGCTCTAGGACGTGAACAGACGTACTAATAATTCAAGACTTTCATGCGAAAATCAGGAACTTGGGTAGGCCAAACGTTTGCACCAGCCATTACTCCGGTAGTATCTTCTTTGAAGGAAGGTTGACTTTCGTCCAGGTCTTCCCAGCCAAACTCGAAGCCTTCTTGAAGATCTCCTGCATTTTCTGGATTGACGTTGCCACTGAGGACCGCCTGATATCCTTTGAAGTTCGGCGTCTTTTGGTTCTCGAGCTGTACACGACTCAGCAGTAAGTGTGCTTGTACTGTTCTCGTCAAGAGTTCCAATATTGACCTCCATTTTGGAGTCTAGGGGGAGCGCGAAGTATTTCTTTGCAGTTTCCAGTGCATCTTCAATTATATCATTCCCGATGCCATGATTCTTGACTGTGGATGGTGTTGTGAAACTCCAAAAGTACTAGACTGCTATCCGTACACGTACCATAAAAGAAGCCAACATCAATACATGCCTTCCGTATTTCCTCGACCAAGTTTCCACGTATCTCGGGGTCAGTGCTGGACACGTTCACCAGATCACTGAAGAATTGTATTTTGCAAATTAGCCGCCGCTGATCTGTTATAGCGACATACATGACAGGGATAACCTGAAAGCCTGGGTTAGCGGCCTTCGCTCTTTCCATCAAAGACGCCATCCTAAGTATTCTTTCGCTTTGGATTCGCTCTGTTCTTCGTAGGTCTTGTGTACAACTTGAATTTGTGTAGTTCACACCTGCCAGATCTCTGAGTTTGAACATACCAAGTCCCGCCCACTGAAAGGTATACTACTACTACGATTGAGATTATGGCTGCAAAGTATTTTCAGACATCATCGTCAAACAACTGTTTGAACAGATGATCGCAGGTCTCTTGCCACTTGCCTTTTCTGCAAGATCGTCAAGGGTATGTCATCCTCCAGCAACGTTTGTGCCCTGCTCATGATATATCCAGGTGACATTCCGAGTTTCAAAATACTCGAGACAGAGCTCTCGTTTGTGACTGGACTTTCTATGGCGATCACAGAGAAACAAATACATTCATACAGATACGCATTCCTCGACATCGGGCCTTTATCGAGGGGGCATGCCCTCGTTGTTCCAAAGCGTTTGTTGTCTGTCTAGCTCCATGAAGGATTCTTGATGCCAGTCATGAAAATATTAGACCATGCTGAGAAGATGCATCAACTGCCGGACGAATATCTTGCAGACGCAATGCCTGTCGTAAAGAAGATAGCAATCGCTCAAGGAGTGGAGAATTACAACATCCTGCAAAACAACGGGCGGATCGCTCACCAGGTAACTCCCACTTCATCATAATTCACTTTGACTGAGTTTTGTGATAGGAAGTTGATCATGTCCATTTCCATATCATCCCCAAGCCCTCTGCAACAGACGAGGAAGGACTTGTGGTGGGATGGCCTGCTAAACCGATGGATAAAACTGAGCTTCAGCGAGTTTTCGAGGAGATCAAAGGAAAATTGTAAGAATGCTAGTCGAATCACCACAGCTCCTTTTTTCCGTCATGAAGCCCCTTGCAACTGAAGTTAGGGGGTACTTATTCATAAGAATATGAAGAAAACCATTTGTATGTATGTATGGAGTCAAATTCAACTGGCCTGAGGGTTGCAGTATCTCTCTGATAAGATAAGATGTTGATTGCAGACTGGAATTTCTGACCAAGAAGTCCGAAAACCAAGGCCTGATGGAATTGCAACGTTCATCATCGTCGCGGACAACAGCACATCGTTATGGCGAGCAATACTCCGGCTCTCATAGGCTCAATAGTAGAGCGGAACACAGCATCTCCGTCTTTGAAACCCTTCCGTTCAGGGGGTAGTGGCTTTCCAGCGGTTCAACATCGTTCAAAGAGTGCATTTGCTCGCAATCGGGAAGCGACACAGAAGACGGCTAATCCGAGACCAAGAGATGTTCCAACGTTGGTTACCGGTGGGAGGATGCCAAGGGTGTCGGGGAGTGTTGACTGGCGGGATCAAATGAGTCGTGAAAACGAAGAGCGGGTGCAGAGCATGACGGAGGAAGAAAAGGAACGTGAAAGACAGGAGATCATCCAGCGCTTTGGAGCCGGTGTCGGCGACGTGTTGAAACGGGCCCGGCTGGCAAGGGAAAAACAAACTGCGCTTCCGCGAGACAAGCCCAGCCCAGAGTGGGACGTGCTTGACGAAGGTTGGAGCAAAGGTCACTCGTTCCTGCACTGTTCCCCTGATTTATTCACCAGTCCCAATAACCTCTCCGGAACGATCGAATGGCGAATTATCGCCCGAGAGGCGTGAGTTACTTTGGTCTCTCCTTTCCTCGTTGCTGATCGATGCTCAAGTGGCTTCTCCACATCCTGCCCTCTCTACCAACAGCACACGACCTTCGAGTCGTGCGGATCGTCATCTCCGTTTCGCAGAACTCTCCCCGCAAGATGTCCATGTTTATGAATCTGCCCCTCCCTCTCCCAGGAGAAAAGTGCTGGCTCTGCCTCCTTCTACAGACGATGGTTCGGCAATCTCTCTCGGAAAATGGGCAGGCTCGATGCACCAGCAGCCTTCTCCACCTCAACGCACCAAAGAATCGGAACCTGAGGAAGGCACCGCGGAATACATCCGCCGTCGTTACTTCCCGGATGCGCCCCAGGATAATCCTGACCTTGCCTGGATGGATCACTCTCAGCCGTCTGATGTCGCCTCATCCCTACGATTTGATCTTTCAGGGAAGCCCATCCCGCCATGCGCCTCATCGTCCCTTCCCACTCATCTTGGCCTTCATCATCATGCAGAGGGTGCACACGCAGGATACACTCTTGATGATATTTTCCTACTTTCTCGCTCTAGTGTGCCTGCGCAGAGGGCGACGATGTTGGGTGTCCTCGCTCGCATTGCACGAAGGGTCTCAAGAATGCTGCATGGCGAAATAGATGGAATGGGTGATCTGGTAGGCAAAGAAGAAGAGTTGCGAAAAAGGATCGTAGCTGCTGGGATAGAAGCCATAGCCGAGCGCGGAAGCGTTGGAGCAAGGGCTGTCGAGGTTATATGGCAATGCGTCGTAGGATGGGATGAGGGAATTTTGAGCATCGAAGGGGTGGAATTAGACGTCCTCGGTGACGCGGCATTGAACTCGCTGCGGCTCGAATTCTTCTTGCCTCAGGTCACCGCGTTACTTTCTCGAGGGCAACTTGAGCAGGAAAGCCAGATCAAGCTCTTAGGTGTCATCGTTCGGTTGGCTAAGCAGAACAATTACTTTGCTGCCTCGATAACGACGACCCCCCGGCTTGTCGCCATTGTGGTTCAAACATTCCTCCTTACACCAACGTCGAAAACAGATCAGCCCTCTTTCCCCGACCCCCTTGCTTTAGACCTTCTGACTATACTCGCCAACGCCTCTCGATCGAATGCTTTAGTTCTCAGAGAAGCTGCAGATGCGACCCTTCAACTCGTTGCAATTCTGCCAACAGCATCAGTATATCCGGCCCCACTTGCGATGTCTCTCCTCGTCTCAACACTTCGATTCTATAAGGCACTCGCGTCTTACGGACTATATTCCAACATTGCGAGTACGGCGATGACAGAGTTTGCGCAATTGTGCCACTACATTGTTTCAGAATCATGCGAATGTCGTCAACTAATGGCGGCATGGACAGACTTACTGGAGTACTGGATTGTGTGTGCGGTGAATCCGCACCGGACAACACCCGACCATGACATACTTTGGAGTCAGGTAGTTGGATGGGGATGGAATGGTGAGGTCAACAATCTTATCAAGCGACTGGGGACCGAGGAGGGCGATTGGGATGCATGGAGTGGCATTTGGAAAGTCAACGCGGCATGGCTGGAAGGCGCGAGGATCAATGGGGTACGAGGCGGCTCCGAGGAGAGGATGGAGTGTATAGAAGTATCGGGGAGCGGGTTCGAACATGGCAACGAGAAGGTGGTCGTTGCAAACTGTCTAGGGGCTATCAGACAGGATCTTCTGGAGCTGGCTGTGACCTCATTTTCGCCGTCTCATTCGCCTCGCCTTCGCGATCTTGCCAGACATGCGACAACCCTCGCCTGTGCCATCCGTCTCTGGCTCGCTTGTCTTCCGCCACCGTCAGATGGCCCTCTTGCCTCTCCACCATTCCCATTTCCTTTTTCTGATATTTCCGACTTATGTGCCAAGGTCCTCGTTCACCCAGTCTGGTCGTTGCTCTCTTCAACCCAGAGTATGACTCAGGCATATGTATATCTACGACCACTTGCATTCCTTCTTTCGATGTTTCTTCGTCTATCAAGAAGACTTCCAGGTACCTCACAAGCTCTATGGTCGGCTCAGGCTTTGTCTATACTGGCGAAATTACTTCCTGGTGATGAAGAATATGCAAGCCAAGTTATTGCGGAATTTTTTGACATGTTGACCCCAGGATGTGTCACCTCTTTGGGTATTCCGGCCCCCTCCACTATTTGGGACAGGGGCGGCATGGCAATAATCAAACCATTCTTGGAATATACACTCGGCCTCAGCGATATCTACGTTGGGCCTTACCCGCCTACCCCTCGATCCCTTCTGTTGGCCTCCACTCAACGCCTCCCCCCAAGGGCGTCTCTGCAGGGATTTGGGCTCCCTTTACCACGGGAGTGGACCCTAACGCCTCTCAACCATCTCCTCCGATCCGGAACCTCCGTTGTATTCAAATCCTCTCCAGCATCCTGGGATGTGTCAGAGATTGATATCACACGTGCATCACTGTTACTGACCATCATCGCTCGAGACATACTCGGTTATTTCGCATTGACCGATTTTGTCCTTACCCGAGAAGAGGCTATCTTCGGATGCATGAAGGTTATCATGTTAGAACATGACCAACCTCATACAGAATCCATTGAAGAGGTTTTTCGTGATCATGTTGTGGGACAACTCATGGATGACCTCCTGAAACCATACACGGTCTTGGCCGTTCATGCATCCTCAGTTTATGGTCCCGTTGTGCCTTTGTCGAGCAGTGTCGACCTCGAACAAGTGGCAGCAAAATTCCTCGATCAAACACCGTTCTTCCAATATTACACTGATTTCGTGTCGCTTTATGATGCAATATCTTTCTCCCATCCCTTGTTTGCTCGGCTACTCCTACCGCCCACGTCAATGAGGTATGCAATTGACTACCGGAAACATCTCTGGAATGATTTTAGCCACATCTTGAAGGCCATCCGTACACCAGTGGAGCAAGTCATATGCGCTGATATTGGAGAATATCTATGGCCGATTGAAAGAGATCCTCAGATGACTGGCTCTTACCTTCGGTCAATTTTGAGAAATGATACGCAAGGCTTTGTGCGTCTGGTGGCGTTACATCATGTTGCTGCTAATATCTGGTTGCACGATGAAGAGGGCTGGGGCGACGAATGTGCGAGCGAGCTGTTACATGCTATTGTGGGCCATGGCAGGCACGAAGTCGTCCGAGAGGTCGTTTGGTATCGACAAACCAGGAGTCCGACGATCCTTCAGCCCCCCGAATCTCCTATCGCCTTGGATGAAGCTGAAAAGGCACTACGTCTGCAGTACATCATACGTTGGGGCTTGGGCGATAGACTCCGGGGCCTCTTTGATGCTGAATAGATGTAGTCGGACCGAGAGTACTTACAGACACCTAGATCAAATTACCATATTTTATGTTCGTCTTATCATACATATACTGGCTGAGTCAACCTTGTCCTGTGCTTGAGCCTTGAAGCTTGAAGGTCAACTTGGGCGGATCGTGATATGGCAACCGTGACCTTGTCTGATTGGCCTCCGACCCTGTCGAAAGCCCAAGTTGAGGACCTCACCCTTCAGGCAACCTCCTACGCGTTTGCCACTGGCTTGCTATATCTGCCACCTACTCAACTTCAGTCATCAATCCCGTCCTATGCCACTCATGCGCCATTGTCCTTGTTCCCGTCACTGTTCCCTCGCTCTCTCTTCCAGTTGGCAAGGCGTCTTCAGCGCATTTATAATGTGTTGTATGCTAGAATCGCCCAAGATGTCGAATTTCTAGATCGGGTCATGGGTATAGAACACGGTGTAGGAGGGGTCGACGATTTTATCGGGCAACTCTGGAAGGGTTGGAAGCAACTAAGAAACGAGGGAATGGTGCAGGTATACCTGGGGATAGTTGCTTTGACGTTCTTCTGACACCATTCTATGTAGCCTCTTCAGCTGGGATTATATCGGTCTGACTATATGCTCCATATGCCGCTGGGAGAATCTCCTAGGTTGAAACAAGTAGAATTCAATACGATATCCGTCTCATTTGGCGCGCTTTCGGGACGCGTTGCAGAGCTTCACCGGTATGCTTTCGATGGCTCTCGCCCTCCTTTCTTAACCATATCCGTCTAGTTATCTTTATGCATCCACCCGATATTACAATGCCTCACCACACCTGCGCCCTGAAAATTTCCCCCCCAATGACACTTTATCTGGTCTAGTTGAAGGCCTCACAGCCGCTCACAAAGCATATAACAAAGAAGGGTAAAGCCCGTCTTCCCAGACGATGAACATGTGTTGATCTTCGGCAAGGGCATATATTCTTTTCGTTGTACAACCCGGAGAGCGCAACATCTTCGATCAGCGCCCGCTCGAACATCAGCTCTTGAAGAAGTTCGTCCTTGACCGTGCTGGCATCCGAGCACCTCTAACGATATCCTAGCCATTTCATACATGCGATCCGTCGGACATTCGACGAGCTTGCTTATTGCGCTACAGTCGATCCAGAGTCTCGTGTCTTGCGTGTCTCGTGCTCTCCTGACGTCCAGCCCTCGGGATTTGTCGAAATTTCTACTGTGTATTTTCGATCGGGTTATGTGCCCGCGGAATACCCAACTCCTATGCACTATTCGACTCGCATTCTCCTCGAACGATCCAGAGCCATCAAATGTCCTTCTATCGCCCTCCAACTTGCGGGCGGGAAAAAGGTCCAAGAGGTACTCACGCAACCTGGGGTCCTTGAACATTTCTTGTGTAACGAGCAGCAATGGGGCAAAAACATTTTCAGCGCAGAGGCCGTTCAAGAGGTACGCGAAAGTTTCATGGAGATGTGGGCACTGGACGCAATAAATGGTCCCCGAACACCCGACGTCGAAAATGAAAGCCATGGAGTCAGGAGAGCCAGGGACCTCGCACACTCGCTTGTTCTCAAGCCACAAAGGGAAGGAGGGGGTAATAACATCTACAAGGAATCAATTCGACCGTTCCTCGATACCTTGCCGCCCCAGGAACGTCAGGCTTGGATTGCGATGAAGCTCATCGTCCCTCCGAATGGTTCGGGGAATTATCTCCTGCGAGCAGGTGATCCTAGTCCCGAAAGCGCTGCTGTCCGGGCCGATGTTGTGAGCGAGCTTGGTATATTTGGATGGGCACTGTTCGGAGATCTGGCCAGTTCAGTGGAAGAAAAGGAAGTTGGTTGGTTGGTTAGAACCAAAGGGAAAGATAGCGACGAAGGCGGCGTGGCCACAGGATTTTCGGTACTTGATTCTCTGCTTCTAATCGACATCTGAGTTCCCCGATGGACGGTGTTTGCGTAACTGATCCGTATTCCCAGGTAGTGCCAGCCAATGTTAGTCCTGACGGATAAGACGCCTGGACGCGATGCCAATTTACCAAAGATCCTCTTTATTGCCATCTCTCCGTGAAATCATAGCCACTTGGCAATTGGCGATGACATTGAAATCCAAAGCTTCCTAGAGCTTTCATGCAAAAGAAGCCAGATCGAAATTAACCACCTGATACCTTTACTTGGGGTTCTCAACGAAAGACCTCCTTTATCTCCACTTATCGGTCGTCCTCTTGTTGAAACATGGAACGTTCACATTTGTAACACAAATCAAGTGTGGATGCGCAAATACAGGCCTCAAGTCTCATATCTTGACTCGATCCCGTTGGCGTTCATGCCTATGTTACGGAAACCCAGTCCTGCAGATGCCCCACGGAATTCGGCTTTACTTAGTAGGGTTTAGACGGCTTTAATTCCCTGGCGATCACCGCACCGACCTCAGTGTCCCTTGAATAAATATCACACTGGGCTTGCCTACCAGGAATCGCGATTGTGGGGTACGAGTTTGCGTGCATATCACTTGGTATACGCAGCGATGCAAACCTGCTTCAATTCATTGTACTGAAGACCCCCGCACACAGTGAATCGCCGGCCGCGACGGGTCAAGATTCCCTCAAAAGTTAGCCTATTTAGTGGGACGATTGGAGATATTACCTCGAGATAAGCCGTTCCGCATTGATGCGAAGGTCCTCCGACCTGATACATACCCGTTTCAATTGCGTCTAGTCTGCCCTTGAAATGCTCTTGAAAGGCGGTATCTTTAAAAGGGCCTGAAGTAGCAAAGGTTCCATCACCTACCCTTTCCCTCGGCGCCAGGTTTCTCATTTTCGATCACCTTCGTGTCGACAGAATGGGTGGAAGTGATACTGCTTCCTTGAATGAGAAGGAGGACTTCGACGCGAAGATCCAGCACATGGCCTTCTCGAAGAGACAAGTCGACACAGCTGCGGAACTTGCAGCAGCGTCAGATGAGCCGCTTGACCCGGTAGATGCGCTCAGAGTCCGGTGAAGTTGAGATGATGTCTTTCAAGGCGTTTCCGTTGATTCGGTGTTTTCTTACTGGAAACAGGAAGAAGATCGACAGGGTTGTCCTCCCCCTGATGTGTGGTGAGTAAATGACCTTCCTCTCCCTCACCGCAGGTTAATGCATCAAGACTGTAGTTCTCTACTGGTCAGGCCATGCCCCCAGCCCTAGCAATAGTTTGGCTCCTCACCTTCCTCTCACATCACAGGGTCCAATTCATGGACAAGACTACTTTGGGAAGCTCCGCAATCCTCGGCATCAAGTATGATTTCTGTTGATAAGTTATGTGATTCAACACTATTAACGATATCTATTAGACAATCGACTCATCTGACCACCAACGAGTACGTTGTACCTTGTTCGCCAAGAAATAACATCCTTACTATCCCTGCAACTCTATTAAAAAGATTTAACTGGTTCGTTTTCTCCAATTGTCAGTGACGAACTTTCCTCGACGAGGATATGCAGGCTGGGAACAGTATTCTACCTGAGCTACTTGGCGTTTGAAGTCCCTCAGAATCTGGCACTACAACGCTTTCCCGTGGGTAAATGGATCAGGTATGTCTAGAACGCAGTCTTTATAAACGCCCAAATAATGTTTCGAATAGTCTCAACATTACGATATGGGGAATTGCGCTCTGTTGTCACGCCGCCGGCAAGAACTTCAAGGGCTTGCTCTTAGCTCGTCTGGTTCTGGGGATGTGCGAAGGTTCAATCACGGCTGGATTCTTGATCGTAACCGCTATGTTCTACACGCGAAATGAACAGATCTTGAGAGTTGGTTATTGGTGTAAGTTGTCTCCACTTATTTGTTGGACCAAATGATAGCATCGGGTTTGATCGAAATTCACAGTTTGTATGAATGGCGTAGGTGAATAAGACACTATCTACATTCCTCCTGCAAGACATATTACTGACGGAAGCCTCAGCCCAGATCACATCTGGTTTCTTGAGCTACGGATCTCTCCATATAATCACTGCTCATTTTATGCCATGGAAATGGTGATTACTCTGCAAGCCACTCTTGAATGAACTCTATTCAAGCGAAGACTTAGGCTCATGATCATTACTGGGTCGATCACACTTGTTGTCGCTGGTATATTCTGGTATGCTGCTGCTCTGAAGCAGACGACGAAGGTTGAGAATGTACTAGGTTCCTCTTTCCTGATTCCCCTACCACGGCTTGGTTCCTTACCGAAGAAGAACAAGCAATTGCCATTCGCCGAATCAAGGTAACATCAATTGACACAGCATGTGTTAGTGATTCATTGCCATCCAGGTTAACCAAACTGGGGTTGAAAACAAACATTTCAAGAAAGAACAGTGAGTGGAAATTATCACTGTACTTGATATCAGCAGACCTTTCCTACTACTAGGATGTATGAGGCTCTATGTGATCCCAAAACCTGGCTTTTCGCGCTCTTTTCGGCCTCGGTTATGGTACCAAACTCGCTCACTAACCAGCGCCAGATTATCGTGTCTTCCTTCGGTTTTTCTAACCTCAAAGCGACGCTGCTTGGTTGTGTCGATGGTGTCGTTACAATATCCACTAATTACACAGGCGTTTGGCTAGCGGTGCGTTTCCCGAACAGCCGGTGCTACGTCGCCGTTATCTATACTATCCCGAACATCATCGCTGTCTTCAATATCAACCTGTTACCATGGTCTAATAAGATTGGTTTGCTCTTCTCGCAATGGACCTCTGGTATTCTATTCTTTTTATCAGGGAATAATGAATGCTAACTCCGCGTCGCAACAAGGTTTGGTTGTCAACTATGTTCTGTCTCTGTCATGGCTCTCCAGCGTGACAGCTGGTCATACCAAGAGAATTACAGTCAACGCCATCGCCCTCTGCGCATATTGTATCGGCAACTCCGCTGGCCCTTTTATGTGGCAAGCCAAATATTATCCGAGGTAGTTCCGTCGCAGTTCCTTCCGTATAACCGGTCGAGTCTAATGCATGTCAAAGGAATCACGTCCCCTGGATTATTATTGGCGTATGTCATGTTGTATGTGTAATAACGTTGTTTGCAATCCGCTGGCACCTCGCCAGGGAGAACCGACGTAGGGACTTGGAACCACCTGACCATACATATGATGACAACTGGATTGAGGTGACGAGAGATGATGGCACGGAGAAGGTCAAAGTGCCAAAGGTATACCTATATGGTCTTTGTTTTCCTCTATATCTGAATTTTCGCCTTAGGAATACCTGGACCTCACGGACATCCAGAACCGTGAATTCCGATACGTTTTGTAGTCCTGCTGGTTAGCCTGCAAGGGCTGTTATCCAACAATTGCTTGTACATATGATTCGTTCATACATATCAGGCATACTGTTTGAGCCCAGTTCTCCTTTCGCGAGTCTGCAGTGATGGGATGACCTATCCAGCTCCTGATGATGCTGACTGCAAGTGTGGCTTCTGCAAAATACTTCAGATCATGGCAACCTTTCCGCTCCCTGCCTTCCCTGCCAGAATGGATTTTGCCCTCCAGTCAAGTGGTAAATACGTCAAGCCACCAGGGAATTGCACAGCTGGCTTTCCTGCCATTTCCGACTCTGCTTCTGTTTTCGGGTGTGTCTTCCGGGCCAATGTTGAAGTTCCACCTGGGCGCTAGCCACAGGCATACTGAGCAACATAGCTACAGTGGAAGTACTCTACGATACCGCTATGGTCACTTACATGGTTTGGAGGGGTAAGGCTGGTGAGAGCGGTTGAGGCTGGTGAGAGCGATGGAGCTGGTTAAGAGTCAAGAGACAACTTGTTGATATTGACAGTTTCCTGGTCTTATATACCATACTACTGTTTGTACCAACCAAACAAGTATGTAATGAAGATATGTAAAGGTCACGTGATGTAATCTAATCTAATCTAATCTACGTGATGGGAAAAGTTTCAACACCCCCCCATATTTAGTACATACTTCTAAATACATCTTACTTTTTCCCACATATATATATAGGTACTCTGTTTCGCCTAGTTTTTTATCAATCCGAAGTACGGGATAAACTTGGAAAAGAGGATTTTTCCCAGATTCTTAGTTAAAAGGTCTGCAGGGTTGTTCACTCCTTCAATGAATTCGACCGTAATTATCCCTTCAGAGACTTTTTCTCTGACGAAGTGGAATCGCACGTCAATGTGCTTGGATCGCTTCTCAGTTACAGGGTTGGATGCGATAAAGACGGAGCCATTGTTATCTCCATAGATCGGGACTGATCCGATCTGCATCCCAAGTTCGGCAAGCATGCTTCTAAGCCATGTCACTGCGCGACTGCAATCTGATAGCGCCATGTATTCTGCTTCCGTGGAAGAGAGGGCAATGGTTTTTTGCGCCGATGAAACCCATGTTACTGCTCCAGATGCCAGCGATACAAAGTAACCAGTGGTGGACTTCCTGGTGTTTTCGTCTGACGCCCAATCGGAGTCTGTGAATGCGTAGATTCCTTTCCCAGAATCACCATCATACATGATCGCGTAATTTTTTGTTGCCTTCAAATACCTGCAAATATCCCTTGCCACTTCTAAATGGCGTTTGGTAGGGTTTGCGGAAAATTGGGACATTTTGATCACGGCGAAACAAATGTCGGGTCTTGTCCCGATCATTAAGTACAATAATGATCCGATGACGGATTGGTACTTGGATCTGAGTTCTGCATTGGGTTCATCTTCAGACTTCATGGGTTTGTAGCCCGTCGGGAGTGGGGTATGGGTGGCATTAGATTCGCTCATCCCCATGCGTGCGAGAATTTTCTCAAGGTAGGGTACTTGATCAATGAAGATCCTCTTCCCACGTTGCCTTATTTGGATAGAGAGAAATTCTTTTGGTTCCCCATCAGGGACTAGGTGGCCTAGGTCCCTACATTCCCATGTTGTCATGAAGGCCTTCTTCTTTTCCAGCGTGTATTCCCGGTTTGTGCCGAGAAAAGCAGAGTCATCGACATAAATGATGGCAATTACAGTTTCCCCTTTGGTACTTGTGTGAATGAAAACTCCCGCATCGGAGTGAAGCCGGACAAAACCGAGCTTTTTCATGGAGGAATCGAGTTCCCTCCACCAGGCTAATGCGGCCTGCTTGAGTCTGTATAGGGCTTTGTATAGTCGGTACACGAGGTTTTCTTTCCCTTTTACTATGTAGCCCTCAGGCTGTCGCATGTAAATTACCTCACGGAGTGTTCCATAGAGGAAGGCTGCTGAGACGTCCAAGAGTGTCATGAACCACCCTTCAAGGGCTGTCAATGCCAGAATTAATCGGACGGTCTCGTATCTCACTACTGGTGAGAAGATCTGATCGAAGTCAATCCCTTCTACCTGTGAGAAACCTTTTGCAACAAGGCGCGCTTTCAAACACCCGTCGGATTTTTCGTTGTAAACCCATTTGTTCCTTAGAGCTTTCCTCCCTGTAGGTAGGGGTACTAACTCCGTGATCACCCCGCGGCTTTTGAGCATGTCTAGCTCTTTTCGTTCTGCCGCATACCAATCTTCTTTGTTCGGAAGAGAGTATATGTCTTTGTGTGACATTTTGATGATGCCTACTTGGATGAAGATTGCCTCCATCAGGAGATCGTTCATCCATGCCGTTTGACCGCCCAATCTACGTCTTCGATCCATTTTTTCAAGATCAGAAGCAGGGGTGTCTTCCCCATAGATGCTGTCTGGCATTCTCCGAACTCGTCGTTCCCTGATCGGTCGATCTGGTACTTGCTCGGGCTCTGGAGTGGGTACTCGTGGCTCGTCATCGGGCTCGCTACGCGGCAAATCATTGTCTGATTCAGGGTGATCCTGTCCAGTGGGAACAGGGTCGTGAGGTTTTTCGTAATGACTGTCATTGTCATCGTTTCCGGGGATGAGGTCCTCAAACTCATCAGCCGGTTCTGGGTTTTCCATTTCTGGATGGTTTTCTGGCAAAGGGTCGATGTGGCATCTTGGGTACTTGCTTTCATCAAAGATAGCTTTCCCACCCATGAAAATTGTATTAGTCTCAGGATCCATGAAACGGTATCCTTTGACCCCTGGCTTCGATCCGAGATAAATCATCAATCGAGATCTAGATTCCAGGGAATTTCTACGTTTTTCTTTTGGGATATACACATATGCTTGACATCCGAAGACTCTGATGCTTGACATATCGGGAATCTCATTGGTCACCCTGAAGTAAGGGGTATTCCATTCGAGACGCTGCATGGGCGTTCTGTTGTAGAGAAAAGCTGCATGTTCCAAACAGAATTCCCACCACATAGGGGGTAAGCATGCGTCGAAGCGTAAAGCCTGAGATTTTCCCCATAGGGTTCGATTTATCCGTTCTGCTCTACCATTCTGCTGGTGCTGATATGGGAGCGTGACGTCAATCAGAATTCCATGATCGGCAAGTACATCCTTGTATTCGTTGAATTCTCCACCTCCATCAACTCGCCACTTTTTAGGAGTAGCAGCAAATTGATTCTGGATCATTGCAAGAAATTGTCGTAGTGCCATAATGGCATCTGACTTCTTTCTAAGCAAGACGACCCAGACGTGGGATGAAAAATCGTCCAAAAACGTAAGGAAATATTTATATTTATGGTATGATGCTGTGGATATCTGTTTGAGATCAGAATGGATCAGATCAAAGGTTTTTGTTGCCCTTGTTATCGAATTGGGATACGATTGATTAGGCATTTTCCCTTTGAGGCAGCCTGTGCAACTTTCCTGTGATTTTTCACATACTAGTGTTTCAGGTACCCCTTTGGTACTGGTGGGAATCTTTCGGAGTGCTTGATCATTTGGATGACCAAGACGCTTGTGCCATGTTTCGACAGTGATTTCGCTTGAGATCGCATGGATCTGATCATAGCGTATTTCAGTGTCTAACCAGTAAATGGTTTGACCAAGGATGTGGGGGGTAAACTGGATTTGCTCAGCCCTTTGGAGATGTTGATTTCTCCACGAGTCCCGTCTACTTTGTAACCATGGTTAAGAAAGACGCCTAAGGACAATAGGCGTGTGTCCATGTCCGGGATGTAGAATACCGGTCTGAGAAGATGGGTTTTAACTTCCCCATTTAGGGTGTGCCGTACTGGAACGGCCCCAACTCCGAGTATTTCCAGTTTCTTTCCTTTAGCAGCAGTTTGGACGAATCGCTTGACCGTGAGAGGTCTATAGTATGCGAAGTCTTTGAACTCATGCGTAAAGTGTAGAGAGGCACCGGAATCTAATATCCATTGTGCGCGTTCTTTTTCCTTACAATGTGTACAAGAGGCGAAATGTTTAATATATTTTTTGTGTAGATCACTGCTAATGTGATCTACGCACTCTGTACTGGTACTGGCTAATATATCATATGTCTGTTGAGAGGTATTATTAGCATTCTGCAATTGGTAAGGTTTGAGAAAATGTTCTGACGAACCGTCAAGTTCAATCTCGTCCTCAAATACATCCGGCCCCATCCGTTCCTGGTCGATGTCCATCATTTTCAGCGATTCTTCTATTGACGGGGCTACGCGACGCTGTTTAGCCGGCCTTTCGTCAATGTCAGGAATGATGGTATCTAAGATACGGAGGTTTGACCCAGAGGGTTGAGCACCGATTTCTCGGGCGAGTCTTCGCACCCTCTCGTTCTTTTTCCACACAGATGGCTTTCCAGAAGGAAGCCTGGTGTACTGGGAAGGAGGAGGGTTCATGCGTTGCAGGAGCGACTGCATTTTCTCCGACTCAGGCTGCGCGGTACTTGTAGTTTTCCCGCGGCCCGTTATAGTGGTGAAGGCAGGTGCATGATGAGGAGGGAGAGGGCAAGGAGCACGTTGACGAGGAGGAAGGGGACAAGGAGCAGGACGACGAGGGGTGTGCTCAAAAGCTGGTGCGATGAATTCGACCATTTCCTTGGCATGGTCGGAGTCGTTGTCGGTGTTGTTGGCGCGTTTCTTCTGGTTGCGCCAGCGTCCCTTTCCCTTCTTCTTTTCAGAAGCGGTACTTGGGTCGGTCGAGTTAGGCTGCTCGTCAGCATTGTTACGCGAGGTACTCGGCGCTGTCTGCTTTTCCCATTTGGGGTCTTGCCCCTTTCGCTTAGTCCCGGAAATTTTCTGGGCCTGCTCGTTGGACGCCCGAGTAGACCCAATCGCGTACTTGCGCCTGTACTCTGAGACGATGCTGTCGGCGACTGCCTGCCATGTGAAGTCGTCGGCGTCGTAGACCTGAAAGAGGGCGGTGGAGAGAGATGACCAGGCGTCAGGAATGGCACTTGCCAAGATCATAGCCTGCATGAGATCAGGCACGACGAAGTTCGAGTCGCTGAGATGAGCGAAGAGTGATCCAAGGCGCTCGATTTCTGGCACGGGGTCCCGACCAGACAGTTTGAAGGAGGCTGCAGCTTTGAAATCACCAAAAATGGTGGCGGGGGAGACCTTTGAATACGCGTCCTTCAGTAACGTCCAGGCTTCCTTCGAGGTCTTGGCGTCTTTGATGTGTCTCCTGATGGCTTCGGAGACCTTGAGGCGGATGAAACCGAGGGCCATGTCGTCGTCCCTGATCCAGGTCTTCCTTTCTTTGTGGAAGGCGGGCTGGTCGACGGTGACGGTGATGACCGGAGGCTGGGTTGCAGATGTCGAGGTGGCAGAGGCAGGAGTGGAGACCGTGACAGTGAAGTCCTCGATAGTGGGGCGCTCAATGTTGCCGGATACGAGGCGCCAGACTCCTTGATGGAGGAGGTAGGACTTCATCTTCTCGGCCCAACTTTGATAGTCGATGCCGTCAAAGACGACGATGGAGTCAAGGGCGGAGCGAGAGGTAGACATTTTTAATGAATCTAAAAGGAGTTCTCCCAATCAGTGATGTTCTTTATGAATTTGATTTTTAGAGAAAACAAATAAATGATTCCTCATAACATATTCCCTTTAGGAATAGCGGTTTTTGGGAAAAACCCTTTTTGTCAGAAGTGTGTGAGGTACGATCAACGTTTCCACATGATGTGTACTAAGTCAATCCCCTTAGGGACGCTTCATGACAGGTACTTGTCGTAATGACGTTCCCAGGTTCATGTGTGAAGAAGTAAGACTCAGAACCTAGATCTTTCGATCGGTTCTTTGCCAACCAGGGTAGAGTGGGCAGGTACTCGCTGTTGCCAGCGTTTCCCAAGTCCCTCTGCTATCCGGGGCCCATAACCTGTTGAAGTTCCACCTGGGCGCTAGCCACAGGCGTACTGAGCAACATAGCTACAGTGGAAGTACTCTACGATACCGCTATGGTCACTTACATGGTTTGGAGGGGTAAGGCTGGTGAGAGCGGTTGAGGCTGGTGAGAGCGATGGAGCTGGTTAAGAGTCAAGAGACAACTTGTTGATATTGACAGTTTCCTGGTCTTATATACCGTACTACTGTTTGTACCAACCAAACAAGTATGTAATGAAGATATGTAAAGGTCACGTGATGTAATCTAATCTAATCTAATCTACGTGATGGGAAAAGTTTCAACAGCCAACACCGGCGGCCGGTGACCTCGAAAACGACCGAAATGGTTTCTAGCTTGTTACATGTACTTCGGGCTACTCGATCGTGAGTACAGGACGAAACGATTGCCTTCAATGGCTTCTCACCGTCAAACAAGACCATCTTGACCCCAACTTGAAGCAAATGTGCCAGTGGTGGAGGAGTCCTGGCTGACCGCGGACCTCGCCATACAGTCCGGGGTTCCGGCCATTCTTTTCCTTTCTTTCAGTTGGCTTGCTCTCTCTCACACTTACTGCGTGGAAGCGCCCGGCAAACCATACTTATGGAAATATTCCTGATCCCCGGTGACATAAGACTTCTCAACAGACCGCCCATAAGAAGGTATACTAATACAGTTCATCAGCAAATCAGACATGTGCTATGGCTGCTATGGGCACTATAGGGCACTACATTCTCAGGGATGTATGCTACAGAGCACTATGTAGCACTCTGTAGCACATGTCTGATTTGCTGATGTTGATTAGCTCATAATGCATATCACCATAATGCATAAATGTCATATTGCATCGACTTTGGCATGGAACTACGTTGGGGCGCAGGAAAATCTGTTGCATAACGCATAATGCATAATGCATAGGGTCAACAGGCATTTTATGCAATATCAGATCAGCAATTCTTGGGCCATTCAGTGGTGAAATAGAGTTGGGCCCCTGGATGATCTCCCACCAATACACTACGAAATGGTCATGGTAACGCGAGCAAGCTCAAAAGAACAGCTGTGAGAATAGAATTGGACCATCCTCTCTAGAAAATGCCCCACGAACTCACTCGGAAACCTCGCGCTCAGAAGTCAAAGCCTTACGTTCGAAAAGCTTTGCCCAAGAAATCCATGAAAAAAAATGGCCCAAAGACCTCCGCACGACTCGTGCAGTCCAAGCGTCGCGAGAATCTAACACTTCATGACTGGATGACTGTCTTTGCATTCATTGATGCTCACCCAACGATGACGCAGGGCGAGATTGTCAACCACTTCAAGAGCAAGATTGATGGAGCACTCATTTTTGACCAGTCAACCTTATCACGGAAGCAAAGGAATCAGGAACAACTTGAGGAGCAGACCATGTCAAACCCAAATGCCATGTCGTCGAAACGCGCATGAGTTGTAACTCGGCCTGATGTAGAACGAGCTTTGTTTCTCTGGGTCAAACATATGGAGGGAAGGGGCGAGACAGTCAATGGTGCAATGCTGAAAGAGAAGAGGAAGCGCTTTGAAGATGACTTCAATGTCCCCGATGCAGAACATATTGGAGACGGTTGGGTTTCGTCGTTCTGCAGGACATACAGATTGAGGGATTATCGAAGGCACGGAGAAGCTGGCTCTGTGGATCTTGAGGCTGTTGAAGCAGAGAGAAAATGTGTACAGGGAGTCATGATATCGTTTCCAGTTCGAGACCGATGGAATTTTGACGAGACAAGTCTCTTTCCATTGTGAGTGCTGCACGACCTGGCAATTTCAGAAATCATATTCATAGTCACCAACAGTGCTCCACCAGATCAAGGGCTCGCAACAAAGCAAATGAGTGGGAAAAAGAAGTTAAAATTTCGGATCTCTATTGGTTTTGCATGCAACGCGGATGGGAGCGAACATATGCCAGCCATTTTTATCGGAAAGGCAAAGAAGCCACGGTGCTTCCAGAAAAAGAATCCCGAACAGCGTGGGTTTTATTACCGCAACAACAAGAAGGCATGGATGACTTCGGAATTATTTGAGGAGTAAGTGAACAGCTGGAACTTGACGTCAAATCTGCAGTTCAGTTGAGACTCGTTGGACAGGTACATCAAGAAATTAGACATCAAGATGCACAATGAGAATCGCCACATCTGCCTCCTCATCAATAATTTTTCGGGGCATTTTGTCGAATACAAACCATGAAACATTCAGATTGAATACTTTGAGCCCAATTTGACATTGTTTGTTCAACCACTTGATGCGGGAATCATCCGGTGCTTCAAGGCACACTATCGGCACGCTTTTTGCACTCGCGCATTGGATCTTGACGAGGCAGGCGAGCGCGAGATCTACAAGATTGATCTTCTCGAGGGAATGTGTATGGCATGAGAGGCATGGCAGAGCGTGGAGGATAAGACGATTCGAAACTGCTGGAATCATACTTCTATTCAATTGGAGTAAGTTCGAATCATATCACTGGGTTGTTCGGTATGACAGACCTTCAGGAGCTCGAGTACAGTGGCGACCAGTGTGCTGATTCGGTGGCATGGAACATCATCCAAGACTTTGCGGTAACTGACATGTCCCTGCCTGAGGCCGAGAAACGCCTCAAAGAGCACCTTGGCTCACGTTACGATGACCAAGACTGGCGACCTGCTCTGAAGGCTGTCATGGAGGCTGAGGGGGATGTGCCTCAAGCACAAAAGGCCATTAAAAACCTCGCATCTGCAAGCCATCTTCCACGACTCACTATCAAAGTGCCAGCTCAGAGCCCACATGCCACCGGCACTCAACTCGAACAAGTAGAGGCAGATTTGATGGAGGCGGTTGAGGAGCTTGCACAACAGAAGCGTGTATTTGAAGTACCAACACTGGAGGAGCTCGTCAATCCAGTTGAGGAAAACGAGGATGAAGATTCACTGTACCGATTTGAAGGTGGGGATGCCGAAATCGTGGCCCAAGTGTGACAGGAGATGGATAGAGATTTCATTGAATTGGATGACTCTGATAGTGATGGCAGTGAAGAGATGACAGCGACGACAACAACGGACTCACCAAAGCTGAAACCATGAAGCTCTGCGAGCAGCTCGAAAAACTGTTGATTAAATTCGGAGGACAGGATTTTTCTCTCGAGCTTCCTTGTCAACTGCGTCGGTTCAGGGCTCAGCTCCAACGTGACAACTTCCAGAACGCGAAACAAGTCACCTTGGAGCGGATGTGGAATGAAAGAAATTAAGTAGAGTCGAGTTAGCTTTCCGTTGCGTCGAATGTCACACCTCTGGCTGGGTCACAAATATGTCACGTCAATGTGACTATTTTCGTGTTGCATAAATCTTATAATGCATAGGCCACAGGGGGGTCCCGACAATATGCATTATGAGCTAATCAACTGTAATAGGTTGGGCCGGAAGGACTAGCTTTACATATCCGTTCCATCAGGAAAATGGGATGGTTAGGATAAGACTAGATAAGGTCTTAGAAAGTGTAAAATATCAACAATATATGTAACTCTTATATACAGTCTGATAAGGCCAGTTAAAGCCAGGTAGCATTGGTGAAATTCACAAGATAACCCACCCTTGGGTAATTCCCAACAATTGACCTGCTTGGGCAGAGAATGGATTATGATTATTGAACAGCACATCTACATACGCAGGGAAGCCTGGGTAAGATACTCACATTGGAGGGAAGAAGAGCGAGAAGAGCTTGAGTGATGAAAGTACTTGGTAAAAGTCCTGTTATTGCAGATACAGATACATCGAGTATTTATACCTACAAGGATGTGCACAGACCATGTACAAACAAGTACAAACTGAGTTCTGTCGCAGAACCATAAACTCACATATATGGTAATATGTGACTTATAGTCATATAGTGTGACAAGCACATGATGTGACATAACATGATATATGTTATGCACATCTGACACATATCTAATGAGTCAGGGATCTAGAGCGAGTCTAGATTGTTCTAAGTCTAGAACACTTCCATATGTAACTCCATATGGGAATACACATGTTTATAGACATGTGATTGACTTGTCGAGACATCCATCTAGAATGTATTCTCAACACTCCCCCTCAAGTGTGATTCTGTCAGGTTTCAATACTTGTTCACAAGAAGACATTCAAGTCCTAGTGAAGGGCCAAAATAGATGGCAGCAGCCGTAAGGGCGCTAAAGGGGATCTGCTGTGTCGTTTAGCATACACTGTCATTTAAGGTCTTTATCAGAGACCCATAAGTCTAATTCCAAAACAAGAATAGACAGGTCTCATCAGAAGTCAATCTGAGATCAATAGATCATCAAAGGATACAAATACCTTTGAGAGAAATAAAATAGCGCAATAAACATGCAGCCATAATGGTGCTTGAAGCAGCCAGTGTAGCGCTTAGAGCAGCCACTGAAGTAATTGATTATTTAATTACTTCTACCACTATCTACTTTAGTTTTCCTTCAACGTTTCTTGTTGTCGGTGGTCGTAGCAGTGTTACTGCTAGAGGGCGATGAGGAAGCAGCGGCGGAGGCTGCAGTAGTGGTGGTGGTGGTGGTGTTGCTGGCGTCGGTCAAGGCAACATGCGCCAACTGGTCGGCATGTGCGAAGCGAGTGTAGAAGGTGGTGGAGAAGTAGGCGAAGAATGCCATTGGAAGCCTGCTCTAAAACTCGACTTTGAGGAGTGTATTTAAGGCTTTACCTATCTCGCACGGACCATGCTGAGTCAGGTGTTTGGCCTGATTGCATCAGCAAACCACGTGTGATAGTTTATTGTCATTTCAGATGAGTATCAATGGTTTTGACCATGATTCACACAAAAATGAGACTACCAATGCAGGCAGCCCAAGAAGGCGCTCAAGACGTAGTGGTACTCAGTTTTTATGGATCACATAGTAGTTGCAGCCAGTAGTAGCGCAAGAACTAGTATGGAAAGAGCATGTGGCACTAAGGCCGGGGATAAGTCAGAAGACATAACTCAATTAAGAGCTTGTTAGACTTGATCTGGCTCAAAGGGTCATTTAACCAACTGATGATATCATGATTGGCATGATCTAAGCTATAAATAGCTTATTAATACTCTGGGAAGCTGCCAAATAAGGCGCTAACAACCATGGATTTAGACAAGGGTGCCTTTATCCTGAGTATGTAATATTATCATGGCAACACTTAAGGTGTGCTTATAGATAATGTCATCTGAGTCGAGTGTAATACTCCAGACTTCAGGGATGTGGATGAACTAGTTAGGTTCAGAGTCCACTGTGATAGTTTATGCTCTGTTCCGGAGTAGGGTCCAGTTTATCGTCATAGTGGACGTTGAGTCTTCAGAATATAATATCTGAGACAGCTGGTAGTTCCGTCATCGTTTCCCATATCGTCTGACGTACTATCCAAGCTATTGCAAAATATAATCGCAATGATTAATATTGCAGCCATTATTTGAGCGCAGATATAATCAAGCCTAGTAACTGTGGCAAGCCCAAAGGGGCGCACATTGTTATGCAAAGGCTAGACAAGCAAACATCATGTGGATTGTTTTAGGGTTAATAGAGAATGAATTAACTCCCCCTGAAAACCAATTCCATGGAGTACATTTTACAGATTTTATAGGCAATCAAGCCAACTGTTATATGTGATGATGTGCAAGCAATATTGCAGATTATAGTCAAATAAATGACTTGCAATGTAGTTCTTTGTAGTTGGTAATACTTATGTTGGTGAACAACTGATTTATGTTCAGAGGTCAATAGAGAATCCACTCTAAGACATCAACACAGATTTACTATGTTTGTTGCATGATACAACAATAATGCGTGAGGGTGTTATTTGGTCTTGTTTGTCAAAGGAGGCAGCCAACACAGGCGCTCTACTCAATGCAAGAACCAGATCATTGTCGCAGCCAAAACAAGGCGCAGATCAGATGATGGGTTGATCCAAATCTCAAGAGTGTAACAAGCACTCTGATGCGTTTCATGCAATCAATAGTAATCTTGGTATTCCAAGAACCATATAATGCAAATTAATGCATTATTAGTAAGCCATCAATTAAGATGCTTCATCAAGTAATCATAGAAGATATACTTGGGAATAAAACCCAACAATAGTCTGATAAGACTAATGGATCGATTCATATGATATTCTCTTTTATCCAGAATTCATCGTTTCTAGGTGAGAAATCATAGGGGTATAAGCTGGGATAAGCTTTTTCTTTTGTTCAAGTTGACCATTTGATAAGTATGCAGCGGTCACGGCGCTCCTTTAATGGTACAACCTATAGAGTGTTGTATATGAAGCAATGCATCTGATGGTGAGATCAAAAGATCAAAGATCAGTCTTCTAGCAATGGTATCGCAAAGCAAATAGCGCAGAATGCTGCCATTAAAATGCTTCTCTATATTCTCCCTGTTATGGATTCGCTATCCATGGCATTGATCGCTCAGACAAGATACAAGACATAGAGGCCTTATCTAATTAATGGCCAGTTTCATCTTATCTATTGGTTTCAGGCTTACTATTCACTTTTACATCATTCGGGCCCCGGCCTCTGCTTACTCACTACAGTATGGTCATCGTTACCATATCTAGATGGTTACTCTCACACATCCTTGACATTGTGTTACTTATTGGACTATACTTAGATACTCTGACTCACGCCGCAGCAGTTACCATAGACACCTACTCCGGGTCCGCTTCTGGAGTCAGACCGGAACCGCTCTAGAGTTATCTAGATGACTCGACCTTCTAGTATATATAGGGTACATACATTGCATGTATTCCCCAGATCTAGCAATCACCTTGGTATCCGCCTTTGCTACTTAAGCCTCTCTGCCTAAGCATTGCATGGGTTTGTCAACCATAACACTCCCCCTTTTCACAGTCAAGTATGGTAATCATTTCCCATGTATCTTTGGCTTTCAAAGAGCATATACTGAAATAGATGCAGAACTTGGTTGGGAAACCAGAAATTCATGCAGAAAAAATAATTGCAAACTGCGGAGGAAATACTCCCCAAGTTATGCTGAGGTAATTACTCTCAGGTGATTTATTCCAGCAATATTTGTAAGCTGTGATACAATCTGATTTTTTGACTATATCCATTTTTGCCATAGGGTGTGTACCATCACGGTCATCCCTATATGATTCTGTGACAAGGTCATCGCTGCTTGATTAAAGCGCAGATGCCTTACAAGTCAAAATGCAATGCTAGCCTAAAAGGCGCAAGATGCATCAGAGATCATTCCCATGCAAGAAATGGAGAGTTCAGATAAGAAGCTTTGCATTGCCCCAAATCATCACTACTTTTGGTGAAAGAGTGGAGGAACAAGATTGGTTGGCTAGACCAATTTGAATCGATAAGCTTTGAAGGGTTGAAAAACTCTTCTTCTCATAATAAAGTATTATATATTGGCAGCCAGAATGACAATTTTGAACACTATCGCAGCCTGTCAAGGTGCAGAATAAGTGTTATGCAAACGCCATAGCGCACGAATACAATATTACTTTTTAAATGCTTTGAAAGCATTTTTTGTCTTATCCAATATAAGGTGGAATATTAATTCCTGAAAAGGAAAGATAGACACAGCAGAAAGACAAATTAATGATTTGTGCAGTCTTTTTAACAAGCTTATTAAGCTGTTTCCTTTATAGTAGGTGGCTCAACGGCACATCCAACTTATTGGAATTATTCCAGATTGGATATAAGTTATTTGAACATAAATTGCATTTGCATTTTTAAATCTCTCTTTCTTTCGTTCAAAATATGAACACATTGCAAATCAATGTATTGATTGCAATGAAAGAAAATACAATCGTTCTACACAATGATTATGCTGTTATAAGGTCCAAGTGTGGAAACACTATGTCGTAATTGTCGACAGGTGGACCCTTGCGTTGTTCTGTTATGACGGCATCATGCACCAGACCGGCGACACAGCTAGAGTAGCACAGAGCACCAGGGTCTGTTGGTGCAGATAAGAAAGACTTCTTTTTCCATAAGTTCTGAAATGGCCGATGAAAAACATCGCACGATGTCAATTGAGGATCATAGGAGATACCTATGCCGTAAAGGTAATCCTCAAGTGACAAATCGGGAACAGGATCAACACGATGATGATTATATATTTCAACAATCAATTCTCGAACCTTATCATAGGTGAGATCATCATTGTAAAGAAGGGTTTCTATGGCAAAGTCATCCCAATCAGGAGATGGGAGGGCAGATAGAAGCATTAGGGCCCGAGTCGATGGAGAAATAGAATGATGTGAGCCGAGATGATCAAAGATTTTATCAAGATAATCAATCTCGGTTGCAGGTTGTCGCTTCATAGAAAGTTTGAAGGACAATGCAGCACGAATGTCAGACAGAACTGTTTCATAAACAGCTCGTCCGAACCTATTCTTCAACTCAAACCAAGTCTCAGAAGACATATTCTTGGTGAGTTTGATCGACGGGTCGACACGAAGTTGAATATTGGCTAAAGCCATTTGATTCCTAATGTTCCATGCCTTGACTTTAGTTGTATGGGCTTTCCTTGTAAGGTTAGCAGACATCAAGGGTCGCTTCTCAGCACCATCAACAATTTGCCACAAATCCTGAGATTTAAGGAACAAACACATGGTGTTCGCCCACTCAGGGTAGTTTGTGCCGTCAAGAATGGGAACAGCAATCAAAGAAGTGATTGAAGACATGTTTGTTTCTAAAAAGAAACAGTTGGTCAGCAAATATTCAAGACCAATTTGAACCGATAAGAGGTATTGTCTGAATTGTTTGTGACACATGTCAGAGAGAGTTTATGTAATAGCCTTTATTTATGTGACTAGGGGCCACAATGCTGTGGTATTTACTAAAGATGGTCGCCTATAGTTCAGGCGATTGCTCCATCTTTATTACCCCGGGTGTAACCTCGGGTGTAATACCAGGTGTGATTCTCCTTTCTTCATCATCACTATGATTGAAGGGGGACGGTAAGTCCCTCGTTTGAGCTCTTTGGATGTTACTTGGGCGTGGTGCCCAGGGATCCTAGAGTCATAGTTCAACGAGTGAAGAGAATGTAGATGGGGATGCATACTGCTTTTTTCTTTCCACATTTGTGAGTACAGACATGGCATGTATGCCGTCCGTATTGCAGCTGCATGACTTTCACCTTCTGGATGCGTGGTGTGACCATGCAATCCAGAGTACAGAGGTGTCGTCTGTGGAAACCATCATCACTCTGAACTACACGGATGTCATGGTGTGACCAATGGTTTGCTTGAATGAAACCATAGTGGAAGCAGATGCAAGATTCTTTCATCTAGGAACGATTTTAAGTCAGTATCAAATCTGAGATCGTGCAACCATAATAATGGGAAGTCCCTGAGGCAACCCGAAAAGGGTGCTTCTATCAGGTACAGGGTGCAATGGATCAAGATTGATGATGAAAAAAGGGTTCAAGGAACAGAAAGTTCCTGAGAATCGTGATGTCCAAACGTCAGCACATCAAAATATACTCGATTTTGGTTAAAACCAAATGCCAGACAGGACATGACACAGCGTGAGAAAACCCCAAATCTAGATCGCAGCCAAATGAAGGCGCAGATACAAGAGAGGGTTTTTCACAGGGGTGTGGTGGCCGCCTATCAAGGCGCTCAAGCCACAGGCTTATACAAAATGTCCAAATATAGACATAGGCCATAAAAGGTCCTAGTCTAGATCAAGAACTAGACGCAGCCCTAGGGGCACTTTGCTAGTCTTGGACATCAGAACTAGGTGCAGCCCAAAGGGTGCTTACTAGTCTGGAACCTCCGAGTATCAAACCAGATAACTAACTTAGACTAGTCTATGCTACTAGCTAAAGAGGCGGTAGCAGCCCAAAGGGCGCTTTTAAGACTCGCGCTCACTGGCTAGGCCAGGTTAGTATCTAACAGGCTAGACAGTCGCAGCAACTCTGTTAGAGCGTGCAGACTGTACCGGGCAATCCGGGGCCCATAACCTATTGAACAGCACACCTACATATGCAGGGAAGCCTGGGTAAGATACTCACATTGGAGGGAAGAAGAGCGAGAAGAGCTTGAGTGATGAAAGTACTTGGTAAAAGTCCTGTTATTGCAGATACAGATACATCGAGTATTTATACCTACAAGGATGTGCACGGACCATGTACAAACAAGTACAAACTGAGTTCTGTCGCAGAACCATAAACTCACATATATGGTAATATGTGACTTATAGTCATATAGTGTGACAAGCACATGATGTGACATAACATGACATATGTTATGCACGTCTGACACATATCTAATGAGTCAGAGATCTAGAGCGAGTCTAGATTGTTCTAAGTCTAGAACACTTCCATATGTAACTCCATATGGGAATACACATGTTTATAGACATGTGATTGACTTGTCGAGACATCAGTCTAGAATGTATTCTCAACAATGATACAAGGATGTGACTGAAATAGACAACAATGATATTCTCTTGCAACTCAAAACCAGAACAATGAAAGCTGTCTGGACATCCCAACATTTATAAGGTCAGGTAGAGTTTCTAAAATCTCATCTTTCAGATGTTTCATAACCACTGAGTATCTGGCTGTGTGAATCTGATTGGAACAGACAAGAATGATGCAATTTTGTGAGCTGAAACCATAATGATGGAAGCTGTTAGAATATCTCAACCTTTATAACATAGTTGTGATCACTGGATATCTGGCAGCTTGTACACAATAATAATCTACAGGAATTACAAATGTAGGATAATCACGGAAAGGCCCCACGAGATGTGGCAAAATTCTACCAGTGAGATGGTTCAAGATGGCTTGGTATCTGGTTGGTTGTATGGGATAATGAGTTACAAGAATTATGAGTGTAGGATAATTACTAAAGAATGCAGTAGATATGGCAAAAATATACCACTAAGATGGTTTGGTAAAGCTTGGTATCTGGCTGGTTGAATGCAACAATGATCTGCAAGAATTATGAGACAATTCTTGGATGTGACGATCACCTGCAAGAATTTCAGGATTTGGTGCAACAGCCCTAAGTATGGCACTAGATCCTGTTGGTCTTGACTGGCTCAATGGTGGTGGTAGCTGGTATTCAAGTGTCCGCTTTGGACTTCGATTACAGGTATATATAATCAATGCTAGTAAAAAGTAGGTACTGGGTTTATGCCCTCACACCTCTTTCTCCACTGAACTGGGCGAGGTGGGGATGTGCTTGTATGCCTGCTCATTGAGAGTTAAATGATGTATAGAGGTTACAAAGGAATAGATACAACACACCCAAATGAGAAGCTTGCTTTGGAAGAGGCCATTCCAAGGGTCTTCGGGGTCGTATTTATCCTCATAAACCAGCATCGGCCATTGATCGCCATGGACAGCAATCTTGCCACTGACAAGCTTCGCCTTCACACTTAGAAGAGTTTATAAAAGAAACTCGCTCTTGATCCTCCCAATCAAAACCTGCAGGGCAGAGGAGTGCTCCAGTTACAGGATGATGGAAGCCTCGAGTTGTCTTTACATTTTGGGAGAGGGTTGGAACCAAGTACCTGTTCCTCGGGGCTATCCAGTCCAGCACCACGTCTTTTAAACTCTTGGTATTGTCGGACCTTGCACTCGATATCCCCTTCTGAATCTTTGAAAGATGAGAGAATGGCAAACTCACAAGTGACAAAAAAACATACAAGATCAGCCATCTCCACAACCTGTGCTTAGGCAATGGCACGGGTACTCCTGGGGGTACGACAACACTGACCCGTACCTGTACCCGCATGGGTAGCAACCTGTCGACCAGCGGGTAGATGCAGCGCAGGTATGCATGGGTA
Organism: Entoloma clypeatum; assembly: GCA_963565915.1. Lineage (NCBI taxonomy): Eukaryota > Fungi > Basidiomycota > Agaricomycetes > Agaricales > Entolomataceae > Entoloma > Entoloma clypeatum. The sequence goes on along the minus strand of OY751489.1, from coordinate 1,860,256 downwards.
CCGACGGGTTCGGGTTCCCGCGCGGGTGTTCGCAGTAGAAAAAACATGTATTTAAACTACCAAAAAAAAAACTATGAGATGCGTGCGGGATGCACGTGTCATACTACACCCTGCTGGGGACTTGTTGTCCCCAGCCCCATCCTCCCAGCCCCACTCTTCTCCTCCAGGTGCGAGTGGGGCATGATGCGTGGCCATTCAGGGTGGTGGGCGTGTGTGGGGGCCGGCAGGCACGAGAGGTGCCTGTTGGGGCAAGTGGTGGCCGTTGGGCATGCGGTTGGGCGCGTGTGGCGGCTGGTGGGCGCGAGAGGTGTTGTTGGGGTGTGTGGCGGCCGTTGGACGTGTGTGGTGGCTGTTGGGGTGAGTGGCAGCCGTTGGGCATGTGTGGGGGTGGTTGGGCGTGTGTGGGGGCCGGTGGGGGCAAGTGGCAGCAGTTGGTCATGTGTGGGGGTGGTTGGGCGCGAGTGGCAGCCATTGGGCATGTGGGGGGGCAGTTGGGTGCTAGAGGTGTTCATTGGGTTGCTAGACGGCCATTAGACGGTGTTGGCGGGCAAGACGCAGCCGTTCAGGGTGGTGGGCGCGAGTGGCGGCCGTTGGGCGCATGTGGGGACCGTTGGGCATGAGAGGTGCCCGTTGGGTGGTGAGAGACAGCCATTGGCGCGAGAGACGGCCGTTGGGCGGTGGTGGGGACGAGACGTGACCGTTGAGAGCGGCAGATGGCCGTTGGGTGTTTGGGCAAGAGCCAGCCTTGGACACTAGGTGTGGGCGTTGGCGAAGAGTCCCGAGGCAGTGCCATGTCAGAGCATGACATGTGATGGGTACTGCCAGGGGTCGCGGGTTGCGAAAACACGACCCGTACCCAGACCCGTGGATACCCATACCTGTGGCCCCCGCAGATTACCCGTACCCGCGCTATTGCCTACCTGTGCTGGGCTCGAATTTATAACACAGTCAACTAGACCTGGGATAATGCGTGCCAGCTTTTCAAAGACTTCATTCTCCTTTCTTTCCCTGTGTTTGGGAGGGAATCATCAGCCAAAGGTGGTTGAGAAAAGAAGAAAGGCTGGGACAAACTCAAATGTAAGCGTCTCTTCTGCAGGCTCCTCCAATGTGGCCAGAAGCACTAAAGCATGATCAATCAATACCTGTGGACTGCACATGGCATGCACAGTTCTGCCAAAGTGCCGCCCATGGTGGATTAAAGGATCACTTTTGTGGCTGCATTCATGATGCCGGTCGGTTGAGGCTTCATAGAGAATTAGAGACTCACAGCGTTTTCCTCTTTGGGGCCTTGAGAGCACTGACATGGACCCTGGGTTGTTCAGAAGATGGCGATAAGCTTCCACTGGGCATTGAAAAGAATGAAGAAGCAGGCTAGAAGGCTAACTAATGTGAGGGAGGTAAAGAAAGAAACTCCTGTTGCTGGCATTTTTTAAAGGCCCACAGCACGATGACTAAAAAAAAAGGGTGGGGGAAAAGGACCCACCTCAGAGTCATACCAAGCTATTGAGTCGAGTCATTTGGTCCAGGAACGCCAAGTATCGTTGTGCTGGTGATTCATGGCAGCTGTGCCATATAAGCTTGACTCTTGCGGGTAATTCCTAAAAGAAATTCAGCATCTGCAACTTACCTTTCTACTGCGCTATGACTCGGACACTATTAAGAAGGGTTACCAGGGTGCCAACCTACCGGAATTGCCTGCTGTGCCAAATATACAATTCGACAAATCAGATCCTGTCCCTCAATCCCGTGACACTAACACTCAAGACATTTCCCTGGTATGCCGTGTTGACCTTTATCAGATGCAAATTTCATTGTTTGCACAGGCCCGTACTGGGGCAGAATCATGTGTCACCAGACACATTGCGAGACCATAGGGACACTCACCATTTCACCGGCCCATGCTGCCTATGTCCGTTGATGGTACCACCCAGTGAAGAGCCATGTTACAGGGAAGCAGCCATCTACATGCCAGTCATAGGTTGGTATAAAGGGGAATACATTGCCGAGTGCACAAAGAACCTCTGTGGATATATAAGTTAGTCTTTGTTTTTGCTGAAGATGTATTTTTCTTACCCATGTCACCCAGTTCCATTGGAGAGGAACTATTACCTCAAGTACAGGGTCCCCGTACAGAGATATTGGCACAGAGGTAGGTTGCAGATTTTCTGGGTGTCAATGCAGAGGCGCTTATGGGACATATAAGGTGCCAACACAGGCCACCCGCCGCCATGCCTTCATCATTCGGAGCACTCCGAAGCAGCTCTGCCTCAGCTATTGGGAAAACAGACATTTGAGGAAACAGGTATGTGACAATCCCTGATAGGGTTAAGCAGTTTCAAGTTAATGCTATATAACAGGTCTGGAGTTAGATTACGAAACTGATTGGCAAAAGATTGTGAAGCTTGACTGTATGGATTGGCCAGGTTTGAGGAGGAGGGACTTCTTTGGTTTGTTCTTGTTCGCGGAGTGTGAGATGTGCGACTATGTGGTCGCACACCAAGTGTTCTCTCTCCATCGTTGCCGACCGCTTGGGAAGGATGGGTTAGAGTTGGAATTGAAGGATGAACTAACTGATCAGGAGTAATAAGCTGCCACTGTAGGTAGTAGAGTACTGAAAAACTCATGTGGTGCAGGATGGGGAAAATGCAGATCGTGAGGGGCGTATGTTCAAGTGAAGATGATCGTGCTGTGGGACAATGAGTGAATTAACGCCGGGTTCATGCTGGTATGATCGAGCTGGACTGCACACATTTCAGGTTGAAGCAAACTTTGGGAGGGGCACAGCAACATTGATCATTTCTGTTTAATGTGATGCAATAAATGCTGCTTGTGTACTATTAGAACACTACTCGTATATCCCTCCTTCATCATCCTCCAACTCGGGATCGAAGACATCATCATCTATAGTGTCATTCTCTTCATCCTCCCAACCTTCTATGTCTTGGTCTTCCAAGGCGAATTCTGAATTATCTGATTTGTTGTCATTGCCATCATCCATATCTGCAGCATCAGCATCCAAGCCTTCGCCTCCTGGAAGTTCTTCAGTAGCTGCATCATCCAATGCATCAACAGCCATTGGCTGCTCAGATGGCTGGTCAGGAATGCAATGGGAGGTGGGCTGGTGTGCATGGAGGTGGCCAACACCTTGGCCCCAATGATATCGCATGATCAGATCCCGGTTGGAAAACCTGGTATTTGAACCTAGATTAGTGTCAAACAAACCTCAATGAAATGGCTGAAACCTACTGGCCAACATAGTATGACAAGTAGTCTTTGCTATTTTTAGCAAAACACGAAACATCAACGTTGGTTTCCCTCGGTTTGCCTTTTTCAAAGGCCGGAATAATATGACACCCACACAACACATCATCCAGATCCACAAAACCAAAGGAATCATCTTGGCACATGGGTGGGAACCGGACTGAGTCTAATGTGGAATCATTCCATCCTGATCAACAACCTCATATCACCACACCCATAAAAAATTGAAGCTGCAGGCCTCATAGTCCTGCATCCCAGGCCCAGTGTAGATGATGTTTGTATGATACGCACTGAGGACTCACACATATAGAAAGGGATGTAAATCTGAAGGGCCAGCGCCATCTGGCGAATCTGCGAGTAGCATGATGTTACAGCGAGACGTTCCTGGGTTGACAAGATCTGTCCTGCGCCACATGTCGTATGTGGTGAAGTCGAATCGGACAACCTTGTGTTGATATATAGACTCATTCTTGAAGAACAAGTAATTATGCAGGACATGATCCAGGGAGAATCCAGCATTGGGTGCCATACCAAGGGATGCGAGCTTTGGACAAGATTCGGCTTCCTTTGCAAGCATGGCTTGGATGCGAGGGAGTAGATGGTCCCTCAACTTTGGATAGAAATCCTGTGCCAGAAGTATGAAGGGATAAATATGGAATTGAAGCTAAAACCACTCACTTTGACAGCAGGATCACCCTCATTCTGCTGTAGGAGCCTTGCAACATGAACAGGAAACTTCTGTGATGTTCCCATGTTGTAATGAGCCCCTTGATTGATGATGAGGTCCTCTGGCTATGTTCAGATTCTTGCAGATGGTGTGGATGGCGCGTTGTTGCTGCTCGATCTTTGACAGTTGCTGTGGGATTAACCGGCCACTAGTCCAAAGGAATCTCCATTTTGAAGTTTGGTGCTCACGTTCACTCTGATAGACAGTTGAAATCAAGCAGCTTGGCCATGGTGTGATAAACTTACCGGCTGAGTGGAGTATGAGTCTGTCGTACCAAACCGCCGAATATTGTTGCAGTAATCCCCTAATGAATGAAACTTATAACTCTTCAGATTGAACTCCTTTGTTTGCCTCCCGCTACTGTTCTTCTGAGGCTTTGATTTGGAAGTTCCTGCTGTGGCTGCAGTTTTCTCCTGACACCGCATTCGAGCAGCCCATTCATGTTCTAATTCATGGGTTGTATACGCTGAGCACATTTTCTCCTGGAATTTATGAAGTCCATTGCCGAGCGCTATAGTAGCCTGCGACAAAAGTTCCAGAGTAGCCTCTGTATGCATCCGGAGCTTGGAAAGGCCATGCCAGTGAGCTAGGTTGAAAAGAAGCTTGAGAACATGAGTATTGTGGGGTTCAGGCAGAAGGCCGTCAAAAGCTGGTATAGCGCACTAGGTGAGCATTCAGACATTAGTCAAGTTCAGATCAGAGTAGCATTTCACTTACTTGCAGCATATCCTCATAATCATGTGTGGTCATCTTCTTTAGTTCTGACTGGTTTGACATTGTCTTCCTCACGCCGTCGACCCCAAAAGGTGGAACCTCTCAGAAGCTAATTGAAAGTCAGTACTAAGTCCCCAAAAGTTCAGTTGATACTTACTATTGGTCCAGTACATGCTTCAAATTACCATGAATACATTCTAGAAGGCATAATAGATGAATGAATAACATCTTCCAAATGCCAATTTCAATTTCATGCATTAGGTCTACCACTAACATCTCGAACATATTGAAGTTGAGGAGCGATAGCTTGTCTGAGAATGCATTCTCAAACAGTAAAATATCAATGCCAGTCCCACAATAAAAAATGACACCCACTGCTGCTGGGACCAGAGAGTCCTCTTTCAGAAGCTTTTCCACAGCTGCATCACCAACCCCATGGTTGTGCTTATATATGGCCTCATGCGCAGCCTTGATGTGAGTTCGCCGCTTCACATCATCCACATGGGCGAGGGATACACGCTGCATCATATCTCGAGGTGTTCCCATTTTGGGGACGTGATCTATTGGTATGAGACACCGGAGACAAGGGTAGCAAGCAAGATTGCAGAGGCCGACTATGATTATTCTGAGATGCATGAGTTTTGATTTTTCAGCAAATGTAGGGTGCTTACTTCTCCTTATAATCTGCAGAATGAGTGAATACATGTGGGTAAAAATGGCACAAATTATCATCACAACATTTGACCACCATTCCATGCTCGTATGCCTGCAGGAATTCATTGTTGAGGATAATCAACCACTGAGCATGGTACATTTCTTGGTTGCAGTGGCCAGTGAAGGCAGAAGTAGGTTTCTTTTTCTCACCAAAATTATCAGCTGCAAAGGCTGCAAATGCATCAGGCAGCTATCATTCACGAGAAGTCAGCTTTATATAATGTCTGGATGAGTTTCATTCACCGTTTCCAAATAAGCAACGTGTTCAAATGCTTGACAGGAGGGTTTTGACCTTCAATCTTTTGACTCGTTTCCTATCAGGAGATAAACAGGCCACAGTTTAGCAGTGCTGAAAGACGTGAGCTGAGTGCCATCAGACAAGAACATAAGTCCGAGCATGATCCTTGGAAGGTCGCATTCTGGCTCTGGAGGAGAGCCTTGGAGCTTGTTATGAGCCTCGATGAACGCTTCCAATGTGTATAATTTGCCATGAACCCACATTGGCTCTCTAGCATCGTTCGGTTGCCAAAATAATCTGTAAGGTTCGAAGTGAAGGTGGGGATGGACAGACGGTCGGGTAATTCTTTTCCTGATGATGGACATCAGTTTGCGGTGATGAAGAATGCCCGCCTCAAATTCTATTGGGCATTTCTGCAGTGTTTGTTTATAGAAAAGAACATTGATTCTGATTGGCATTTTGGTCCAGTCGCCGAGCCTGCTGTCGTCTTTGTCCTCCCAGTCGTCTTCCTCATGTGAGCCCTTGGCTTCTCCACTTAGTCATGCATCAATAAGTCGCCAATTCTTCGCTGCAACATCCTCTGGATGAAAATCTGGGTGTGCAACTACATCAGGAAAAATCCTCATACCTCCATAGGCCTATATAGCCTACGTAAATGGGATATGTATTTAGGCAAGTCCCCCCTACAGGGACCATCAGAGGCAAGCGGGTTGAATATCTAGACTATCATAGGATCACTGTAGGCTGCTATAGGTGGCTTATTAGATAGGCTCATAGATCACACAGGTGGCAGTAGGTCAAATGAATAAATATTTTTTTTTGTGGGTGATAACAGACAATAATGCTAAATTTGGTACTACTTGTCATCGCTGAAATTCATGTCTTCCCATTCCTTCTTGGCCTTTTCAACCGCAGACTCTAAAAGTGTGAGGGCATGTTCGTGTGGGGTATCATCAACCTTTGCATGCTTACTGAATGGGAAATGAGTTACTGAGATCACAAAAAGTTAAGTTTACAGACCGTGCCACCTTCAGCAAGTGTTTACGGAGGCGGGGCACAATGCAAGCTTCTGCTGTCTTCTGCTCGAAAGCTTCCAGCATTCCAAGGCGAGCTTGATACTTGTCCTTGTACACAGCAGCCAAAAAAGCAACATCAACATGCTCTCCCATTTGCCACTCATCCAAACAGCATTCAATCTGAGGAAATAAAGATCACATAAATATAATCCTCATTTGTAAAAGAAAGAGTAAGTTTACAGCCGTAAACACCAGCGCGATTGTCGGAAGAGGGATGCCCTCGCCACCATTGGCAAGATAGGAATGGACAACACCATCATCTTGCTTGGTCTTGAACCACATCTGGTTCACAAGGGTTTGAAGAAGTGGGTGACGAAGGAAGCCTGTCTGTTCCTTGACGTCCTATGGAGCATTGTTAAAATAGAATGTCACAAGGGGGACTGCACATACCCGGTATAAGAATCCATTGTCGGAAAGAAGGTCTTCAATATTGTTGCGGTTGGCACATTTATTGTTGGTGTTGGTAAGGTTGTAGGCTCAACAAGGGAACAGGCAAGAGTTTTGAGTTGGCCATGAGTTTGGGAAGCTCTCTGGATGATCTGAAGGAGCCGTAAATACAAGAACAATGGAATTATGATTACTTACAAGCTTGACAATTTTCTCTTCCAATTCAATTTGAACATTTCATGTGGTGCAAGCTTCCACCCAAGCTTCCACCGTGATTTTGCAATCTTGAATTTGATCAGGGAAGGGACCTTGCGCACAAATACGGACCCTATAGATATCAATAGAGAGCTCAAGCACTATCTTTGTCAGCTTGTCATAGTCAGAGGCGCGGACATGGTTTCAGCTACCAGTCATCTCATGCTTTGCCTTCTTGGTAACAATTGTAGAATCAGCTGAGGGAGTCGTGGGGGGATTCTTGCACACTCCAAGCATTTGTCCAGCGGTCGGCTGCGAAGTGGGTTCAGGAGATTCAGATGGTTCACTATGCTGGGTGGATGATACTGATCGCAGGAAGGCCTCCAGATCAGGGTGAGCATTCAGATACTTGTAGATTTTAGGATGTTCATAGTAGGGCCCAGCAATGTCGTCGTCGTCCCACTCTAGATATATTTTATCTTGAGTATCATTTGTTGGCTAGAAACGGCAGTTTGTACACACCTTCCCCTACACCTGTATAGTCAGTATGATAAGTACCATCTCCACGGCCATAGTAGGCAATGGCTCGTGGAGTATGGGGTCCAGGAGGGCCACACACCCGTGGGGCTGAAGCTTGGAGTAGCATACTGTGCGAGAATGGTGGGGGAATGATTTCGTTGGGAGGTTGCAGGTTTCCCTTCCCATCCGTTGTATGCTGGCGATTGCTAGATCTAGGGGGAGCTATGTCTTGCTGAGCCACAGGGGGAGCATTGTCGGCAGGTTGAGTAGCAGCTTTAGAAGAACGGCGAGGCATTGTATGAGGAATCAATTTTTTGGGGGCGAGGAGCAGAGAAACACATACTTTTTATATGAATGGTTGAAGGGGTGTGTGTGGTTGAGTTTTGGGGAATAAACAAAGAAAAAAAGATCAACAAACGCGGTGTGAGCAACGCAACACGTGCAATGGTGTGCGGCCCACGGCCCAAGCAACTCAAGATGATCGGTCGTCTGGTTGTTATGTGACAGATTGCTTGAATGTCTTTCTTCTGTGGCTTTTGTGGTAAAGGCCCATTTCCCTCGAGTCCTGGTCTTCAGCGGCACATTTGCCAAACCCAGAGCTGTCATGCTAAACACCAGCGAGATTTCAGTTATATCTGGACGAAAAAGAAAGAAGACCCACAAACACAATCAGCCACAGTATCAGACCACCTACAACTACCGGATGATCATAACCTCGACCTTGATCTTGACTCAGCCACTGCAGGTCTCAGACATAATGATCCGCCACCGCCACCTCCACCAAATCACGATCGCCGCACAACTGTCAAAGACATCGCAGATGGAGACGCCAGTGCCATTGAAGGTTCCGCAGAATTTGTTGAGCCCTTCCCAGATGAGTACAAGGCTGGTGCTCGCTGGAAAAGCAAACAATCACCTCCAAAATTTGAATCACTCCGTCAAAGCCAAGGCACACATAATTATGGACTGTTTCAATACCATGATGAGTGGGAACTAGCGGAATGGCTTATTAAAAATGTTGGACAGCGTCAAACAGATGCATACCTCCGGCTACCGATTGTTAGTCCTTTGCTAAGAATGTCTGAAATAAAACTGATGCCACTATAATATGAAGACAAGAAACCGAACACAGCCTTCATACAAATTGAACCAGAAGTTTCTTGAGAAGATTGATGCCTTACCAATGCAAGGCTGTGGGTGGACATGTGATGTTGTTGTTGCTCAAGGAGACCGATGTGATGAAGACAGGAAGCTGATGCCGCCCGAGAAACTTGAGCTTTGGCGGTGGGACCCTGTGGAATGTGTCAAGGAATTGATGGGAAACACAGCATTTTGTGACTCACTGGTATATTTCCCGGAGCACATTTATACAGACAAGGATGGGATGGGTTGGAAGTATGATCAGATATGGACTGCCGATTGGTGGTGGGACACACAAGTAAGTTATCACAAATTTGGACTCCTGATATGTCAATTGACTTACCATGTAGAAAAAATTACCTGTTGGCTCGACAATTGCACCATTAATAATATCGTCTGATAAAACCCAGCTTTCACAGTTTGGAGGCGATAAGAGTGCATGGCCTGTCTATATGACATTGGGGAACATCGTCAAAGCTAAGCGTCGTCAGCCCACAGCTCACACGATGGTTCTCATTGGCTACTTGCCTTCTGCAAAATTAGCAAATTTTTCCAACAACACATGCTCGTTGGAAGGCTACTGCCTTTTTCACCTCTGCATGTGCAAACTCTTGGATCCCATCATCAAAGCAGGCAAAAATGGTGCTGATATTGTGTGCGCTGACGGCTGGACACGGCGGGTCTTTCCTATACTCGCCGCATATGTTGCTGACTTTCCAGAGCAGTGCCTTGTAGCCTGTTGCAAATAGAGTCATTGTCCCAAATGCCTGGTTCCCCAAGAGAACTGCAGGTTATTTGTGGAGTCCTTGTTGTGTTATCAAGACCAAGCTTGGGTCATCCTACAACAAAAAGCTTCAGGTCATCGTGTACCGAGATTCAACGAACATGGAATGCGAAATGTTTATCCTCCCTTCTGGAAAGACCTTCCCCATACCAACATATTCTCCTGCTTTACACCCGACATTCTTCACCAGCTGCACAAGGGTGTCTTCAAAGACCACCTTGTCGATTGGTGCAGCCAAGTTGCTGGCGAGGCTGAGATTGATGGACGTTTTCGTGCCATGTCGGGCTTCCCTGGCCTGAAGCATTTCAAGGGCGGGATCTCAACTGTGTCGCAGTGGACGGGCAAAGAGCACAGAGAGATGCAGCGTGTATTTGTTGGTCTTCTCATGGGTGCTGTACAGCCTGCAGTCCTGTGAACAGCTGTTGCTGCCGTCGACTTCATCTATTATTCTCAACTCCACATCCACACCACTATAACTCTCAATGCTCTCCATGACTCCCTCAAAATCTTCCACAAGAACAAAGATGTCTTTGTTTGTGAGGGTATCCGGGAGCACTTCAACATACTGAAGCTTCATCAAATGCTCCATTATGTCGATGCTATCAAATTGCGAGGCACAGCAGATGGGTACAATACAGAAGCCCCCGAGCGCCTCCACATAGACTTCGCTAAGGATGCTTACTGCACCAGCAATAGGCGCGAATACATCTGGCAAATGACAGTATGGCTCTCCTGCCAAGAAGCAGTTGCCCAGTTTCGTGCCTACCTTGACTGGCTTGGAAGCTTGGGAACCGGGGGCGAGTCTTCCCATTCTGGTGACAATTCTGACAGTAACTCTGATGATTTTTCCGAGGATCCTGCTAGCAACATACCCCCCTTACATCCACCTCAACAACCTGGTCCCTATTCGGTCACAAAAAAACCCCCATATCATTGCCTGGATATCACCACAATCTCCAAAGACTTCAAAGCCTCCAAATTTCTCTCAACACTCAAAACGTTCATCCGCCGTGCATACCCACCACCTAAAATCCCCATCTTACCCAATCCAATGGACCGTTTCGACGCCTACAAGATAGTATCAGTGTGGTTGCCCAACATTCCCACTGTTGGACGCCGTAATGAAATTGCTCGCATTGGCGCCACTGAGCCATACCGGAAACGGCGAGGCGTAGGGCAATTGCCCCTTGTTTCAACACTGTCCTTGTGAAAACAAATGGGGAAGCTAACACAGCCACTGTAAGGGCGACCTTACGATCCAAGACTCAAACTCAGATACTTGCAAGGGAGATCTGAAGTTTAGATTGAGCAGTCTGATAAGCAATACAACACACACCTTGCAAGGGAGATCCGAAGAGAAAGTTCTAAGGATTCCCCTGCAAGCTAGCGAGATAAATAGTAAAATGAGATATGAAATAAGAGATAAAACAAGACACATGAATGATGAGCAATGATCGGGAGTAGCGATGAAGGATGAATGGAAACAAGATGAATGATAGTACCTGCGATCCGACGTGCGGAGTAGCGGATGGGGGCGGAGTCGTCGGATGCGGAGAGGTGGATAAGATGTCAGAGACAGCGGATATGATCGGAGGATGTCGGAGATGGTGGAATAGAAAGGAAAGGAAGAAAGGAAAGGAAAAGTGAAAAGTGAAAGTGGTTGCCCTTACATCACCCCCCCTTCAAGGCACGGCGTCTCGATGTGTCAGGTGAAATGAGTCAAATATCGTGGCGGCAATCCACTGTGGAGCTCCCAGATGATGTCAGTAGAAGTCGTGGACTAGGTGCGGAGTGTGAACATTGTCTTCTGCTTCCCAGGAATTCTCTTCATAGCCATATCCCTTCCATTTGACCAAGAATTGAAGCTTGCCTCGATGCAGTTGGCTGTCCAAGAGGTTTTCAACATTGTACTCCAATTCTTCTCCGACTACCGTCAGAGGCGGAGGAGAGCAGACTTGGCGTCGGAAAGGGTCGCCGGAAACTAGTGAAAGTTTGACGATATGGAATATGGGGTAAATGTGGGACATGGAAGGGGGAAGGCGAAGTTCATAGACATGTGTTCCGACAGGTCGGACCACTGGGAAAGGGCCTACGTATTGATGTGCAAGTGTCACGTAGCGTTTTTCTCAACATTGGAAAACATCGGACGAGTCGGAGCGGAGTAGCGGAGGAGCGGATGCGATAAGTGCGATGTTGGCAGAAAGGACCTGGCTTCAACTTGTGCGTTGCGCCCCACTCTTTGACGTGGTCCTCGATTTTGGATTGGTGGATGTCGGATGAGCGGATGAGCGGATGAGTGGAGGTGATGGAGAGAATGCTCAAAAGCAAGTAGAAACGGATGCGAATGAGGTGTAACATATGATATTTGAACTGAGGTTCTACGACAGGTTTGTACACTATTTATAGTAGACTAGAATGATCAGCATTACTATAAGTGATGTGCAGATATCGGAGTTGACCATTGGAACATTTGGAGTACGGAGAGTAGCAAATGAAAAGTGAACAACATATGTCTACTTGTAAGTATGGTTGAGATGTTACGTAGTAGAAGTATAATCAATATAAATAGAATGTCATTGGAGCGGATGTTGGAGCGGATGAATTGTCGGAGTCGTCGGATAAGTCAGATGTGAATCGTATGGTTATGACAGTATTTCCCTCTTAGGGCCAAACCCTGAGGCCCAGATGAGGTAATCCACGTGACCATTGGTTGAAAAGCTTTGCACATGATTTTTTCTCTCTTGTCACCCAACCACAACATCTATCCCGTTGCCTATCCGTTATGTCCGCTGAGAACTCACCCCTCGCTGCTCTTCATGCTGAAAGGGAGCGCCAGAAGAAGGTCACTGAAGAGTTGGAGAGGAAGCTGCAGGAGGCAGAGGAGCGCGCGAAGGAAGATGCAGAGCGCGCAGAGGCAAAAAGGGCAGCAAAAGAGCAGAGACGAGCAGAGAGGAAGGCAGAGAAAGCGAAGGCGAAGGAACCGGTTGTGGGTGCGTGTAGCAAATGCGGAGGTGAAGAAGGTCCGGCTGCAGGGGGTTTTCAAGGATATGCCTGCGAGTTACGAGCAGGGGAAGGAGGATTGCACCTCCTGCTTGAAAGCGGGGGACTTGTGTTTTTGGCCATCGGAGTGAGTCTTTTCTATTTCTTTATATGCTTCATTATTAACTTGTTCTTTAGGAATGACAACGCTTCGTCGTGCTGGCGGTGCCAGCATTTAAAACGAAGTTGCAGAACGGGAGCGGAAGCGGAGTTGGAGGTGAAGCGGAGGATGACCAAGGCGGTGAGGGTTGGAAAGGCTAAGGTGGCAGGTGGTGCGACGAAGAACGTGAAGGCGGGATCGTCCAAGGGAGAGGGGACCACAGAGGGATCGCAGATAGCCGCAGCGTCGGAGGAGCCAGAGGGGTTTGGTCTGCTGGAGGTGGTGAGAGGGCTTAGGAGCATGATAAGAGAGATGCGGCTGATAAAGGCGGAGTTGAAGGAACTGCGGGAAATCAAGGAGCTTCTGACGGTTATCGCGTGGAGAGAGGATTCGGAGGCTTCAGAGGAGGGATCTGACGAGGACGAGGATGCGGAGGAGTATGATAGGGTATTGGAGGAGTTGGGAAGGGAGGTAGAAGAAGAAGAAGAAAAAAAAGAAGAAACGAAGAAGTGGAAACAGATGGAGGAAGCGGATGCAGAATCCAGATTGGAGTGGAACAAGGAGACGGAGGGGGTATCTAACAAAAAACAGCGAAAGTAGTTTTTTGTTAGTATAAAATTTTAATAGATTTTCTTTTCTTCTTGTTACAAGCACGATAAGGGGCCTGGCTTAGTTGGTTGAGCGGAGTGGAAGTACGCTACCGTATCTGCTGCGTGTTCAAGCTCGGATGCGGGTAACCAAGAAAACTCTTCACTGGTGTCTTCATAACCTAACCAGCGGACGAGGTAAAGGAGTTTGCATCATCGTCTTTTATCAATCTTTGAGTCGATGATTTCTGCAATTTCGTATTCGGTTTCTCCGTCAATCTCGAGTGGAGGCAGAGGAGATTGTATCCGATCTGGAATCTCATTAGGAGTTGCTGGTTTGAGCATGGATATGTGGAAGACGGGGTGTATAGCACGCATAGTGTCGGGTAGACGTAGTGTAAAGGAGTGCATGCCGGGTTGGGCTATGATTTCAAATGGGCCAGCATATTTGTCGGATAACTTTTGGGTGGGTCGTGTGGTGCGGAAGAACTTGGCTTTAACAAAGACTTCTTGTCCGACGCGGAGCGGAGGAGGCGGAGAACGTCAGACGTCTGCAGGGCCTTGATAACGTTGTTGTGCCTCTGCGACAGCAGTCTTTAGTTCTTGATGTAATTCATCTAAGTCGACGATGTATTGTCGAGCTTTATCGGATGCTAGATCACGTTCCGGATGGAGTGTAATGTCGGGGTGATAACCTTTGTTGGCGAAGAATGGTGATACACCTGTGGTGGCACTCGGAGTGTTGTTGTAAGCGAACTCCGCAAGCGGAAGCAAAGCGGACCAGTTGTCTTGCTGGTAGTTGCAGAAAATGCGGAGGTATTGTTCGAGTGTCTGGTTGGTGCGTTCGGTTTGACCATCGCCTTCAGGGTGATATCCAGAAGTGAAGTGAAGTCTCATATCGAGGGCTTTTGCAAGAGAGCGGAAAAAACGGGAGACGAATTCAGGTCCGCGATTGGATGTGACATTTTGCGGAACTCCGTGCTTGGAAAAGACGTGAAGCACAAAAAGGTTTGCTAGGTCTTCAGATGTGCAATTAATGGTGGTAGGAATGAAGATGCCTTGTTTAGTGAGGCGGTCTACAATGACCAAAATCGCATCAGAGCCGGCGGATGTTGGAAGGGGTTCAATGAAGTCCATGGAAATAGAATGCCAGGGACGTTCAGGAATAGGGAGTTGTTTAAGCAGACCATAGGGTTTATGATGTTGGGGTTTGGCGCGCATACAAGTGGTACATGACTTGCAATACTTTTTGACGAAGTCGCGCATTCCAGGCCAAGTGTATTCTCGTTGGATAAGACTAATAGTCTTATTCTGACCAGGGTGTCCAGTGAGGATATGGTCGTGCTTATTGCGGAGGATGCGGAGACAGAGGTCGGATGAGTCGGGAACATAGATATGTCCATTGTGGAGTAGATAACCTGCTTCATTCACGATCCAGCGTGGATTAGGATTGTTGAGGAAAGAGGTGTAAATGGGATCGGTCGGAAGAGCGGAGAGGATGTCAGAGCAGAGCTGATCTGTATCCATGATGATTGTGGCACGGAGGACGGGTGTATATAACTCTGTTGCATGAAGTGAAGTGGTGAGCTGTTCTTGTGTGAAGATGGGTTTGAAGTTGCTTGGATTGATGGATGAATAGTCGCTATTTCCCTCTTTAGGGTAGACGTCCCATCGTCTACTTAAAAGATCAGGCTTCATACCTAAACGGCCAGGGCGGAAGCAGATGATGAGATTGAACTGGCAGAGGTATTCGGACCAACGAGCTTGTCGATGTGATAAAATCTTGGTAGTAGAAAAGTACTCAAGATTTTTGTGGTCTGTTACAACATCAATCGGAGCAGCGGAGCCTTCAAGGTAGTGACGCCAAACCTTGAATGCATCGTGGATCGCTAATAGTTCTTTGTCATGGGTGTCATAGTTTAACTCGGGAGGTGTAAAGGTGTGGGAGTGGAAAGCGACCAGATGGATTTTGTCGTCAGAGGTGCAGATGGAGAGGATCGCACCCAAAGCATAGTCGGAGGCATCGGTTTCGACGATAATAGGGCTGTCGGGAATCCAATGCATAAGAACAGGTGCCGTGATAAAGGCTTTCTTCAAGGTGTTGAAGGATTCGCGAGCGGAGTCGGAGAAGTGCCATTGTGTGTTTTTGCGGGTGAGTTGAGTGAGCGGAACGGTGATTTCGGAGTAGTAAGGAATGAATCATTGATAAAAATTGGCGAAACCTAGGAAAGATTGAATATCTTTGACCTTCCTTGGTTCAGGCCAATCTTGAATAATTTTGACTTTCTTATCCGACATGCGAGGCCTGTCAGAGAGAGGATAAAGCCAAGGTATTCAACAGTATCCATAGAAAACTCGCATTTGTCTGCGCACACATATAAGCCATGTTGTCGGAGACGTCGGAGGACTTCGCGGACATGCTTCTGATGCTCGGAGGGAGAGTCGGAGTAGATGAGGATGTCGTCGAGATATATGGTAACATACTTATTGAGCAGGTCGTGGAAGATGTCATTCATGAAGCGATGAAAAACGGCTGGGGAGTTGGTGAGTCCAAATGGCATGACAAGCCATTCAAAAGACCCGTGTGCGGAAGGCGGTTTTCCATTCATCTCCTTCCGCTATGCGGACGAGGTGATAGGTGTGTCGGAGGTTGAGAGCCGTATAAACACTGGCTTTTCCAGCAGTCTGGAGAAGGTCGGATATGAGCGGAAGCGGATATCAGTCCTTCTTTGAGATTTTGTTAAGACCACGGAAATTGATGCAAAGATGAAGGGAGCCATCCTTTTTACAAACGAAAAGGACGGGAGCACCGTGCGGAGAGGAAGAGGGTCGGATGAATCCAATGGTGAGGTGTTTGTCAATAAATTCATGGAGGGCATTGAGTTCGGTTTGTGAAAGGGAGTAGATTGGACCGAACAGAGGAGCGGAACCCTCTTCAAGTTTGATCTTGAGGTCGTAGGGACGGTGTGGTGAAAGAGTGTCTGCTTTTCCTTTACTGAAGACGTCAGCATAGTCGTGGTATTCCTCAGGTACGTTTGTCAAGTCAGGGGTGTCGGAAGCGGATGCGGAGTGAGCGGAAACGGAGGGAGTCGAAAGGTGAAGTCGAAAGGATTGTGTACCAGGCAATTTGCATGCCCTCATAAATGCAGCTGCGTTAATGAGTGAAATCTGCAGAGCAGACTGCAGAGGTACGATCAGAGGTTCCAGAGGAGGAAGCGTAGCTGTCCTACTTTGGGAGGAGGTCAACGTCGATGTCGGAAATGGCTCTTTTTGCATCTGTGGACAGAAAGTGATACTGCCCAATACCCAGTCAATCATAGGATTGTGGTGGGTGAGCCAGTTGTATCCAAGAACCACGGAAGAAGCGGAGTTGAGCGGAGTAACATAAAAATCCTGTTCAAAAGATTCACCTGAAGGAAAACATATAGGTATTGTTACAACTTGAGTGATAAATGTGTTAGAAGAACCATCGAAAAGCTTTAGTTCTAAAGGCGGAATAGTGGAGGTTGGAAGATCATAAGCGGAGGAAAAGTTATTGTCAATAAAACAGTGGGTAGATCCTGAATCAATAAGTGCTGGGACAGAATCTGAAGAGAAAAAAAAAGATGAGATATTGATACGTAAAGAGTTTGGATCGGAGAGAGCGGACACGTTAAGTCAGATGGGAGCGGAGGCATGGAGAGAGTCAACGCAGTCCTCAGACCGTGCTTCATGAGGACCACTGCCTATTTTTTTGACTCAATCTCCTTACCTTTTTCCTTGGCTTGAGTGCCGACTTGGGCGGCTTTCCCTTTAGCCTTGGAAGTGGAGGAGGTGGACTTGGGACAGTTCTTGACAGCGTGTCCGACGCTACCGCAGAATAAGCAAAGGTTATTATTGAAACAATGTTTGCGTTCTTGATACGTCAGTTTGCCGTCTTTGCCTAATTTACTGGAGAGGTCGGGATTGGAGTGGATGTGGAAGTGGAAGTGGTAGCGGGAGCGGAGGGTTTGGTTGATGATGTTTGTGCGGTGGATTGTTTCAGAGCAGATTGTTTCTTGTCGGACTTGGGAGTGGGTTTATCGGTTCTGGATTTCTCTCGTTGACGTTCCCAGTAGCGAGCGTCAATAGTATGAGCCACGGATCGTAGGTCTGGTAATGTCACGTAGCGTGTTTCTCAATGTCGGACGAGTCGGAGCGGAGTAGCGGAGGAGCGGAATGCGGTAAGTGCAACGTTGGCAGAAAGGACCTGGCTTCAACTTGTGCGTTGCGCCCCACTCTTTGATGTGGTCCTCGATTTCGGATTGGCGGATGTCGGATGAGCGGATGAGCGGATGAGCGGAGGTGACGGAGAGAATGCTCAAAGGCAAGTAGAGACGGATGCGAATGAGGTGTAATGTATGATATTTGAACTGAGGTTCTACGACAGGTTTGTACACTATTTATAGTAGACTAGAATGATCAGCATTACTATAAGTGATGTGCAGATATTGGAGTTGACCATCGGAACATTCGGAGTACGGAGAGTAACAAATGAAAAGTGAACAACATATGTCTACTTGTAAGTATGGTTGAGATGTTACGTAGTAGAAGTATATTCAATATAAATAGAATGTTGTTGGAGCGGATGTCGGAGCGGATGAAATGTCGGAGTCGTCGGATAAGTCGGATGTGAATCGTATGGTTATGACAGGTAAAGACTTGATCTTGGGTTGTTGGGAGAGGATGTCCTTGATCCAATCCGGAAGTCCGACATAGTAGCGGTGTCTGAGGGAGTTTTCATCCCAGTCAGCCTTGGTAGCTGTCATGATCACTCTTATCTTATCCTAATATCTAATCTCATCTTTATCTTATCTCTTTATCTTATCTCTTTATCTTATCTTATCTTATCCTATCTCTTGATCTTATCCTATCTTATCTGAAACCTTTATCTTATCCTACCTCATGTTAGACACATGTTATTCTAGAACAGTCTTATTTACTGTGCACCTCATTTATGCCTCATGGTATTTACATATATAAGTAGCCTACTTTCCTTTGTATTCTGTAGCTTGTTCTCTTAAGATCCCATGTGGGTCAATAGTCAGCATCGCTCCTTTGTCTTGATGGCATCGTATCCCCTCTCCTTGCGCATTTTATGTTTGGGCCTGTGGATGTAGTCATCAGACTCACATGTCACCTCAACAGTAGCAAGACGTTGGAATTCAATGTTGTACTTCAATATCTTTCGATTTTCCTTCATCTGTAGGTTGTCCAGTTGTTCTTCGGCTTCGCCCTGAGGGTCAATGGTACCAAACTCAGAGCGGAGAAGTTGGACAAACTCGGGAAAAGAACCCCGCCAATTGGGTTCATCATCGTCAAGAATGAAGGGTTCAAAAAATTTGAGTGCTGTGCCTCGGAAGTAAGACATGGCAAAGTTGACTTTGGAATGTTCTGAGTCGAAGTTGTCATTGTCAGAGAAGTAAAGTTTGCATTGTAAAATGAATGCGGAGAGTTTGCGCGGATTGGATCCGTCGAAGGTATCCGGTTCGTTGGCATACGACTTTTTCTTCTTTGTGTCACGATGTTTCAACTCTTTGGTCATGAGCAGAATGGCTTCAGCTAGATTGGGTTCCTGATCTGGATTGGAATCGGAGTCGTCCAAATCTCCATGTAAACTACCGTCGGAAGGAGGAGGAGATCCTCCTGGAGGTCCACCGAATAAGCCAGAATTTAGAGGTGCGGAGGGTTCCGTTGGTGGGTTTAGTGGAGGACTGGCGGGAAGTGGTGGGAGCTGAGAGTCAGAAGAAGGTGGAGGAATAGATGGTCTGGGGGTAGGAGCAGATGATGATGCTGTGGTTCGAGGAGTAATAGTTACATTGCGGGTTCCTCAAAGGAAAGCAGAGTGTGGAGTGGAAGATGAACGTTCTGCTGCTGCACGAGCAGTCCTAGTTGTTCAAACTGTATTATGGGTTTGAGACATGTGGGTAGAGGTTGTTGGGTAAATCAAAGAATGGTGGTAGTTCAAATATACTGTCACATAGCATGTTTCTCAACGTCGGAAAACATCGGATGAGTCAGAGCAGAGTAGCGGAGGAGCGGAATGCGGTAAGTGCGACATTGGCAGAAAGGACCTGGCTTCCACTTGTGCATTGCCCCACTCTTTGACGTGGTCCTTGATTTTGGATTGGCGGATGTCGGATGAGCGGATGAGCGGATGAGCGGATGAGCGGATGAGCGGAGGTGACGGAGAGAATGCTCAAAAGCAAGTAGAGACGGATGCGAATGAGGTGTAATGTATGATATTTGAACTGAGGTTCTATGACAGGTTTGTACACTATTTATAGTAGACTAGAATGATCAGCATTACTATAAGTGATGTGCAGATATCGGAGTTGACCATCAGAACATTCGGAGTACGGAGAGTAGCAAATGAAAAGTGAACAACATATGTCTACTTGTAAGTATGTTGGAGCGGATGTTGGAGCGGATGAATCGTCGGAGTTGTCGGATAAGTCGGATGTGAATCCTATGGTTATGACAGCAGGTTTTTTTGTGGGTCGGGTGGTTTTGAGGTCTGATGAGTCTAAAAAGACCTTGTCCCCCAGGTGGAATGTCAGAGTGGTGCTCCGATGCTGGTTGTAGTATCGCGTCATGTCATCTTTTGCCTTTGTCAGTGCTGCGTGAGCCTCCTCTAGAGCGGACTTCATCCGCTGGCTGAAATCCGCTACCGCCTCGATCTCCGTCCGCTTCTTGCAAGGTTCGAATCCCATGCACGGATGGTGGCCGGTGTCAATGTAGAATGGAGTTTGACGTGTCGATGCATGAACATGGTTGTTGTATGCAAATTCAGCCATCGGAAGCCATTCGTCCCAATCGTCTTGACGTTCATTGATGAATAGGCGAAGGTATTGTTCTAATCCTTGATTGACCCGCTCCGTCTGTCCGTCCGACTGCGGATGGTAGGCTGTCGAGGCAGCAACCTTAATGTTAAGCAGCCTGTATAGTTCG
This sequence comes from Entoloma clypeatum, assembly GCA_963565915.1. Taxonomy (NCBI): domain Eukaryota; kingdom Fungi; phylum Basidiomycota; class Agaricomycetes; order Agaricales; family Entolomataceae; genus Entoloma; species Entoloma clypeatum. The sequence continues at coordinate 1,839,806 of OY751489.1, read as the reverse complement.
CGCGTGAACTTGGCGACAAACTGTGGTCCTCAGTCGGAGACAATGGCCTCCGGTAGTCCGTGGAGTTTCCAGACATTTTGAACATAGGATCATGCAGTCCCAAGTGCGGAGATGTCGGAGTGCGTTGGGATGAAGTGTTCCCACTTCCCTACTGAGTCCACTATGACCATGATAGTGTCGTAGCCGTGGGCTTCTGGTAGTTCAGTAATGAAGTCAACACTGGTTACTTGCCATCGCTCCATGGGGACCGGTAGCAGATTGAGCTCTCCAGAGGGTGGAGTGCGTCGGACCTTGATGCGGAGGCATGGGTCGCATGTCTTGCAATATTGACCTATTAAACAAGACATGTGTGGCCACCAGTAATTGCGCGACACCAGTTCCAAGGTTTTCCACCGTCCAGGATGTCCGGCCACCAGAGTGTCATGGTGTTGTGTGAGGATCCGATGATGCAGTTGGGGATTGTTAGGAACATAGATATGATCCCTGAAGTAGAGCAAACCTTCTGCTTGCCTCCACTCCGCACTACGGACGGACCCCGCTCCGACGGTCAGAAGGGATTTGACAACCTCTGCCACACTATCCTCCAGTAACCCCTCTCAGATTCCCTGTCGGACCTGGCGGAGGACGTCGCATCCTTCCCCTTGAACAGTTACCCCACGCATTGCTCGCACTGCAAACAATTCTGGTCAAAGAAGGATGATGTTTTCGTTGTCCCGCGATCCGTCTCCATGGTCTGCTCGTTGGGACAAAGTGTCGGACTTGCCCATTGACTTGCCAGGTCGATGGTGCATTTTGAAATTGAAACAAGTGAGGTATAAGGACCATCTAGCCTGTCATCAATTTAGTTTTTGAGCTGTCATGAAATACTCAAGATTTTTGTGGTCCGTCCAAATCTCCACTGTCTTCTCTGCTCCTTCAAGGAAGTGCCTCCACTTACCGTCCTCTGTTGGTTGGGACAGTACTGCTCTGGTTGCAAAGTCCGAGCTATCCGCTTCTATCCGCCACTCCTTTCCATGATCAGCTAAGACCAGGATCAGAGCAGATGTAATCCTCCACTTCAACTCCGCAAATGCGGACACTTCTCCCTCCCTCCAAGACCAGAGGTGCCCTTTCTTCGTGAGCTCGAAAAGAGGGCGCGCGATGTCCAAAAACCCTTCAATAAAACGGTGATAGAAGTTAGTGAATCCCAGAAAGGACTATACTTCTCGGACATTTGTCGGAGCAGGCCACTCCGCGACCCCGCTACCTTCACCGGATCCATCTCTATGTGTCCTTGTTCAATAATAAGGCCTAGATATTCAATGTGTGTTTGTTCAAACTTGCATTTCTCTGGTGTTAGATAGAGTTTGTGTTCATGAAGTCATTCCAGTATGATCCATGTGACTCTCCGATGCTCCACAAGGGTCTCCGTGAAGATGAGTATATCGTCGAGGTAAAAACACAGACTACACCTTCAGTGATAAGGTCCTGAAAGATCTTGTTCATCATAGTCTGGAATACGGATGGACTATTAGTGAGGCCGAAGAACATCACCAATGGTTCATAGAGTCCATGATTGGTCCGAAAAGTGGCCTTCCACTCGTCTCTGGGTTTTATCTGCACATTGTTGTAGCCCCAGCAGATGTTGAGCTTGGTGAAGTATTGAGCATGTTTATTGATCAGTTCGGATATGAGCGGAAGTGGATACTTGTTTTTGATAGTTTTGGAATTGAGTGACTGGTAGTCTTGTACATGACGAAGGGAGCCATCCTTCTTCTCAATGTAGAATACCAGAGATGCCATCAGAGACTTGGAAGGGCGGATCTGACCAGTTGCAAGGTTTTCCTCCAAAAACGCGTCGAGTTCCTTCTGTTCGTTCGGAGCAAGCAGATATACCTTACAACCCGCCAGAGAGGCGTCCGGAACAAGTTCAATGGCATGGTCCCAAGTCCGCTCTTCCGGTAAGGTGTTGAAAGAGGTCTTTGAGAATATGTCTTCGAAGTCAAACAAGTGGTCTGGTACAGAGTCATGGAAAGACTTAGGTTTTTGGTTACTGAGGAAGGCCTCCGATAGATGTTGCGAGATATTGGATGAAGCATGGATGAACTCCGCCTCCGCGGGTACTGTTCTGACAAAAAGGTGATCTCCCTCCTCAAACTCATCCTCTTCCTCAGCGTCTTCCGCTAACTCCTCCGCTTCCTCTCCTTCTGTGACATCCTCCACCCATGGGCCACATGGAGCCTCCTCCTCTAGACCGGACGTCAGAGTGGAACCCATCCAACAGGCTCGGATGCAGACTTGTTGGCATGTCCGGCATTGTGCAGGACACCAGCTCATCTTCACTTCCCCTGATGTCCAATCTACCTCGGGGTTGTGTTCTTTGTGCCAAGTGAAGCCTAACACGATTTCTTGTTTTCCCAAACTTGTGACTGCAAGCTGGGTCCATTCCGAGTGATCCTGATAGCGGAGCACTACATCCAACACCTCCGTTATTGCTCCGGCCTCATTTGGAGTTCCGTCAATGTTGTATACTGGAATTGCGCATTATAGTTTTCGAGTAGAGAGTTGATGTTTCTCGACCAGAGTGCATTCAATAAACGACCCTGTTGCCCCGCTGTTGAGTAAGGCCTTTTGTGATAGTGTGTCTTTGGTGTCGGTAATTTCAAGAACTATGTCTAGTTCAATAGAATTGTCGGAGTGAGCGGAGGCGAGGACATATTGTTTTGGAAGCTAACGCTCCCATTTAGAGAGGTGAAGGTGGATGGGATTTGCAGAGTTGGGTGCGACTATGGGATCGTTTGCAGGCTTAGAGATGGAGGGTATAGGATCATATTGTTCCATAAATAAGGCAGCATCACAATTTTTAGCAGACAACGAGGGTGCACTGTTCACTCGCTGTGAGGAGGAAAATCCTCCTGTCCTTCCTCCGACTCCTCCGACTCCGTGGGCAGAACGGAGTTGCCTTCTGCTGCATCCTTGACCACAAGTTGTTCCATAACAAACTCGTCCTGCTCCTCCGTTGTCATGAAGTGAACATTGAAGTGAAGGGGGCATTCACGACTAAAGTGACCCGTTTTGTTACATCTGAAGCATGCATTGGCATTCTTGCCTTTGACGCGTGAAGTATCAATGTCCATTGCATTAGGGTCCCTTGTCGGCGGAGCAGATGCGGATGCGAGCGGAGCTGTACGTGGAGTGAATGGAATGTAGGGGCAAGGGAATACTGAGGTGCCAGGTACTCTTGGTCTGACAACGTTGCGGAAGGCGGAGGTGTGGGTCGGAGCAGTGGCTTTCAAGGCTTTGTTGGCAATTCTATTGTCGTCATTGACTCGTGCTGCAGAGTACCACTCATCAGGGTTGTCATCCGCAGGCCGTCCGTGGGTCAGGGTGGCAATCTCATTCTGAATGGTGGAACGGAGACCATGGCAGAATTTGAGTACGATGTTGGTATCCTCCTGATAGCCTGCTTTGTCAATGTAGTCTTTGAACTCGTCAATACAGGTCTCGACATACCGTTGACCTTGATAATAGGATTCTCCTTTGAGGATCAGTCTCACGTCCTGTTCCTCATTCTTCGGAGTGAACTCTGCTGTAAAGACCACCCAAGTCCGATAAGGCGGAGCACCGGTCCTCCGCTCCTGTCAGATAATGCGATCCGCAAAGCGTGCTGCGTGTCCACTCTTCATGAAAGATAAGGCCCAATAAATTTTAGTGTGGTCGTCTGCGAACTGTTCCGGAGCCAGCCCCATAAACAATTCACAGGAATTTAGAAAGGTCCAGCCATTTGCGCGTGATCCATCGAAGTCCGACGGATTGGCAGGTTTTGCTCGACGCATGCCCGGATTGGCCAGAGCAAGCGGAGCGGGTATAATAGCGGGTGCGGGAGCAGGTGGGATAGGTGGCGGAGCTGGGGCAGGAATTGTGTTGAAGGCGAGGAGGAGTTGGTCAAGTTGAGTCAAGATATCAGCGAGAGTTTGACATTGTTCCTGGAACTCGTGCTCGAGCTGTTCAAGGTGATTGGGGTCGTCCATTACTATGTGTGGAGCAGAATCACCAGTTACGGAGAGGTAATTGGAAGAACTGGAAGAGGTGTGAGATGTATCGGAGTCAGACACAGACGAAGCTGCTCCGAAGTGCGGAATCATGACAACGATGCAATTGGACCCGGTCCAATTAGAAGAGAACTTTCTACTGTAAGGGCAACCTTACGATCCAAGACTCAAACTCAGATACTTGCAAGGGAGCTCCGAAGTTTAGATTGAGCAGTCTGATAAGTAATACAACACACACCTTGCAAGGGAGATCTGAAGAGAAAGTTCTAAGGATTCCCCTGCAAGCTAGTGAGATAAATAGTAAAATGAGATATGAAGATAAAATGAGACACATGAATGATGAGCAATGATTGGGAGTAGCGATGAAGGATGAATGGAAACAAGATGAATGATAGTACCTGCGATCCGACGTGCGGAGTAGCAGATGGGGGCAGAGTCGTTGGATGCAGAGAGGCGGATAAGATGTCGGAGACAGCGGATACAATCAGAGGACATCCAAGATGGTGGAATAGAAAGAAAAGGAAGAAAGGAAAGGAAAAGTGAAAAGTGAAAGTGGTTGCCCTTACAGCCACACAGGGCACACAACTTGATAGTAATTATCACTTGTATGCTATATTTGACCGAGCCTCACACAATGCCAACTATAGGTCTCCGCGCCGCACAAGTTCGCTTCATATTCAACCTTCCCGCCCACTTGCGACAGCCTAACGAGAAGCGCCTTGCAAAACAGCTGGCGTACATAGAATGGTTCACCCCATTCCGAGCCCCAAACCCTGACTCAGGTCTTCGTTCCATTTCTCAAGCCTCTCACAACTGGTTGCCGGCTGCTGAGATTATTCCGTTGGAGCATATTATCGGGAGTTGTCACCTTATCCCTTGTTTCGGTACTCACTATAATCATTCATGGACCATGGACAATGTATTAGAAACATCATCGTCATTCTTCTTCAACCCATACATTACTCTTGGTCACTTTTATCATTATAAGTCATAATACTATAGTCTCGTGCTTACCCGTTGAATCTAATGGCATCTCCATTGAGATAGATAAAGCAATATCCTACTAATACCTACCAATTGTCTACAGTAACCTCCAAAGCATTGTGCCAACCTATGTTGCATCACAACACCTCCACCGGCTACATAAATACTGGCGATCTACAACCGAAAACACCTTCTCCTGATGTATCTTGATGAGATTTTGGAAACTCAACTGCGATTTCTTTTCACCGCTGTTCCAGTACCATTCTCCTAGCAAAAACACGGACTGGTTTGGATATGGGCTGTAATCGTGGACCAGGGAGGTGGAAGTGTGTAAATCGCTAAGTGTGATGTGTTGGCCAGGGTCGTGATCTGGGAAGCGAGTCCCATAATATTGGTGGGAAAGTCCAAACCTGTCGTGTGTGGATTCAAGAATTCTGCTGACCGGAGTCGCAGGCATTGGGGATGGAGACAGAGGACGAGGCACATTCGGTTCTTCTGGTGTAGACGCTGATATGAGTTGCGGAGGGGGAAATGCAGCCGGAGCTTCAGGCACTATGTCCCAATAGCGCTTTGGTAATTGATGAGGTTGGCATGTTCTACCTTCCGCTAGAGATTGGTCGAGACCTTCGTAGTCCATGGAGGCCTCACCAGTCTGACAAATGCAAATAAACATTAGTGAGGAAGGTAACTCTGGAATGGGACATTCAACCTGCCTGAGAATGGGCCCCAGATAGAGGCGGATCATTCGGAGGTGGTTCCACAGGCGTTGGGTGGGGTAGAGGTGCAATAGTTTCAGGTGGTGTCAACTTTGCTTCCACTATACGGTGTTTTTTGGCAGCATGGACCTCTTTGGCCTTGCCCAGAACAGATGCTAACCGCTTCTTCATTTTCGAGCAACTGTTCTGATGAACCTACGAGGAGCGTTGGTGGTGGAACGGAAGCAAGAGGAAAGGCGTGAGAAATCACTGGACCAGTGCCGATACCCATGGCTGCCGGACGATGTCGGCGAACTCCGAATCCGCCACACAATTCAAGACACATGTGACTGGGAAATAGGGAAGGGCCCCCATGTGACTAATACTTGCGAGGTATTGCCGATCACTGGACCAATACTGCAAGGCCCATACTTTTCCCGCCCTTCCCGAGTCCAACCGTCTGCTTGCCATTTTCCCGAATTTCCTCCGACCGGGAAGTACACTGGCCACGGTTCGGTCCTCGAACCTCCGGACCGCGGTTCGGACCTGGACTGGACCCTAGGTCCGGGGTGTGGGTCCTTACGTCTGGCGGACTCGGACCTCCTTAGAGGTCCAGGTCCAGAGGTGTGTTGGACCTGGACCGGGGGTTCGGACCTGCTGGACCCACCTCAGATTCTGATTAACTTCGGCAGCGTGTTTGACGTGTCGTGTGATCTCATTTACTCAACCATTTCTTCCACATATGAATACTGTACTTTCGAGACGGAAATGAAAAGAATCCATGCATGACCTACTCAGATAAATTAGTACTTCAACCCCTTGACACATAAAAATATAAAATCGCACCATATCCGTGGAACGCTGGGCTGTCGTCTGCCTGGGCATTCAATCTACACATAGATGGCATGAATTTGAGATAGAAACGAAGGGAAACGAATAAGAACGCACCGAGTTGTGATTTATACATCACTTCAACCCCTTGACCCATAAAAATCGAAAATCGCGCGATATCCGCGAAACGCTGGGCTGTCGTCGACCCAGGCATTTAATCTAGACATAAATGGGATGGATTTGAGATATAAATAAAGGGAAACGGATGGAAACTCACCAGGATATAATTTATTCTTTCCCATAGCCCCTGCACCCATAACAGCCCGAAATCGCGCCACACCCCGTAAGCTCCGGGCTCTCATCTATGCAGGCTCTTAATCTACACATAATTGGGATATTTTTGAGATAGTAACGAAAGAAAACGAATGAGAACTCACTGGGATATGATTATCCCTCTCATCAGTCCCTTGAGCCACTGCAAGCCCGAATCATGCCGTACCCGGCTCTCATGAACCTGGTCCTTTAATCTGCCAGTGTCCGATGTCAAAAAAAAAACATCGGACATGGGGTGTGGAATGAGAGAGGATGGGTCAATGACTTCGTTGATCATGAATCATGGTTACCAAACGCATCGACGCGGTCACGTGATCGGCAGACGTCTGATCAACGAACTCATCAACTTCCATTGGAAAGAATGGGACATACCTCTGTGAGTTCTAATTCGTTTCTCTTCATTTCTATCTCAAATACACCGCATTTGTGTGTAGAAAAAAGGCCCGCTTATACGAGAGCCTGCCGTTCTGTGGATGCGGCGTGATTTCGTGATGGTTTTTGCATACAGGTTTTTTTCTGTACACTAGCCGTGAACTCAGCGGGGTTTGAGCTTAAAAATTAGGTCCACTGGATGCTCGGACTGGACCCCTAGGTGCGGGTCCAGGTCCAGTCGAAAATGCCTGGACACGGACTGGATCGGACCATGGCCAGTGTACCGGGAAGGGCGGGAAAAATAGGCAGGAAAAATATGCGTCTTGAATTGTGTGTGGCGGATTCAGAGTTCGCCAACACGGCCCGCCAGCCATGGGTATTGGCACTGGTCCAGTGATTTCTCATGCCTTTCCTCTTGCTTCTGTTCCACCACAATTGCTCCTCGTAAGTCCTCTCTCATTGCTCCTAGCATATAGATTATAATATGAGCCCCTCAAATAATAATAAAAGTGTATTGAACAAATCGTTACAAGATGAACATGCTCTATCATTGTACTCACTCATCTGGACGATGCTGATGAACTCTTTTTCGGGTGCCTGACAGAACTGGCCCTAGATTGCTCAGGCTGATCTAGTGTTGCCGCAACTCGGCTAGCCGCACCGTGACTCACAAAGCCACGGCTTGGCACATATTCAACTCGGCTTGTCAACCGAACCGATTTATTTGGCTCCGTTTGGCTCAGCAGCCGGAGCAAGCCGGTCCCGAGTCGTGGAACCGATCAATCGATTGCCAAAACAGTGCATGTCATTATATAATAATATATTTATCATTTTATCGGCTGCTTGATGTTCTCATTACTTTCTTTAAGTGTATAAAAAGCATAATTATTCAGTCATACGAGATACAATATATTTTTATGCATCATGAGCCACAATTTGTCTAAGTTCGTCACCCAAAATGCCTTGAGACAACATAGATGCGAGATGATCGCGAGTGTCTCTTGGTGGCAATGACATGTCATCCTCCAGTGTTTCTGGCCCCTGCGTGAAGTCCAACCTCTGCCGCTTCAACAAAAACTTCAGGATTTGAAGGGCCTCCATCAGGATTGGATGGATTTGGTTCCGGTACTTCGTGTCCGTCTCACTAGCTGATGAAAATATACGCTCACAAGGAATGGCGGATGCCTGGATTGGGAGATAGTCGAGAGCCATGGCATACAACGTGGGGTACCAGCGTGGGTCTTGCTTTCCCTCCATCTGGATGCAGTAGTTAGTATGATGTGAGTTTTGATCAAGAAGGCACGTACATCCCAAAAATTCACGATGTCAGTTCCTGGTGGCGAAATATCTCTAAGGTATAAGTCATACTCCTCGTTGACTGTCGAAGGTGAAGCCCGTGCCCATGCTCCCGTGTCGAACCGTAACATGTCTTGAAGCCCATATTTTGAAGCCGTTCTCCAAACATCCATGCTGCCTGTAGCACGGCAGCTAGATCCAGGGCCAAAGCTATCTGAAGCATGCAACAGCTCCCCATGCTGACGATATTCGCCCATCTTACAATGCAGTGTAGTTAGTAGGGGAGGGGATATTCTGTCATGATAGAATGTACAGTATCTTTTATTGTGTCTGTTGCTTGGTCAATATAATTTGTCTCCCAATGCTCCTCTATCCAGCGTCTACGGATTGAGGGATTGAGGACTAATAACATGGTCAGCCTGAAGTATCGAAAAGGCAAAAAATACTAACACATTGCGATCACGTACGCCTTACTTTGATCCATATGCCGATAGTATTTTGTCACCCATTTCAGCCCAATATCAGTATACTTCTTCAGATGCGGGTGGCGTTCACCAAGTGTCTCCCATGCCGTCATAAACATTTCGAAGTTGCATATGCTTGACGAAAGCGTTGGCAGCTTTTCTGTGCACATGTTTTGCTGCACGACATGTGGAATCTATTTAAACCAGTCAAGATATGTAGTAATTAATGATCGTGAAACCTTACTGTGAGGACTGAGGCAAAGTCTTCCAAATTGTCCCACTCTCGTTCAGTCAACTTGAGGTGAGCAATATCTCTATTGAGAGGATTGGTTAGGAAGGTTTCGACGGGCTGTAGGTCAAGATGAGAAGTGCAAAAGACGTGAGACAAAGAAAAGCTTTCCTGTCGCAAATAGAGACATCTAACGACCATGGCATGTATCGAGTCCCAACGAGAACGGACATTGAGGAGGAGTTGGAGAATCTTGATATTCTTGCTTTTTTCTTCAGTGTTGAGGCCCCACCAGTGCTCCTGATTGCCGAGTGTGATCGTGTTCTCAAAGCGCTCAATTCTCTGTCCCGAAGCCCGGACCGCGCGTACAGTGTTGCGGCAGGCAGCAACGACATCGCGACTTCTGTCTGGCAAGTCAGGAGTATGATCAAAATCATCTGGGTCATCTGAATAAGCCATGTTCATCGAGTCATGACAACATGTCCAGTTGTGATGTTGATAATGTGGGGGAAACACATGATGTGTTGGTCCTGGGCATCAAACTCAATATCATGGTCATCATGCAAGTCCTTGAGGGCTCTCATGAAAGTGTCATTCACTGATGCATTATCGACAGTCCAGTGGCCACCCTGTGGAAGGCGGTATTAGATTGTGTATTGTTTTAATAGAGAATACATACTTTCGATGTGATTCTGGCCTGTTCTAGGATATTCATCACAATTCTAGCCAGGCGCTGACCATCATGGCATCCCCGCACACAATAAAAGGCAATCAAGCCACTGTTGAGGCGCATTTGAGTCGTTTCTTGGTCGCGTCTGAACCAATGGGCGGTGACGGCAAGATAAGGGTACCGTGTTTTGCTGGACCATAGATTGGCCGTGAAGCTGATTCGCCCCAATGCACTCTACAACGAACTCAGCGAACGGCACTGAAGAAGACAGATGGTATTACCTGAAGTTCTTCCTTGAGGTCCCGGAAAGACGCCGCCCAGGCTTCCAGAATCGCCTGCCGAATCTTTGTACGATGCAGAATGTCCTTATCCTCCAGCATCTCACATAAAAGTAGTAAAAGTTTGCGGAATTCAGGGCATTCGACAACGTAGATTGACTGAGTGAAAGTATGTCAGATATGAAGAACAGAAAGGAGTTTGCCACACTTGATCATCTGTGACAATGAACTTGACAAGGTGCTCGACGAACGCTGTCTGGCTGAAGGGAGCACGTGGCCCCGTAGAACGAGAACCTGAACTATCCACCGAGCCGCCGTCCAATTTTGTTTTGAGTCCCGTGGTGTATCAACAACTGGACACCCCAACACGTGATTTTTTCTTCTTGCTCTCACACCACCACCTACCGACCTCCTCATTCTCAGTAAGTTCTGTAAGATAGGTTTTATTAGTACATGTAATTAGTAAATCATAAGCACTGATGAGTACTCGAATTGAAGCGGGGGAAAAGATAAAGCCCCACCCATCGGCGGCACGTCCTGCATGGGCAAATTGACGTGTAGCGTCTGATACGCGCATGCCAGATCCATGGACTCCTCGCTCTGAAGGAGTGATGCAAGGGAACCAGGGGCCCATGGAGCAAGGACTGTTCTTCATTTTCTACAATTTGAACATCAACTGTACCATGAAAGCTAATTATCATGTCCCATAGGTCGTCAATTGAACCCACCAACAGGATGAGTCGTCGCCGGGTATGTCTGTCTTCTTGCTCATGCAACACGCGGGGGGCTTACAGTTCGTTAAACAGATCACGGAAGCTCATAATCCCTTTGTGGATCTCAAGGCTCAAGTCGATGATGCTGATGATGATGATGATGAGGAGGAGGAGGAGGATGGTAAGCGACCCGTCTCTTATTTTGATCCACTTCTGAGGTAGCTCTAGGTTTTATCAATGACCAGGAGGATAATCACCCTGAGGGTATTCGGTGGTGGAAGGATTACCAGGCCGGCGGACTGGATGAGCCACAGGATGAGCCGGAGGATGATATTGATTGGGACGCAGTCCACGAACGTGCGTGCTACCGCGCCACCAGGGCGCGGCGCCAACGCCCCATGACTGCATATGACGACAAGTCATCTGGCGGAATTTTACCACACAATCTACTCTGTCAACTTCGAACGTCAGACAAACCTATTTGGCAGCTCCGATGCTGGGTAAGTCTCCATTCTTCTCGTTTGTGGTAAGTCTCAAGGATATTCCAGCCTGGATTTGAAGAAGAAGTTGTCTACACGCTCTTCCAGCTAGTCAAGGACAGGGCGACGCCAGACGTTCTATCAGCGGCCTATACCCGTGGACCTCTCCAAGGGTCGGTTTTCATTGAGGCCGACATGAACCCAAACCTCCGTAGCTTCCTGCGCCACATCCCCGGGGTCATGAAGAGAGGAAACCTGTTGGTTTCACAAGACCAGTTAGCAACGCCTATCGTCAAGTTCATCCCACTGGAAGATTGACCAGCAACACTCCGTCTTTCTCAGGATTGGGAACTAAGGCTCAGGATCGGATAGTGGGTGCGGGTCTTAAGAGGTGCCTACAAAGGTGACCTTGGGTACGTCAACAAGTTAATGCCATGGGGTGGCGTACAACCTAGTGCCTCGCCTCCAGCTTTTGACCCCTCTCTCATCAAGAAAACGGGGCAAGCGGCCATGCTCCACTCCTCCTCCTCCCCAGGCTCTTTTCAATCCCTCCGTCATTGAAAAGATCTTCGGCATCCCACCGACTCCGAAAGGGAATGATACTTTCTTTTTCGATGGGTGCACTTTCGAACACGGCCTGCTGATAAAAGACTTCGACATGTATTCCATGTCGTCTGAGGCTGTCTCCATCTCCACTGAATTGCATGCCCTTTTCCTCCTCAGCCTGCACCCGGGGATCCAATGCCTGATGGGCGAGGAGTTTCCCACCCCGCTTGAATGGGTGTTCTTTCCTGGAGAGTCGGTCAAAATTGTTGAAGGTTCGCACAACGGGGAATTCGGCCAGGTCAAACTTGCTCAACCAGACTTTGTTGAGGTCGAAGTTGCTGAAATGGGGGGTGAAGTTTTGAAACTTCCATGGTACCATGTCTGCAAATCCATCAGTATTGGCGATTTTGTCAGAGTTGCCGGAGGCGTGCATAGAGGCCAAATGGGATTTGTAGAGCGGGTAGACTACATTGACATCTGGATCCTTGAAAAAGGTGGTGATGACACCCGTCCTGCTATGGAGGTACAGCACTTCTTTTCAGGGAAGAAACATTCATCTTCTAACTTCTTTCTTAGTCATTTGTCGTTCACAAAAAGAGTGCCTCAATCACAGAACCGCCCATGCTGCACGCTGTGTCGCTGCCCTCTTCGGATGATTTGGCACTTTCAGCGGTGTTGAAGGAGCAGCATCAAGTCCCTTGGCAGGGGGTCAAGGTCATGGTTATCAAGCGTGGACACCAGCGTAAAGGCCAGCCCGCGGTCGTTGAGAATGTTCTGCCCAATCAAGATACAGTGAGCGGCCTCAGGATTGAAGTCCATTTCATGAACTATGATCCAAATGCGCCGTTCCCGAAGGTGATCTTCAATTATGATGACGTGGTTGAATTTGAGTATGAGTTCCATCCAATATACATTCATCCTCTGATGCTAATTAATGATCCTTGCTTTCAGCACCAAGCAAGAGCTATTCGAGTTCCAGTACCCACAAAGTCACCTCTTTGACCCACTTTTCCGTGACCCACTTCCCCACGCCCGGCCCCCCCCCCACCCATCTTAATCGCGAGCACCCCCATGCTGAGGCTCATCGTCCACCCCAGCTTGGGATCCATCATCGCGGACTCCAGGTCGCTACTCCCGCCCCACAACACCCTCCACATCCGTGCCCACTCCCGATCATGATCTTCTTGATCCACGTTTCTTGGGCGTCAAAGTACAGGTGAAGGTTACTGGTGGCCAGTTCAACCTGTCGCGGGTCTATGTTTTCAGCACCATGCGTGATGGACAGCTGAAAATTATTTACACAGCGAATTGAAGGATGCACATTTTGGACCCAGATTGGGTTTCTATCATCCATCCGAATGTGAAGCAGACTGATGCTCTGCTTGTCATTCTCAAGGGGGATCATCAGGGTAGGTTTGCTCTTCGAATTTGTCATAGTCGCCGTGGCTCTGAGGAAGCAGCTCTCGTCAAAATCATCGATCCCGTCGGTGCAAGTTCAACTTGGACAGGAATTGAGGTGTGGCTGCCTGCAGACCACCTTGCAATTGTCTTTGAAACGAAGGAAGAGAAACAGTGGCATGAGGAGTGCATGGTAGATCATCAAACGTGGGCTCGCAACTGACATTTTTTTACTATTGTTTTATTTTGATAAGAATCCCTCCCCCGCCCTACCTACATACATCATTATCGTCACGCTTAGGTCATTTTATATGACATATTTACACTTGAATCATATTGCTTGCTTGCAGAAAGAAGTCTCAGAGACGTGCGAGTGTTTTGTTTGAATTTGTGTTTGTTGTGTTTACAAGGCACCGGCTCAAGCCGGCAGCCGAACCGAAACCACTTACAACCGCGGCTTTGGAAGTCATGGCTTCGGAACATCACGGTTCGGCCCAGTTTCGGCTCTGTGCAGTGCAGTTTCGGCTCCGACTGGAGTCGGAACCGCGGCAACACTAGGCTGATCAGATTTGCTTGTTCGCGGTATGTGTAAGTCAAGACTAACTGCTGTGTTCATCGATTCATCTTCTAACTTTGAACCAATCCCCAACCCCCAATAGCCCCAATGTTTAGGAAGTTCCTTCGTCCCAAGAGAGGCGTCCCCAGCGACCCATCCAGCGACTCTGGGTCGGATCCAGGGTCCATCAATTTGGAGGCCAGTGCCTCACACACCGACACTTCATTCCCAGGCGAGGCTGATGGCCACCTAACACGGGCCAACATCCGTGCTTTCCACACCATCACTACATTACTGAGCCGGTTACAAAAGCGGTCTCTGATAGTCGATGCTCAGCAAGATCCAAAACCAAGATACCCTTCTTTTCAGGGTGAACTAAAAATCCTTCAAGCGCTTGGGACAATCCTTGTCCTGGAAAACGACGTTGTTGCAGTCGTAGCCAACAAAGCGTACTACTCACCACTCAAAATTCTTGCAGTGTCACAGAAGCCTATCGACAGTCACTCTGACCACACTCCTATTGACAATCACTTCAATGCTTCCAGGTTGCCTCATGACCCATCATTCAGTCCACCCAACGTGTCCTTCCGCGCATTCAAATTTATCAGCGAGATTGTGTTGAAGATCCTAGTTGGCTGCAATCCGCATACCCAAGTTTCTGTGTCAAATGCCATTCCCATCATCGTCGAATCAGAGATTCCAGCTGGCTTCAAATCAGCTGAGTGGGAGGACCTGAAGAAGAAAGAGAAAGGGGAGCTGTTGGAGGAGGAGGAGGAGGAGCTGTTGAAGAAGAAGAGCGTCCTGTTGCATGACTATATCCAGGAATGGAGGTCAGTGGGTACATTGCAATAACATTGCCACTGTACATACTAATACTCAACAGGGAAGTGACAACACTTGGTATGCACTCCTGGATTTTGGCAGAACTCCTCATGCAGGAGACACCTGCGGGCGACCTGCTTGCCTATGTCGTCTCTGCCTGTCACAAGAAGATAAATCGTCAATTAACAGCAGAACTTTCAGCGCCGTACTTTCATATGCTCTCTTCTCTCCTCAAAACTCTAGAATCCTCTGTTGAGTCTCAGGTGTCTTCTCAGGAAAGCACCCCAGAATCCACCATTGAGTTCCAGGCATCTTCCCAGGCATGCACCAGGGGTCAGGAAGAGAATGACTTGTTACTATTCCAGTCAATCAAGAGGCTTAATCCGGAATCCAACATTCCAAAGCTAAAGGAGCAGGCTGCGAAGATGCGGGTAAAAAGCAAGCCTGACGTCCAGGTTGATGTCCCTCTCCTCTACAACAAAGACACATACATAGAATTCCATTGACTTCTGTGCGAGTTACTTGCTTGCTACAAGGAAGCTATTGCCAAGCTCTCAAAATTGCGCAAGGAATCAAAGTTGGGTTCCGAATATTTCAAAATACACTTGGCCAGAGCTACGGCCTATGGATATGCCCTTCAGCGGATAGTCAAGGGCTCTGCAATCTCACAGCATTTTCAAATGCTCATGCCAATACTTGATGACCATCATCGTCAGGTGGTGTCCACAGAGGCTGGGATCGAGGGCAAGGGAAAGGCAGTGAATGAGAAGAAAGGGGAAGTGACTGAGGAGGATGATGACCTCAAGAGGATCCATGAGGATGCCCCTCAGTCCCTGTGGAAGTCATATGTGGCCTGGTTAGCGCTGATGGTCCACCATTTCAATGCTGTCGAGGTCCTTGTTGGCCATGTCACCAACAAATCATTCGGCAACAAATCCATCTCCATCAAATATTTGATCCCACCGGATACAGAATTCGACTTGCTTCCATTGGAGGAATTGTTCAGGCATAAAGCATTCCCCATCTTTACACAGGGAGATTACATAATGAATACCGACCTCACCCCTTTTCTGGTCGCGGCAATAACACCATCTGCTGCAGCCCTCACCGCTATCAAGAAATTCAAGGACACCGTCAATACCTACAACTGGTCCAGTTTGGAGGGGTGCGCAGATGCATTGGGAGTGGATGTTTACTCTGGCCTTCCTGGCTGGAAGGAGAACGTCCCCGAGATAAAGACAATCATCACCAAATTCATGAAGCTGAATGTGCAAACCGGGGTCTTATCCAAAATCAGCGCAAAGCAGACAGTCAGGCTGACCCTTGAAGAAGAAGATACACTGATCCATTCTTTGGAAGACAGAATCAACGTCTGTTTGGAAAATGCTGCATTCTTCGCTGCACTCAATATTTTGAACACAACCAAAGTTGAGGCCAGGCTACATTGCGAGGCCTACCTTGTCAGTCTTCTCAAGCCACCAAAAGACTTGGATGCATCATATACAGACCTCATGGAGCAATTAAAGGCAATATGTATCAGCCCCTATCAGTGTCAGATTCTGATTCATATGAGCAGGAGTACAGGCAAGTTGTTGGAATTTCGAAGTGTTGCTGTCCAGTATGTTATAATCTGGTCTTGTTCTTCACCAAGAACGACGAGAAGCCATTTGTCATAAAAGGCTTTCACAACATGATTACACCATGTGCACTACCCAGTTGGCTCCCCGATGATGTGGTGGATGCCATGAATGGCCAATTTGGGCCGCAGTTGAGGAGAGGTCTTGTCGAAGTTTACAAACTTTACAGCCGTTCCAATGAGGTGGCAGTGTGAAAGAGGGTTTCTTCCACAGGTTCACAAGCATCTTCGTTGCAGGATAATGCAACTGGACCTGGATGTAATGCATTGGAGCTTCCCATACCTGCCCGTTCTCTCCACTCATGATTTTATTTACACAAGACTAGTGACACAGAATCTGATTGTACTTGCATGCCGAGACATTTGCTGTAGTAGTCTGACAATTATAGGGATAAATTTGCGCTTGGAGGCCGAAAACAGATTTTGGTATCTGAACTCATTTTGAGACTTGATGGGACTGAATGTAATAAGTACGAGCATTTAGACCCGTGCTTCGCAACACAACATTGTAATCCCGTGTTTCCTCCGACGGTCCGGCAGCCATGGGTATCGGCACTGGTTCAGTGATTTCTCACGCCTTTCCTCTTGCTTCCGTTCCACCACCAACGCTCCTCATAGGTTCTTTCCCACTGCTCCTAGCATAGTGATAGTATAGATTATAATATGAGCCTGATAATAAAAAGCCCATTGAAGAGTTGTTACAAGATGAATGAGTTGTTACGAAATGATTGCTACGCACACCCCGTTCTATTGTACTCGCTCGTCTGGACAATAGGTCTTGAGCTTG
The DNA here is from genome assembly GCA_963565915.1 of Entoloma clypeatum. NCBI lineage: Eukaryota > Fungi > Basidiomycota > Agaricomycetes > Agaricales > Entolomataceae > Entoloma > Entoloma clypeatum. The sequence goes on along the minus strand of OY751489.1, from coordinate 1,822,686 downwards.
AGCTTGACCAACACCTCAACTGGGATGGGATGGTCCATCAAGGGGGGATTGGGGCACAGCAGCGAGTGAACGGCCCATGTCTGGCCCAGGTGCGTGTTTTTTCCCTTCATCTCACTATCATTGCCGGGGCCGCTGATGCTTCTTTCAGCTCAGACAGAATTAAAGGGAGACATGGATACCCAGCACAGATTGAATTTGGTATCGTCTAGGGTTTATGGATTAACCACCGCTTTTTATTGGGTTGTCCATAACGTCTGGGTCCTTTGGATTCTGTGTCGATGGTGCGGCCACTTCATTGTTTTGGTGCATTATTTTCTCATCACACCGTTGTCAAACTGAGTCCTTGGAACAGATCGCCTACCCACGTAACAGATCATTCAATGGCTATTGGTAGAATAACTCACTATACACCATGACCTCGAGCGGCCATGTTGAACCCTGATGCCAGGCGGATCCTAACCCATGAGAAGGCCACATTTTTTGAACATTGATGCCAATCGGATGATATGTGCCTGTCGTCAGTACACTGGGTTTGATTCCAGTAGTTTCATCAAAATCGGCAACATGTCATCTTTACCCATCTCTTTCAATGTTCTTGCCTCTTCCACTGATAATGGCCAACCAACTGCAATGTCAAAAATTAAGTATCAATCTTGATATCATCGCAAAGTGTCCCAAGGGCAATGAAGAAACTCTCCCATATTCGGTCAACGATGTTCATGACAGCTTCGGCCCTCTTGTTTCAATCGATGACTTGTCTCCGTTGACACCTGAAGAAGAACTTGATCGTTTGCATCCCAAATTCGCAGCTGAACCGCATGGATCAAAGTGGTGCAGACAGGAGGAAACAAACTGGCTATTGAAGGGAGAAAAAACTGATGCTTTGAAAGGACCAAAGTGGGAAGGTATGAAACACGCATATTTTACTAGATGGAACAACATGAACTCAGACACACTCGTAGTACATTGTTGGGCGTCTCCAGAAGCATTGGATTCCAAAGTCAAAAGGGGGGTCAAGCAGATAATCCTTGACAGGATACTTCCTGCATGGCCATCCTCCTCCAGCAAAGACTTCCTTCTGATCCCTCTTTGGCTTGTGACACCCTATTCATTCTATGATAACATCTTTAGTGAAGGGTTATCTAAACAGATTACCATTGATATAAATGAGGGAAGAAGCGATAGTGATGCAACACTTGTCGCAAGGTTACTAGAGGTGAGGCTCGTCAATACTTTTTTTTTTTTTTTTTTGGGTCAACAATTTGTATAGCGGTATACTAGGGGTACAGTCCGCTTGACATAGAGTAAACTACATCGATCCGAGGATCTACGTTCACATGAAGAATAAGCAGCACAAAGCTCCGTCAAGCTGGTAAGTCCTTGCGCTAGGACGGGAAAGTCTGTTATAAACAAATGCGTTAGTATGCACACCCGAATATTCGGTCGCATGATACAAGAGCACTCCAACCTTGTGAGGTTGGCCGGTGGCGGCGCTGGGGGGTGTCTGCGCCCTACCCCCCAAAGAGGGGCCTGTGCAGTTCTTATCCTTTGGTTGTGTTTGCTTGCCAGAGGAGGCTGCACCCCTTTGTACCCAGTGCACTACCATGTGACTACCACCAACGGTTGTGTTGGGTGTTGGACGATTCCTAAAGCAAAGGCCCCTGGGTTATCCATAATAAATTTCCCAAAGTTGTCCCACGTGGGAGTGTTCCTCGAGAAGGTGGGCATGTCTGGGGTTGAGGTGGGACAGTTTCATTCTTTTGGCCCGAGCATGGTCTTGGCGTCTGACGCACGACCTCGGGAATTGGTAGTGACGGCCAACATACTTGGGGGACTGATACAGGATGTTCCAGTCGCTTAGCATGTTGTTCGTGAATTGTTTCATATTGAAATCGAGGGATCTGGAGGCCGACTCACCACACTCAATGTGTATTGAGGAGGCGAAGTTGTGCACTGCACAATGGGGTTCAAAGCCATGGTCTGAGCAATCAGGGACATGGTGAAAGAAGACCTTGGATTTCAGACCTGGTTCCTCAAACCAAGGAACCAGGTTACTGATGATAGTGAGCGCAGTTGCCTGTGAGGAGTGGAGATCCGGGTCTGTGGCGCGCCGAATGGCGTTAACAGAGTCGGTGAAGATGTGGATTTCTTCCAGTTGGGAGAGACCCCCTAGCAGAGTGACCAGGTTGGAGAACCCGTGTCCTATTGCTAAGGTTTCAGTGTCATCAGAGACTGCGAGGCCACCAGCCGCCCAGTCTTTGTTGATGGAGTACCCCATGTGCCAGGTTTCCCAAGCTGCAACAGCTTGATGGCCCGACACGAGGGAGGGAACGGCCGTGTCGGTGACAATGACGGCGGATTTGTTAGAGCAGATGTTGGCATCAAACACCTTGTTAAGGGTGACAAGGCGTAACTTCCTGGCTTTGGCACGTTCCTTAGCGGTTTTGCCACGGATAAGAGTGATGTCGTGGATGATGCGGTCAGGAAATTGGTTGAGGACGTGTTTTCCTGGCTCGTTGTAATTATTAAAGGGTGATAGGGGGACAGTCACATTTGCACGGGTTGCCCAGATATCGACGAGGGGGGATTTAAGATTATACATAAATTCTGGGGAGTACCATGGTCGTTTTGAGGGATCTTCCTCATCGCAGTTTTTTTTATGGTGCAAGAGAGTGCATACAGATGCGATTGCTGCAGGAGAGCTTCTTTAGGTGCAGATGCACCGGAGGCAAGCCGGCAAGAGATTCGACCGCCCCTGTGGGGGTGGTACAGAAGGCTCCCAGGATCCACAGGGCTGCGCGCCTCTGCACTCTGGAGATAGACTTGATGACACCCTTATTACAGGCGCTGTTGAAGTTCCATAGATTGGCCCCATATAGAGCAATCGGTAGAATACACGATCAGTATAGGGTGCATTTGTGTTTGGGCGTGAGTCCTCGGACTGAGTTTCCCAATGATAATAAGGCTCCCGTTGCAGAGAATGCCTTAGTGGCGTACCGTTTTGCATGCTCAGTGAAGAGAAGCTTACGGTTGAAGAAGAACCCCAGGTACCTCCAGAAGGTCTTGGGGATAAGAGGGGAGTCGCCTGTGAAGGGTGCATATCCTAGGTCAACCGGGGGGTTATTGTCGCCATTCTTCCTGGAAAAATGGAACACCTCCGATTTAGAGTGTTCGAGGACAAGCCCAAGGGCTGTAGTCAGCTGAAACAGACATTTGTATGCCTTTTTTAGTTTGGCAAGGTTTTCTTTCCACATTTTGGACTGGACTATGATGGTCCCGTCATCTATGTAGGAAATGAGGCTAGCCTGCGATTGTTCGGCATGAAATGCGTACATCAGCGGGGCAAGATATATGGATGAGAGCACAGGGGAGAGGGCAGAGCCCTGACCTACGCCAATGTCCATGGAGAAAAGGTCTGAGAGGTCGTCCTCCCAGGCATATTGAGTCTGTCTCCCTATTAGGTAGTTGGAGAAGAAGTCCACGACAGTGTCGGGGAACCCCATCCTATCTAATATGAGTGCGATGACCGAGTGGTTTAGAGAGGGAAAGTATTGTGCCAAGTCTATGGCAACAACACTGGTCTTGAGTTTCCTTGACCACCCCGCACGGATGAGGTGGGTGAGGAATTGTCCGGCATCTTCAGTGGAGTTCTGGCGAACCCCTCCGAATTGTCCTGGGTGAAGCAGACCGAGTTCCCATTGCAGTCTGTTAGCGATAGCTTTCTCAAATAGTTTGCCCAGGGTGTTTAGGAGCACGATGGGGCAGAACACTTGGGAAACATCATACACCGGCTTATTTGGTTTAGGAATAATGACAGTCGTTGAGACTTTGAATGCGTCGGGCCAGAACCCTGCCAAGAGGCAAGCGTTCAGGATCCAGATGAACAGCTTCAAGATATGCTCATGTGCGATCAGGCACTTGAGGTGGGACCATGTAAGATGATCGGGGCCAGGGGCAGACTGGCTGGAACAGCCGGCCAGGGCCTGGAGGACCTCTTGCGATGAAAATGGAACCCAAGCCCTTTTGGGCTGAGGTTCGAGAGCACTGCGCAGCCTGTCAGGGTCAACAGGGCGCGCCTCGGCAGACTGAAAAGACTTATGAAACGCCTCACAAGTCTCGGCGGTTGTGGAGCAGGTCTCGCCTTCAAAAGTAATGGCCTCAGGAGAGGCATTCTTTCGTGGGCCGACCCAGGAGGTAAGGTCCCAGGGATGCTTGTTTTTGTTGGAGACTTCGTCGATTTTCTTGTCAAAGAAGTTCTGCTTGGCGGTGCGAATGATTTTGTGCATGTCGCGCCAGTCTTGGTCTGTCTTACCCGAGTTGGAGTAGGTGTGCCACCCGGCCTTGCAGTCCTTATTCCACCAGCCCTTCGACCGGAACGAGTCCCGGGGAGAGCGAGAGAATTCGGTCCACTCGGCCAGGATGAGCTCCTGTACCTTCTGGGTAATACTAGTAATGTCCTCCCTGGAGGCCGTAGCCGGGATAGGGATAGAGAATATGGATTCCGTGAGTGCAGACAGGAAATGAGTTTCCTCTTCTGAGTCTGGAACTATACGGTAGCGTTCCTTCGCGTTAATGAGGGGGGATCTGAGGAGGGTGATGATCGAGCAGTGGTCTGACTCGTCTGGGCTCCCAAGCTTAATGATTGAGTCTTTGTCCGTGTTAGGGAGGAAGACTAGATTGATGATGGACGGGGCATTGTTATTCTTAGGGAAGTGGGTGAACCCAGTCCTATGATGAACAAGACCATGCAAGAATGCAAAGTCTGAGAGGAGAGATGCATTATGGTTGTGGCGCACCACTTCGGGGCCCCATAATGGTGAGGGGCAATTAAAATCGCCACCTATGTACCGTATAGGAGGAAGGGATGTTCCAAGAGTGGCAAGGACGCGTATGACTGTGCCCTGCGTGTCCGAGTAGGCATTAATCAAGTTGATCTGTCCCTCAGGGACAGACATTAAAAGGAGGTTGACATCCCGATGGCAGATAATGTCTGAGCGAAGTTTAGGTTTCATGGCGGAGTGCCGCCTGTGCACGTAAACAATGGCGCAGGGTCGCAGATCCTCATCAAGATTAGATGGGTCAAGGATAGGCTCCGAATGGTGGAGGCACATCCAGTCAGGGTGGTTCGGCGGACCCACAAGGGGCTCACCGTCTTTACTCATCATGGAGGCGACATGTCTTATGGTAGCCCATGGGGGCTCTTGCACGAAGATGATGTCGAGGTTATCTTTTTGTTGCTCTAACATCGTAGACAGGAGAACGCTCTTTCGGTAGACGTTCTGGGAGCGAATATGCAAACCCTCATATTTATTCATAGTTGTACCTAACATACAGCTACGTCTGATTGAATGCAGCGATTGTCTCGGTTAGCTAGACGAGGACTGGGATTAGATTCAAAGAAGTGGGTGAAATCCGCACTTACGTTTGCTTCTTGGTAACAGCGCCAAATCCAATCAGGGTTGAACCGGCTTTTCCAGTATTTGCATACATGATCGTCTGTGTGGTGGTTACCTTTGCAGTTGATGCAGCAGCCTGCATGTTCACATTTCTTCCCATCTGGGGTGGGGGGGGAACTGGGGGGTTTGCCTTGGCATTCCCGCGGCAGCAGGAGGCGAGGGCACGGTGAAATTCAATGGTGTGGGGTTCACCGCAGATGGGGCAGAGTTTGCTTTTGAGTGGGCAGATCTGAGCGTTGGATGGATGGCCGAATCACCAGCAGCGGTTGCATTGAGGCACTCCAACGTACTTCTCAGCAGGGTTTAGGATGAGTCGGTAGGGTCCATACATGAAGACCTTTCCGGCAAGGTTCTTGAGAACGAGACCCCCTCTGGAGTCTTCGATGTTGAACCAGATGGTCCCGGTGCTAGATGACGGGGAGTTTCTGGTGAGGCGGGGCTTCGAGTTCTCATAGTAGGAGAAATCACGAGCAAAGGGGGCAGACAACATGATGTCGGTGACCTGGCTTTCCGAAAGGGGAACGAGGTGGCCGGACTTCGGGTCGCGTTGCGGGGTGAGGCCGTAGTACGGGAAGTCGCAGATTTTGAGGCTCAATTTGGAGGTGGGTACCTCTACTCGAAGCTCAGTGTCAGGGGCCGATTGAGTGCTAGCGGCAAGCTTGGACTCGAAAAGGTTTTGGAAAACTTTGAGGTCGTCCTCATTGGGGACTTCGTCAGTCGTCAGGGAGAGACCCCCCCGGTTTGACTCAACAGAAGTGACACAGATCGACCTCTTTGCGTTGCCCAGATGGCCGTTGATCTGGGTGAAGATAGTCTCCACCACCCAAGGGAAGGGGGAGGAGGTGTAGATGGAGACGGACTTACGGGACCGTCCTGACATGGTGAACCGCTTCTGCTTCTTTCGGCGGGCCTGGGAAGCAGAGGGCAAGGAGGGCCTGATAGCAGCCGTGGCTTGCTGTAAGGCAATAGTGGTGGTGGCAGGGAACATCTTGGCCATGGTGACCAGGGTTTCCTGCTGCGACTCAGCAGCGGATTTGCGTTTTCTAGACGCAGTGGTCCAGGGTTGGGCTGCAGCTACAATAGCGGGCGGAGGGACAGGGCAGGATAGGAGCTTGGCCTTCTCACGAGCGAGGTGGCCGGACGCTCCAGCTGACGCAGACATGCGTGGTGTGGGTTTAGCTGTCTTCTTGAAGGAAGGTAGCTTCTTAGGGGGTGGCGGAGGTTTGGGATCCTTCGCCGCGACGATGTTTTCAGGGGCTGACATGAACGCTGACACCCCAGGAATCTTGACGAGGCGATCAATTAAGATGCCCAGTCCAGTGAGACAAACGCCGGAGGGGTCATCCCCTGCAGCATATTCAGTGAGCGCTTCGACATCTGCAAGAGTGTGGATGAGGGAGGCTGTAGCGGTGCAAAGCTGGTTTGCAGTGTTTTGGTCAACAGACCGGTGTTGGGATGCGGTCCAGAGGCTCGTCAATACACCGCTTTCTTGTACTAAGTAATTCACATAGAAGGACAAGGATGATGTACGAAAGAAACAAATTTTAGAGACATTCATTTCGACCGTTTCCTCGCATGAAGCTCCAGCTGCAATCCATGTCTGTGCACACCTTGAAGAAGCAAGAAAGCTGAAGACTCAATTACAGGATGCCAAGAGGTCTGGTGACAAGTGTCGAAAAGAAGCACTGTGGATCGGTGTTGAATGGTAAGAGACTGTGTACAAGAATGATTTTTATTGATGCCAGTGCAGAGAAAATGACGAGGAGGTTAATGGATGGCTCAAGAAACACATGGTTGAATCCGACCAACATGTAAAGACGGGACTCAAGCACAAAGCCTTCAAGGATGATGGCCATCTCCATGTCGATAAGCGCATGCATCGCCTCTGCACCCCTAAAGACAATCCAAATGGCGATCCAAAAATGCGGTCGTTCATTTTGTGGACAAAAAATTTTTCAAACGACAATCAGCCAACGTGGGAGAAAGTGGTATGATGATACACTTTGACCAAATAAAAGTGTCAGCTTGCTAACAAATGTTCCATACAGTTTGGCGGTGTCATTCATAATCTCCATGTCTTGGACCCTAAGTTTTCAGAAGACGATAAACATGTGACAAAGGAAATGCAAGCCATGGCACTCAGCTTACTGTAAGTGGCTTTGGTAACATATTTCAATGAGCAGAATCAATTCATTAGTATACGTGATAGAACTCAAAGTCCCGTACGCAGAGACTGGATCAAGCAGGGAGGGGTAATGATAAAGGCGGTAGGGCCACAAGTTGCGATGGGTCACGTGTATGAGGCAGAGGTACCTGAAAGGTTTTTTGGCATATATTCTTTCTGATTAAATTGGGTAGATTGCTGCACGTCAGAGGGACGAGGCGGCTAAGCAACTATGTCTAGAAATGAAGAATGTTACACCTAGTATGTCTATTGTCAATATTGTTGCTAGGGCCGTTTATTGACAGGATTATAGTTGTGCAAGCTCAGACTCATTCATTTCTTTCAGGCTTCTTGCCTAAATTTGCGGCAATAGAGCATGTATGTGGTCATTCAATATGCTGCTGAAACTCTACTAATCATACCACACCAGGAAGTTTCGCGATCCGCACGAGGTCTATGAAACCATCTCGGTCACCCGAATTTTGCCTCTTTTGGTACCTTTGCACATTGTGCATCATCCCATGTCGACAAGGACGATTCTGGCATGAGTGGATTCGTTATGAAACGCCCCTCTGCGGTACATAATGCTCTCTTTATATGACTTTACTTTTTATTTTACTTTACATTGATAACAGGTTAAGCGTAATGAATCTAACTTTGTGTGGACTTCTCATGGGTTGATTGTGGAGCTCAATGACTTCAGTTATTGGTTCTGGGATGTGCCAGTTGATGCCCATGGCACAACTATGAACATGCTTGCATTGAAGCGGCCAGACTCTTACAAGCAACTCATAATCAACTCGCGTGCAGAGAACCTAGTGCAGTGGACGAGAGTCTTTGCCATGCCTCACAGCTTTGTCTTAGCCCATTGTCGGGAAGAATCAAAGAAATAATACGTACATTATTAGAATATCCATTTAATAACACGATTGAATCTAGACCTCATGAGGAAGATAAAACATTATGGGTGCAAGCTACGTGGTGTTCTGGCGATCTTGCATGTACAACCTACACAGGTTTTTTTGCAGTTGTTGATGTGCCCCATCACTGAAGACGATGAACTTCTATGGGAAGAAGTCCTCGAAACAGAAATGCAAAATGAGGCTCGTTAGGCCCCGCCACGTCAACCTTCTGCCATTGCACTGGAAGCAGCATATTGTCTTGTGGGCATCCGATTGTGAGTCATTTTATAGGTCCCTCAATGGAGCACCATCTAATCAATAAACATGTATACTTACTTACCGTACACGATCATCACTCTGGAGCATCTTACACAACAAGTCGCTGGCGGCATCTGTCCTTCTCTCCCATCATCACCCCCAGTACCACCAACTACCCACTATGTCTTGGAAGCTCAGTTCGAAAAGTGTGTTGTCTGGATCATGATCGCAGCCTGAGCAATGCTCACCTCACATCAGAGGCCAAAGAAACCAAGGAGAATGGGGTCATTTCTAGATCGGTCACTCCAATACCTTCTCGGCCGACCACACCAAAGCCGCCCAATGGAACTGATCAATTCCATTCTGGAATGCTTACCATCCGTATCTTTTCTGGTATGTGGTCAAATCCATTCCAATGTAATCATTCAACCTGAGTTTGCGGTAACAAGTCGGGGTCTCTCTTGCACCTGGTGTGCGAATCCCAGAAGTTATCTAAAAAGTGCTCGACTCCTCGCCACCCTTCTGCAAATCCCCCAGCAACAGAGACAGTTTTCAATGCAAGCGGTTCTGGTGGCTACTCTACGTCGTTCTGGAGTTTGACAAGAACGAGGTATTGATTGATGCATTGGGCGGAGACCTTGCGAGTCCGATCTGGAACTATCGCACCGACTTGTTCGTCCCTCCCTCGTCCCATCCACATTGCGTTTTGTTGACCATCCTATTAGCGATGTTTCACAAACCTCAAATAATATGGCTCTCAACCTCCGACATGCCTATCACCTCGTCCGCATAGCGGAAGGAGATGAATGGAAAACTGCCTTCCGCACACGGGTCTTTTGAATGGCTTGTCATGCCATTTGGACTCACCAACTCCCCAGCCGTTTTTCAACGCTTCATGAATGACATCTTCCACGACCTGCTCAATAAGTATGTTACCATATATCTCGACGACATCCTCATCTACTCCGACTCTCCCTCCGAGCATCAGAAGCATGTCTGCGAAGTCCTCCGACATCTCCGACAACATGGCTTATATGTGTGCGCAGACAAATGCGAGTTTTCTATGGATACTGTTGAATACCTTGGCTTTATCCTCTCTCTGACAGGCCTCGCATGTCGGATAAGAAAGTCAAAATTATTCAAGATTGGCCTGAACCAAGGAAGGTCAAAGATATTCAATCTTTCCTAGGTTTCGCCAATTTTTATCAATGATTCATTCCTTACTACTCCGAAATCACCGTTCCGCTCACTCGACTCACCCGCAAAAACACACAATGGCACTTCTCCGACTCCGCTCGCGAATCCTTCAACACCTTGAAGAAAGCCTTTATCACGGCACCTGTTCTTACGCATTGGATTCCCGACAGCCCTATTATCGTCGAAACCGATGCCTCCGACTATGCTTTGGGTGCGATCCTCTCCATCTGCACCTCTGACGACAAAATCCATCTGGTCGCTTTCCACTCCCACACCTTTACACCTCCCGAGTTAAACTATGACACCCATGACAAAGAACTATTAGCGATCCACGATGCATTCAAGGTTTGGCGTCACTACCTTGAAGGCTCCGCTGCTCCGATTGATGTTGTAACAGACCACAAAAATCTTGAGTACTTTTCTACTACCAAGATTTTATCACATCGACAAGCTCGTTGGTCCGAATACCTCTGCCAGTTCAATCTCATCATCTGCTTCCGCCCTGGCCGTTTAGGTATGAAGCCTGATCTTTTAAGTAGACGATGGGACGTCTACCCTAAAGAGGGAAATAGCGACTATTCATCCATCAATCCAAGCAACTTCAAACCCATCTTCACACAAGAACAGCTCACCACTTCACTTCATGCAACAGAGTTATATACACCCGTCCTCCGTGCCACAATCATCATGGATACAGATCAGCTCTGCTCTGACATCCCGCCCTGGCCGTTTAGGTACGAAGCCCGATCTTTTAAATAGAAAAAGAAAATCTATTAAAATTTTATACTAACAAAAAACTACTTTCACTGTTTTTTGTTAGATACCCCCTCCGTCTCCTCGTTCCACTCCAATCCGGATTCTGCATCCGCTTCCTCCATCTGTTTCCACTTCTTCGTTTCTTCTTCTTTTTCTTCTTCTTCTTCTACCTCCCTTCCCAACTCCTCCAATACCCTATCATACTCCTCCGCATCCTCGTCCTCGTCAGATCCCTCCTCTGAAGCCTCCGAATCCTCTCTCCACGCGATAACCGTCAGAAGCTCCTTGATTTCCCGCAGTTCCTTCAACTCCGCCTTTATCAGCCGCATCTCTCTTATCATGCTCCTAAGCCCTCTCACCACCTCCAGCGGACCAAACCCCTCTGGCTCCTCCGACGCTGCGGCTATCTGCGATCCCTCCGTGGTCCCCTCTCCCTTGGACGATCCCGCCTTCACGTTCTTCGTCGCACCACCTGCCACCTTAGCCTTTCCGACCCTCACCGCCTTGGTCATCCTCCGCTTCACCTCCAACTCCGCTTCCGCTCCCGTTCTGCAACTTCGTTTTAAATGCTGGCACCGCCAGCACGACGAAGCATTGTCATTCCTAAAGAACAAGTTAATAACGAAGCATATAAAGAAATAGAAAAGACTCACTCTGATGGCCAAAAACACAAGTACCCCGCTTTCAAGCAGGAGGTGCAATCCTCCTTCCCCTGCTTGTAACTCGCAGGCATATCCTTGAAAACCCCCTGCAGCCGGACCTTCTTCACCTCCGCATTTGCTGCATCCGCATCTGCATGCACATCTGCACCCACAACCGGTTCCTTCGCCTTCGCTTTCTCTGCCTTCCTCTCTGCTCGTCTCTGCTCTTTTGCTGCCCTTTTTGCCTCTGCGCGCTCTGCATCTTCCTTCGCGCGCTCCTCTGCCTCCTGCAGCTTCCTCTCCAACTCTTCAGTGACCTTCTTCTGGCGCTCCCTTTCAGCACGAAGAGCAGCGAGGGGTGAGTTCTCAGCGGACATAACGGATAGGCAACGGGATAGATGTTGTGGTTGGGTGACAAGAGAGAAAAAATCATGTGCAAAGCTTTTCAACCAATGGTCACGTGGATTACCTCATCTGGGCCTCAGGGTTTGGCCCTAAGAGGGAAATACTGTCATAACCATACGATTCACATCTGACTTATCCGACGACTCCGACGATTCATCCGCTCCAACATCCGCTCCAATGACATTCTATTTATATTGATTATACTTCTACTACGTAACATCTCAACCATACTTACAAGTAGACATATGTTGTTCACTTTTCATTTGCTACTCTCCGTACTCCGAATGTTCCGATGGTCAACTCCGATATCTGCACATCACTTATAGTAATGCTGATCATTCTAGTCTACTATAAATAGTGTACAAACCTGTCGTAGAACCTCAGTTCAAATATCATATGTTACACCTCATTCGCATCCGTCTCTACTTGCTTTTGAGCATTCTCTCCATCACCTCCGCTCATCCGCTCATCCAACATCCACCAATCCAAAATCGAGGACCACGTCAAAGAGTGGGGCGCAACGCACAAGTTGAAGCCAGGTCCTTTCTGCCAACATCGCACTTATCGCATCCGCTCCTCCGCTACTCTGCTCCGACTCGTCCGACGTTTTCCGACGTTGAGAAAAACGCTACATGACAAAAGGACACACAATGGATATACGCGCTCAAGATGCTTTGCAAGGCGCACATCACAGCAACCAGGCGAGATCACCCACATTCTTGCGGAGCGCACTGCCCTCACCCTCATGAACAATCCTTTCATTGTCCCTCTCAAATTTTCTTTCCAAAACCCAGACAAACTGCATCTTGTGATGTCCTTCGGTTTGTCAAGCTCACTCATCATCAACTCCCCTCTAATTGCTGATCAACTCACTTCAGTAAACAGCGGAGAATTATTTTACCACCTACAGAGAGAGGGAAAGTTCGACCAGAATTGTAGCCGCTTCACAGAACTCCTTTGTGCACTTGAACATCTCCACGGTTTCAATGTTGTTTATCGGTAACTCTCCAATGCACCCATCAAATGGCATGCCTGATCAGTCCTACCCAGAGACTTGAAGCCCGAAAATATATTATTGGATTATACTGGCCATATTGCCCTATGTGACTTTGGTAAGTTCTTTCTCGCAATGTTCTTCTTCTGTGTTCTGAGGTGTCAGAAATTGTGACATAGGTTTATGCAAATTGAATATGTCAGAAACCGAAAAGACCAATAGTTCGCTCATATCACACTTCCAAAATCACTATATTTGACTCATGTATCACCCAGCATTCTGCGGGACACCCGAGTATATTGCGCCGGAACTCCTGGAGAGCCAAGGATACACCAAGACTGTACGCCATGTATCAGCGTATCTTGTCTGACCTGCACATTTTCCCGCTGAAGTCCCTTCTCATTCTAAACAGATCCAACCACTCACCCACTTGTCAAAAGTAAGTTTCACATCATTTTAACGTCTCATTAGGCTAACACCTTTCACATACAGACCATGAACTCAAACCTTTTGGCAGAGCACGAGGATTGGCCATTCAAGGTGAGCATTCCATGCTGCTGATAATGCCTTCGCACTCGAAACGATTTCTTACCTTGGATACAGGCGGGCAATGAGGTCTGGGCATATATTCTGTTGAAAAATAAGAATTGCAGCGCCAAATTTGAGGGCTACGAGACGAAGCGAATCAAAATACATGGGGCGGTAAGTCAACACAAAGAATGCTAATAATACTTGCTCACAGGGTGGTATAGTGGGTGACTATAATCGTCAGGGGTCACGTTCGCCTCTGGGGAAGGAATCGGTGGCTTCCAGACATGGTGACGATGGGGTTGGGGTTTCTGACCCAGAAAAAGAGGTATGTTCGTGCTGTCTGTACTCAAACTAGTAGATGTATGAAGTATAACACAACAGAACTAGGGATATGCTCTTCTGCTACGAGGCGCCCTTGTGGATGAAGGTACTTGACATCGTTATATTAAATTCCATATTTCTGACCTATTGGACACAGGCAGATACTCAGAACCTTTTTTCCACTGGAAGCAGAGAACACGGAAGAAGGTCAGCTTGAAATTGAAGAGTCAAGGTAGGCATCCACTATTTATGCCATGCTTGCCATTTCAAGTTTGGTGGGATGGAGTGTAGGAGAGCGCAGGGCCATAGGTTTCTGTTCATATAATCCTGCTAACCACCTTCAATTTGCTGTTCATATAATCAATTGGCGAACTGACGATGGCGCCAGCCCGCCAAATCTGCCACACAATTCAAGACGCATGTGACTGGGAAATAGGCATCTGACTAATACTTGCGAGGTATTGCCGACTCAGTCCACTATACACATGTATCATCAACTTGACCAAAACTTTCGCACGCTTCTGCTTTTGCTTCTATACTACTTCAGAGTAAGTCATCTTCATTTTATAAGTATGAAATTTGATAAACTTTATTGACACCCAAATTATATGAAGCTGACTCTTAGTACCCATAGGTCCAATCAACTTGCACCTCGAGACCATGAGCCATCTGGTGCATTCTCCGTCAGTCAGAATTGGGAATACTATCTAACCCCTGACTTTGACAGGTACTGTATATGATCACCGTCAGCATGCTCACAGGTTTGTTGATCTCAAGGCTGAAGTGGATAGTGAGGAGGAGGAGGAGGAGGAAGAGGAGGGACCAGGTTAGTAGTCCATGCATCAGCAGGTTTCATTCCTCATATCGCTGTTCATAGATATATAGACTTCATTGACAACCATGCTCAGCCCAACCAAACTCTGTTAAGCTCTAGCAGAACGCTTTTGTATGGCAGTACGCCGAACCCCAGGACCTGCTCCTGGCTTGAAAGAATTTTCCACTGCTAAGCAGATCATGGAGCGCCAAGTTTGCTGGCCTTCTCTTGAGGATTGGGGCTTATGGCGCATCAAGTGTTGAGTAAGTTAATCCCGTCCATAAGCATGTCTTTTGGAGTTTTTTTTATAAATTCTACGACTAGCACGGTATCGAGGAGGACGCTGTATTTTCTCTTATGGCTTTAGTGGAAAGCCATCACGAGATACGCGCCACCTTCACACATGGCCACTCTGTGTCTGGGTGGATCTATATAGAGGCAACAATGAACCCAACTCTGCAGCGCCTCCTGGTATTGATTCCCGGCATCATCAGACGCCCGCCCGGTGTTCCCGTTGCATTCCCCATTGACCTCGATGATCACGTGGCGATGCTCAAGTTACCACTCCAAGGTGAGGGAGATGGCCTGAAGATAGGCGATTGCGCTCGCATTACCCAGGGACAGTATTGAGGCGACATTGGTCTCGTAGCTGGGGTAAAGGGATGGGGACTCATTCTCCTCGTCGTTCCTTGCCTACACCCGCAGTCCGCACGGCGAGATTTGACCAGCCTGGGCAAGCACAAGTATCCTTCCCCCACACCTCCCCCCACCCCCATCCTTTTTGATCCAATTGAGTTTGCGGTCTCTTGTGGAGTCACGCTCACGCTCACTGGAAACGACTCATATCAATACTGGACACTTTGTTTCGAGCACGGCCTCCTGTTGAAGAACTTCGATTGTCACGACGTCTCCCCAAGGTTCGTCTTTATGCCATTCTCCCTCTCCTCTCTCCTGTACCAATCCGACCATCCCATGGTTTTGGCGGCCAAATTTCCTCCCCCGCGCGAGTGGGAATTTTACACAGGAGAGGGGGTCACTGTCGTCAACACTTCACATTCTGGAAAGAAGGGCATAATCAAAACAGTCTATGCCCAACACCTTGAAACCGAGCTTGCCGATGGAGAAGGTCTTTTTGATATTGCCTGGAAGGACGTGAGGAAACGGTACAGCATCGGCGACTTCCTTCAGGTCTACCACGGCCCCCATCAAGGGCGTTCGGGATGGGTAGTCTCCGTGCTGGATGATGAGGTTCACTGCACTGAGGAGGTCCCGTTGCCGCCGACCACTGACATGGAAGTAGGATTGCAGGTCAAGGTAACAACTCTTTTATCTGTCATTTCTAACTGTGTACTTCTTGCAATTATCAGGAATTTTCTGTTCATGTCAACAATGCCCAGTCTGTCACTGTTCCCTACCTCCACCCAGCCAGGAAACCAAACATCATGGACAGCAAGCCCACACCAAACCTCTCTCAGCACCGGGAGTCAATGTTGGAGGCCAGCCCTGAGCCGACAGAGGCCGGCGATGATACAACCGCTGTGTGGCTGTGTGTGAAAATTCACTTTTCCCACAGTTTTGTCAATATAAGAATATAATGCTGGCCCCTTCACAAACATATTCTATTGGAACTGATGGTACTACTGGCTACCTAAGAGTGTATAAATACCACTGGACCACCTTTCGTCATGATCTTGGGAACAGTCACTTTGAGGGCTTAACCAAAACTTGACACAAAACATTTTATTTCTCAATGGATAAGACCATTGAGGGGACCAGTCATTAATAAGAATATTATATGACCTATCACCCTATCCAATCACTACTATTGACTATGGACAATCTGAGGGCTCGGGGGACTCATAATAATGAGCAGGATGCCCAGCATCACAGTGTATGACGCGTGATCACAGATGCCGTGATGCCAATCCGTGTGGCTTACCAGAAATAGACCAAACCCTGAAAACGGGTCCCCGGTCTGTGATGCTTCGGACCCTTGATCAATGACAGGGAACTTGATCAATTGATCGACAACATCAATATTGATGCGGACTTCTAGAATGATGTGTTCTTGTCACTCCACTCCGCCAGGGCCAGTTGCCCTCTCGACACCTTGGAAATATGCTTAAAAGACCCATGTGAATATTTGGACCATGCCTAAATAACAGATACCCTGGAAACTGATTTGTTATGGACATATCTTGTGATGAACCTTATATATATATTTCATCTCTTGTCATGTATAAAAACTGTAGTTCCCTGCCATGTACTGTAGATTAGAAAGGCCCCCCAGCCAGATCCAATCCCTCTCTCTCTCTCAGTGATTGATTGAGTGGTTTGATTTTCTAAGTCTCATCCAAAGGGAGTCTCAGTGAACCCTGAGGAAACTTGATCTCATATAATATTTTATTTGATCAAAACCCTTGATTGTCAACGCATGACCTTGCAATGACTTTCTACAAAAGACAAATGAGTCTAACTACTTACGAAATAAGTGGTTAAGTTCCTGCCACCCTTGAACTATTTTGTTGAGGAGTTGTGAGGGGTTTTGTGGTGTTTTCGCACCGTGGGCCGCTCATCAAGTCCCATCTTCTCATCTGGAGCCCACTGCGAGGGGTGGTTTCAGTAGTTGACCCGTTTGCCTTCCAATTTCCTCCATGGAGATTGTACACCCCATCCCATACCATTGCGCTTTGTCGTTTGAGACGCAAAGTGCCATGCAGTTGATTACTTGACTGTTTGTCTCGCCTGGATGAAAAGACAACATACACTTGACGAGACTTAGGAATATCTGGAATATTCCAAACCCATGCCGTCGAACCAATTTCCCATTCGATCGCAATAAAAATCCAAAAGACCCTTTTGAGTCCGTTCTGCGAACTCCGAAACAAAAACCCCATCGATGTATGACCAGACCACGCCGCATTGATAAACCCAGCAACCCCGTTGCACCCAAACCGCCGCCTTGGAAAGTTCGTCATTGAAACTTGCGCCGAAATCCACAATTTTTGAGCCCCTACCTGAGACATTCAAACAAGACCCCGACCCAGAGTCAGAAGCTACCGAAATGGCTTCTGAATCACCCACAAAAGGCATGCCCAATAGACGCGACAACAAGGCCCCGTTCTATGACAGGAATAGGCCTGAGGAATTACTCCGTTATATTGAGGATGTCATGAAAGAGTTGGTACGGACCGGTGTCTCGAGTGACCAAGAAATGAAAGATTGGCTAAGATATTATGCCAATCAGCATACCACAGATGAATGGACTGTTTTGGAGACTTACCCACTGGAAGGCGGTTCTTTCAAAGCCTTCATAGAGGAGCTTGTTAGCCACTACCCCGAGGCTACGGATAGTCTTGAAGGGTTGATTGTGCACCTGGACAAATTGTGCGCCAAGTCAACGCCTTTGACAAATGAGTACCTGTCGGTAGTCTTAGAATTTATCAGATCATTTAAATTCGAAGGAGGAAGACTCTTACGCAGTGGCTGTATCTCGAATCGTGAGATTTCTGCTAAGTTCCTGAATTGCCTTGACTCTGAATTGAAGAGGACCATGGTTTGGCAAGTTTCTCAACTGTCTTTGAATGGCGCTCGCCCGTCTGACAAGGGAGGAAAGAAAGCACGTCACCACACCGATCCCATTGAATTCGAGACTCTGCTCAAAGTGTCAGAGGACTTGGTGTGATTGGCTGATAGCTACAGTGACTTCCAAAAGCGGCCCAATGTTTTGTATTTTTTGATTGTTGCTTGAATAACATTGGATTGAAAATAAATACAAACAAAGTATTGGTGTACCATAGATAGCATTTGATCAGGGCTATCCATCAAAAAAAGAATTACATAATGTCAATCAGTATTACTAGAGATATAGGCAGTTTAATTCAGAGACTCATTGGGCCACTTATGGAAGTAGTCATCAGAAAAACAGAATTGGGCTATTTTAATACTTGGTATGACCTCCCTTGGCCTTGATAACTGCTTCTAACCTTCTAGGCATACTTTCTATTAGATTTTGACATACCTCTGGTGGTATATTATTCCACACTTCTGCCACTCTCTCCCAAATCTCCCAAACTCTCTTTGGTGGTGTTGGATACTTGGCAAGCTCCCTCTTGAGATGAACCCATTGATGTTCAATAGGGCTGATATCTGGAGATTGTGCAGGCCAGTCCAGAAGTGTGATATTGTTGTCCTTCATCCACTTCTTGGCCTTCTTTGAGGTGTGCTTGGGGTCATTGTCCTGCTGAAAAATTACCTCCTCCTCAGAAATCCCACTCTCCTCCAGGCTAGGCAGCATGTGCTCCTCCAGAATGGCCACATACTGGTCAGCATTCATCCTCCCCTCAACCTCTGCAAGATGCCCCACTCCATTCCATCCCATACACCCCCATACCATGATGTTTCCTCCACCAAACTTGACTGTCCTCTGCACCTCCCTCTGAATCAACCCTTCTCCCTTCTTCTTCCAGACCCACTCTCTTCCATCTGACCCAAATCTGTTGATTTTGGTCTCATCTGACCAAATAACCCTCTTCCAGTCCTCCACAGTCCACTCCTGATACTTCTGAGCAAAGGCCAACCTTGCCTTTCTATGCCTTGCACTCAACAAGGGCTTTTTCTTCTTCACCACAGCCTTGAATGAATGTTTCTTCAGGACTCTTCTAATTGTTTGTGAGGAGACTGAATCAGAGATGATGGTATTGATATGTTTCATGGCTTGAACAGCATTGGAAGCTTTGCCAGTCTTGATTTGTGCAATAACTGCATGTTGATTTGTGGATGAAAGTTTGGATGGGCGCCCAGTAAGAGGAGTATAGTGGTTAGGAAGAAGAGTATGAAGTGTTCTGGCAACAGTAGACCTGCCTACACCAAGTTTGGAGGCAATATGGCGATTGGAGAAACCACTGGAAGCAAGAGAAAGGATATTTTCCTTCTGAGCAGAGGAGATGGGATGCATGATGAATTATAGCTTTTGGGGAGTGTTGGACTGGTTTATATAGCTTGTAAGCACTGCCTTATGGCTATTAATCATAGCCTCTGAAGCTGTGTGCATTGCTTTAGGCTATGTGCATTGCTATTGGGCTGTGTCTGCATTTCTGATAGCTACTTCCATAAGTGGCCCAATGAGTCTCTGAATTAAACTGCCTATATCTCTAGTAATACTGATTGAAATTATGTAATTCCTTTTTTGATGGATAGCCCTGATCAAATGCTATCTATGGTACACCAATACTTTGTTTGTATTTATTTTCAATCCAATGTTATTCAAGCAACAATCAAAAAATACAAAACATTGGGCCGCTTTTGGAAGTCACTGTATAACACGGCTACGACCACTGGTACATCTGACATGACCATTAGATCTACCAATAGAAGTCAGCATATGATTGCTCAAAGACCTATGGAACCCGCTACCTCATCTGACCATATGGTACGCCTCCTTGAGGACTTGAACCAGTCAATGGCCACAAATATGGACATACTTGTCAATATGGCTAAAGAAGACAGTCAGCGTCACGACGAAACGACGAAGTCGTTAGAAAAGATGACTACATTGTTGTTGAGTTTGTTGCCCCGCAAAGGCGAAGAGAATATGACCATCCCGTCGAGCCCACCATCCTGGCATAAATGCTATTATTGTTGGGCCGTCGGACACTTCATCGCCGATTGTCAGTTCCTGGCTATTGACAAGGCTGAAGGAAAGATTGAGACTCGCAACAAAGGAACGAACCTAGACGAGAAAGGTTTCCCAAAAGAACCTTCTAACCTATCACCGAAAGACCATGTTGATAGGCTTTGGAAGGACCAAAAGCAGTTCTTCATCGAGGAACTTCCTGAGGATGCGATAGTGGACTTAGCCCTGAACAGCATAATTACACTTCAATCCAACCAAAACGTACAAGACCGGCAATGGAATAACCAGAGCCAGTTCTTCGTCGAGGACCTTCCCGAAGATGGCATAGTGTTAAATAGGTGAAAAGTCGGAGCTTCGTCGGAGTCCGTCGGAGGTCGGACGAAGGACTGAGGCCGGAGCAGAACTCCGGGAATGCGGAGGAACGACGAAGGGGAGGGACATGGCTTCAACGTATGTGTTGCGCCGCTGTTTGTTGGATAAGGTGTCCCAATTTCAGGAGGTCGGAGGAGAGGTCGGAGATGCGGAGGTCCTTGGAAAGATCTCGGTGAGAGACACGTTGACATGGAAATGGTCGGACGACGTCGGAGTTGTGACTCGGACACAGTACTGAGCTCGTCGAAGGGTAACGATGGAGGAAGAGCAGTAGATGAGGATGTCGTCGGCGTATTGTACCACAGCGAGGATCTCTGGCATGAACGGGGAGTAGAGGAGTGAACTTTGTTGATATTCGAACTAAGGAACTACAGGTATGGTACAAGCTTAAATATCTAAATGAGATTACTTTACGGAGATGGTCGGAGTAGGTCCGGAGTTGTGGCGTAAGTTGCCAGCGACTGTAACGAACATCGGAGATGTCGGTCAACGGACCATGCGGAAAAGGCGATGCATAAGTAAACGGGAATATGAATATGAAATGCATAAAGGCATGGAGTTATGAATATGAAATGCACGATGGCAACGTGCGGAGATGCGGAGGTAACGGATGTCCGGAAAGTCCGGAAAGTCGGAGGACGATCGGAGTGGATTGGAGATTCGGAGATGGATATAACACATAGTTACACTTCGACAGCCAATCTTGAATCTGAATGTACGAGATAAACAAGACAAACTTATCTCTGACTTACAGGAAAAGGCCAGACGCGCAACCGAGGAACGCGATGTTTGGAAAGCGGTTACAGCTACTGATCAATTGAACATGTCAGTAGCGGCCACTCCTCATATGTCCCAACATGTACCTCAACCGACCATCGGGCCCGCTCATGCTACGGAATCTATGACCATGTTAGCCAACATGATGAAACTGTCGATGATGAACTCACAAAGTGTCGAAACGGTTTTTCCCGAAACTCAATAATTGCGACCCGCGCTCTCAGAAAAGAGCCGACGGAGTTGTGTGAGGGCGATGATGAACTTGGAAAATTGAGTATTAATAATAATTGTACCTGAAAAGAGAATCCAAGATGGATCTAGACGAGGCCGTTGAGGACTCAATGAACTTGATGAACTTGGAAATGACTCACCGTTCAAGACATACGAGCGTGAAACGGTACCCTCTGAAAGGTTAGGACAAGATCGCCATGAAAACATGATTTGAATCTAAAAGGAATTGGACGACCCACCTCGTTAATCAGAGAATCGAGGCCTCATGGCACAGACTGCCCAGAGACGCCTCGCAACTGGAGTAAAGGAAAAGGAAGTTCAGAATCAGATCTACGTGAATGCACCGTGTCTTGAGGACTCAGTAACAGTGGCGTTCTGCCAAGGATCTCAAATGTGCAGCCTAGACATGTCATTGTCGAAAAGATTGGCCTGCAAATGGGCAGACACACATCAGGTCTTGAGGACCATGGAAGCATGTTCGTCGAGATTGACAGGACCAGAAAGTCATGATAGGACATCTGACTTGAGAACGTTAGACATGTCCCACAGGATGACAATGGTACACACTTGGATAATGAACCTAGACATGAGCAATGGAGAAGCATAGTGAACATCTACCTTGACATCCTTAACTTGGATCTCAGCTCATCGCTAGTAGCGTCGTAGTATGAAGGAAACTGTACATTGTGACTACGGGATGCGACATATCCATAATTGCTAGTACTACTGGTAACTATGAAATAGAGTGCCGTTTAGGGACCCTCCGGAGAGACCTGTCAAGCACATCATGGTTGAGCATCCCGTTTGCAAGCAAGAAAAATCTGACAAGGCTCACCGTTCAACATGACGGTGTGGAGCCAAAAGCCCACTAATTGCCACGAAAACATTGATAACTGAAGGGCTTGACCAATGTCTCTGAACGACGAGAGTGACACTCTGGTACCTTGAAATGCCAAAGACGCCCCGCCTGTTGAAACTTTTCCATCATGTAGATTAGATTAGATTAGATTACATCATGTGACCATTTACACATCTTCGATTACATACTTATTTGGTTGGTACAAACAGTAGTACGGTATATAAGACCAGGAAACTGTCAATATCAAAAAGTTGTCTCTTGACTCTTAACCAGCTCCATCGCTCTTATCAGCCTCAACCGCTCTCACCAGCCTCACCCTCCCAAACCATGTAAGTGGCTAGAACGGTTAAGTAGAGTACTTCCACACTGTAGCTGTGTTGCTCAGTATGCCTGTGGCTAGCACCCAGGTGGAACTTCAACAGGTTATGGGCCCCGGATAGCAGAGGGACTTGGGAACGCTGGCAACAGCGAGTACCTGCCCACTCTACCCTGGTTGGCAAAGAACCGATCGAAAGATCTAGGTTCTGAGTCATACTTCTTCACATATGAACCTGGGAACGTCATTACAACAAGTACCTGTCATGAAGCGTCCCTAAGGGGATTGACTTAGTACACATCATGTGGAAACGTTGATTGTACCTCATACACTTCTGACAAAAAGGGTTTTTCCCACAAACACTATTCCTGAAGGGAATATGTTATGAGGAATCATTTATTTGTTTTCTCTAAAAATCAAGAACATCACTGATTGGGAGAACTCCTTTTAGACTCATTAAAAATGTCTACCTCTCGCTCCGCCCTCGACTCCATCACCGTCTTCAACGGCATCGACTACCAGAGTTGGGCCGAGAAAATGAAGTCCTACCTTCTCCATCAAGGAGTCTGGCGCATCGTATCCGGCGACATTGAGCGCCCCGACATCACGGACTTTACGGTCACGGTCTCCACCCCTGCCTCCGCCACCTCAATGTCTGCGACTCAACCTCCGGTGGTCACCACTACCGTCGACCAACCCACCTTCCACAAGGAAAGAAAGGTCTGGATCAGGGACGATGACATGGCTCTGGGTTCCATCTGCCTCAAAGTCTCCAAGGCAATCAGGAGGCACATCAAGGACGCCAAGTCCTCAAAAGACGCCTGGACATCATTGAAGGACGCATATTCAAAGGTCTCCCCCGCCACCATATTTGGCGATTTCAAAGCCGCAGCCTCTTTCAAACTGTCTGGTCGGGACCCTGTGCCGGAAATCAAGCGCCTTGGGTCACTCTTTGCTCGCCTTAGCAACTCAAAATTCGTTGTGCCTGATCTGATGCAGGCTATGATCTTGGCAAGTGCCATTCCTGACGCTTGGTCGTCTTTCTCCACCGCCCTCTTTCAGGTCTATGATGCTGATGACTTCACATGGCAGGCAGTCACCGACAGCATCATTTCAGAGTACAGGCGCAAGTATGTGATAGGGTCTACTCGGGCGTCCAACGAGCAGGCCCGGAAAATCTCCGGGACTAAGCGAAAGGGGCAAGACCCCAAATGGGAAAAGCAGACAGCACCGAGTACCTCACAGAACAATGCTGATGAGCAGCCTAACTCGACCGACCCAAGTACCGCTTCTGAAAAGAAGAAGAGAAAGGGACGCTGGCACAACCAGAAAAAGTGCGCCAACAATGCGGACAATGAGTCCGACCACACCGAGGAAATGATTGAGTTTATCGCACCAGCCATCGAACAACTCCCTCATCGATCTGCCCCTTGTCCTCTCCCTCCTCGTCATGCACCTACCTTTACCACTGTAACAGGCTGCGGGAAAACTTCGAGTACCACGCAGCCTGAGTCAGAAAGAATGCAGTCACTCCTGCAATGCATGAACCCGCCTCCTTCTCAGTACACTGGGCTTCCTTCCAGAAAGCTGTCAGCATGGAAAAAGAACGAGAAGGTGAGAAAACTCGCTCGAGAAATCAGTGCCCGACCCTCTGGGTCAAATCTTCGTATCTTGGACACCATCATTCCGGACATCGACGAGAGGCTAACTAAACAGCGTCGAGTAACTCCGCCGTTAGACCAATCGCTGCGGATGATGGACATCGACCAAGAGCGAATGGGGCCAGACGAGTTTGTGGACGAGATTGAACTTGATGGTTCGTCAAAATCTTCTCTCAAACCATATCAATTGCGGAATGCTAATAATACCTCTCAACAGACGTATAATATATTAGCCAGTACCAGTACAGTTTGCGTAGATCACTTCAGCAGTGATCTACATAAAAAATATATAAAACATTTTGCCTCCTGTACACATTGTAAGGAAAAAGAACGCGCACAATGGATATTAGATTCCGGTGCTTCTTTACACTTTACGCATGAGTTCAAAGACTTTGCATACTATAGACCTCTCACGGTCAAGCGATTTGTCCAAACTGCTGCTAAAGGAAAGAAACTAGAAATACTCGGAGTTGGGGCCGTTCCAGTATGGCACACCCTAAATGGGGAAGTTAAAACCCATCTTCTCAGACCGGTATTCTACATCCCCAACATGGACACATGCCTATTGTCCCTAGGCATCTTTCTTAACCATGGTTACAAAGTAGACGGGACTCGTGGAGAAATCAACATCTCCAAAGGGCTGAACAAAATCCAGTTTTCGCCCCACATCCTTGGTCAAACCATTTACTGGTTAGACACTGAAATACGCTATGACCAGATCCATGCGATCTCAAGCGAAATCACTGTCGAAACATGGCACAAGCGCCTTGGTCACCCAAATGATCAAGCACTCTGAAAGATTCCCACCAGTACCAAAGGGGTACCTGAGACACTAGTACATGAGAAATCACAGGAAAGTTGCACAGGTTGCCTCAAAGGGAAAATGCCGAATTAGTCATATCCCAATTTGATGACAAGGGCAACCAAAACCTTTGATCTGATCCATTCCGATCTCAAACAGATATCCATGGCATCATACCATAAATATAAATATTTCCTCACATTTTTGGATGATTTTTCATCCCACATCTGGGTTGTCTTGCTTAGAAAGAAGTCAGATGCCATCACGGCACTGCGACAATTTCTTGTGATGATCCAGAATCAGTTCGCTGCCACTCCTAAAAAATGGCGAGTTGATGGAGGTGGAGAGTTTGATGAATACAAGGATGTACTTGCCGATCATGGAGTTCTGATCGATGTCACGCTCCCATATCAGCACCAGCAGAACGGTAGAGCAGAACGGATAAATCGAACCCTGTGGGAGAAATCTCAGGCCTTGCGCTTCAACGTGTGCTTACCCCCTATGTGGTGGGAATTCTGTTTGGAACATGCAGCGTTTCTCTACAACAGAACCCCCATGCAGTGTCTCGAATGGAATACCCCTTACTTCAGGGTGACCAATGAGATCCCCGATATGTCAAGCATCAGAGTCTTCGGATGTCAGGCATATGTGTATATCCCAAAGGAAAAACGTAGAAATTCCCTGGAGTCTAGATCTCGATTGATGATTTATCTCGGATCAAAACCAGGGGTCAAAGGATACCGTTTCATGGATCCTGAGACTAATACAATTTTCATGGGTGGGAAAGCTATCTTTGATGAAAGCAAGTACCCTAGATGCCACATCGACCCTTTGCCAGAAAACCATCCAGAAATGGAAAACCCAGAACTGGCTGATGAGTTTGAGGACCTCATCCCCTGAAATGATGACAATGACATTCATTACGAAAAACCTCACGACCCTGTTCCCACTGGACAGGATCACCCTGAATCAGACAATGACCTGCCGTCTAGCGAGCCCAACGATGAACCACGAGTACCCACTCCGGAACCCGAACAAGTACCAGATCAACCAATCAGGGAACGACGAGTTCGGAGAATGCCAGGTAGCATCTATGGGGAAGACAGCCCTGCTTCTGATCTTGAAAAAATGGATTGAAGACGTAGATTAGGCAGTCAAATGGCATGGATGAACGATCTCCTAATGGAGGCAATCTCTATCCAAGTGGGCATCATCGAAATGTCACACAAAGATATATACTCTCTTCCGAACAAAGAAGATTGGTATGTGGCAGAACGAAAAGAGCTAGACATGCTCAAAAGCCGCGGGGTGATCATGGAGTTAGTACCCCTACCTACAGGGAGGAAAGCTCTAAGGAACAAATGGGTTTACAACAAAAAAACCGACAGGCATTTGAAAGCGCGCCTTGTTGCAAAAGGTTTCTCACAGGTAGAAGGGATTGACTTCGATCAGATCTTCTCACCAGTAGTGAGGTACGAGACTGTCCGGTTGATTCTGGCATTGACAGCCCTTGAAGGGTGGTTCATGACATTCCTGGACGTCTCATCAGCCTTCCTCTATGGAACACTCCGTGAGGTAATTTACATGCGACAGCCTGAGGGCTACATAGTAAAAGGGAAAGAACACTTCGTGTACCGACTATACAAAGCCCTATACGGACTTAAGCAGGCCGCATTAGCCTGGGGGAGGGAACTCGATTCCTCCATGAAAAAGCTCGGTTTTGTCCGGCTTCACTCCGATGCGGGAGTTTTCATTCACACAAGTACCAAAGGGGAAACTGCAATTGCCATCATTTATGTCGATGACTCTGCTTTTCTTGGCACAAACTGAGAGTACACGCTAGAGAAGAAGAAGGCTTTCATGACAACATGGGAATGTAGGGACCTAGGCCACCTAGTGTCTAATGGGGAACCAAAAGAATTTCTCTCAATCCAAATAAGGCAACATGGGAAGAAGATCTTCATTGATCAAGTACCTTACCTTGAGAAAATTCTCGCACGAATGGGGATGAGCGAATCCAATGCCACCCACACCCCACTCCCGACAGGCTACAAACCCATGAAGTCCGAAGATGAACCCAATGCGGAACTCAGATCCAAGTACCAATCTGTCATCGGATCACTATTGTACTTAATGATCGGGACAAGACCCGACATTTGTTTCGCAGTGATCAAAATGTCCCAATTTTCCGCAAATCCTACCAAACGCCATTTAGAAGTGGCAAGGGATATTTGCAGGTATTTGAAGGCAACAAAAGATTACGTGATCATGTATGATGGTGATTCTGGGAAAGGAATCTACGCATTTACAGACTCCAATTGGGCGTCAGACGAAAACACCAGAAAGTTTACCACTGGTTACTTCATATCGCTGGCATCTGGAGCAGTAACATGGGTTTCATCGGCGCAAAAAACCATTGCCCTCTCTTCCACAGAAGCAGAATACATGGCGCTATCAGATTGCAGTCGCGCAGTGACATGGCTTAGAAGCATGCTTGCCGAACTTGGAATGCAGATCGGATCAGTTCCGATCTATGGAGACAACAATGGCTCCGTCTTTATCGCATCCAATCCTGTAACTGAGAAGCGATCCAAGCACATTGATGTGCGATTCCACTTTGTCAGAGAAAAAGTATCCGAAGGGATTATTACGGTCAAATTCATCGAAGGAGTGAATAACCCTGCAGACCTTTTAACTAAGAATCTGGGGAAAATCCTCTTCAACAAGTTTATCCCGTACTTTGGATTACTTAAAAACTAGATGAAGAAAGAGTACCTATATGGGAAAAAGTAAGATGTATTTAGAAGTATGTACTAAATATGGGGGGGTGTTGAAACTTTTCCATCACATAGATTAGATTAGATTAGATTACATCACGTGACCATTTACACATCTTTGATTACATACTTATTTGGTTGGTACAAACAGTAGTACGGTATATAAGACCAGGAAACTGTCAATATCAAAAAGTTGTCTCTTGACTCTTAACCAGCTCCATCGCGCTTATCAGCCTCAACCGCTCTCACCAGCCTCACCCTCCCAAACCATGTAAGTGGCTAGAACGGTTAAGTAGAGTACTTCCACACTGTAGCTGTGTTGCTCAGTACGCCTGTGGCTAGCGCCCAGGTGGAACTTCAACACCGCCGATGATCTGGAACCAAAACATATTGACCGTGGAATGGATAGTAATCGAGACGAACCCTATTCGCCCTGAAATCCCATGTATTATGACAGAAACAAAATGCCCGAGACCATTGGATGGACAGAAACTGAGGATCACATGACTGTGCATCCTCGAGCTGTAGAAAGGCGTGATATGGCCATAAAACGATGATGCTCGATTGATAGTGGATGTAGCTCATTGGGAATGGCCGTGAAGCGTCGTCTCCCAGTGTAGTACCACACAAAACGGCTCGGACTTGCAGCCGGAGATGCCCATGGACGAGGACTCGAGCCTGAGCCTAAAACACCAAGCTTCATCAATGGTTGACTCGGAGAGTCAATTAGTTTGTCTGGGGAGGGAGGAGCATGAATTATGCACCTTCCGATACCTAGCCCTGACTTTGTGAAACGGCCAAGGTTGTGCTTGAGATCATCGCCGATTGATTCGTTAAGAACCGCCACCGCTTGGAAAAGCATGGGCGTTATGAAAATTTCGTGATTTTGACCAGACAGGCACTGATATGGTTGAAGATCGCGAAGATCTAATGACCTGAACATGAAACGGCAGTGTCAGACACATCAACAGAGTACAAACGGCTTACCAATCATGAGGGTCATGCCCAATGTCAACACCCCATGTCCTACTGGATGCTCTGACTGAAAATGCGAAACAGCTGTGTGGGATGGGCTTGACAGCCTGTGCCGAAGTCTTCATTGGCCTGAAAGGCTTCAAATGGATGAAATGAAACATTAGCATTGGGTCGCAGGATGGACAGATAGTGAGACGAACATTACTCGCCATGAAAATGCCACGTCACATCGCGAAAATGTAACCCTCACGTCTGAACAGAACGTGGTGTGATCCCCAATCCCCAGGTCAAAATGACCCCAAAAGGCTTCATGGAACGGTACACCGTCAAGTTGAACCTTGGGATCACTTTCGATCATGGCACTAAAAGCTGGGAAATTGTTATCAAATTGGAACGTGCCGAATTTGACCTTAATGCGCCGTGTTTTGAAGGCTGTTGACTCAGGAGAGTCAATTAGTTGTTGCCTGGGGAGAAAGGCATATGACTTACGCACCATTTGTATCCCATGTGCCCCCAATCTTCAAGATCGGCTAGCTGTGTTTGAGGGATCCATTCGTCGAGGGCTTGCTGACCAACAACAGCTGTAATCGATATCAGTCGACTGCCGACTGGTGAATGAAAAAGAACTGACCTTAAACGAACTGTTGTCGCTTAGAAAGGCGTGTGTGTTTCGAAAATTTTGCGATCTTGACATTGTCTGGCTGTACGGCGTCGGTCGTTTTCCAATTCATTGGCTGGTAGCCAAGAGAATTCTTCATCAGTGTTTTCATATCCTAACCAACGGACGAAATATAGTAGCTTGCAGCTACGTTGTCGGTCGATCTTTGAGTCGACTATTTCAGCAATCTCGTACTCAAGTTCTCCGTCAATGTCAATCGGAGGAGGCAGAGGTTGGGTCCGATTCGGAATGGTGTTCGGAGTTGCAGGCTCAAGCATGGAGACGTGGTAGACGGGGTGAACACCACAGAATGTGTCGGGGAGTCAGAGGGTAAAGGAGTGTGTGCCGGGTTGTGCAATGATCTCGTATGGTCCCAAGTACTTTTCTGAGAGTTTCTTGGATGGGCGTGTTGTGCGGAAGAACTGTGCTTTGACGAAAACCTGTTGTCCGACAGAAAATGTCGGAGGTGCGATCCGATTATTGTCGGAGGACTTCTGGTAACGTCGTTGAGCGTCAGAGATGGTGGCTTTCAGTTCTTGGTGAAGTTTGTCTAAGTCGGTCACGAAGGATCGGGCTCGGGAAGAGGCGAGGTCTCGTTCCGGGTGAACAGTAATGTTTGGATGGTAACCCTTGTTAGCAAAGAAGGGAGATATGCCAGTGGTAGCACTAGGCGCATTGTTGTATGCAAACTCCGCAATTGGAAGGAGAGCGGACCAGTTGTTCTGTTGGTAGTTGCAGAATATCCGCAAGTACTGTTTGAGGGTCTGGTTAGTGTGTTCAGTTTGGCCATCGCCTTCAGGGTGGTAACCGGAGGTGACATGGAGGGTCATGTTTAGAGCCTTTCCGAGAGATCGGAAGAATTGGGAGACGAATTCGGGGCCACGGTCAGAGGTGACATGTTTGGGGACGCCATGTTCAGAGAAGACATGCAATACGAAGAGTACGGCAAGGTCTTCGGAGGTGCAGTGAATGGTTGTCGGAATGAAGATACTTTGCTTCATCAATCGGTCAACGATAACGAGGATGGAGTCAAAGTTGTCAGAGGTCGGAAGGGTCTCAATGAAATCCATTGAGATAGAATTCCAAGGATGTTCGGGGATCGGGAGCTGTTTGAGTAGGCCATAAGGCTTGTGTCTTTGTGGCTTCAATCACATGCAAGTGGTACATGACTTGCAATAGTGTTTGACAAAATCTCATATTCTGGGCCAGGTGTAGTCACGCTGAATGAGACTGAGTGTCTTGTTCTGACCTGGGTGTCCAGCAAGCATATGATCATGCTTGTGCTGTAGGACTCGGAGTTGGAGGTCGTCGGAGTTGGGAACATATATCCAATCGTCATGTCGGAGGAAACCATCGGGGTCAAGAGACCAGCGGGGTTTAGGATCTTTAGGAAGAGTGTCGTAAAGAGTGTCGGAAGGGAGTGCTGTGAGTATGTCATGGTGAAGCTTTTCTGTGTCCATGATAATGGTTGCACGGAGGACAGGCTCAAGGAGTTGAGTCGCGCGAACTGAAGCGGAGAGCTGTTCTTGCAAAAAGACTGGTCGGAGGTTGGTCGGATTGATGTCGATGTAGTCGCTATTTCCCCCTTTAGGGTAGACATCCCAATGTCTAGTTAGAGAGTCAGGTTTAGTTCCCAATCGGCTGGGGCGGAATGGGATGACGAGGTTGAACTGAGAAAGGTATTCTGACCATCGGACTTGTCGGCGTGATAGAACTTTGGTGGTGGCAAAATACTCGAGATTTTTGTGGTCGGTAACGACGTCAATCAGAGTACCGGAGCCTTCCAGGTAATGACCACGACACATGACTGTCATGGTCTGCGATGAGGAAGACCCCTCAAAGCGACCGTGGTACTCCCCGGAATTTATGTACAACCTCAAATCCCCCCTCGTTGATATCTGGGCATACCGTGCAAATGTGTCTGTCCCCCTATCACCCTTCAATAACTACAACGAGCCAGGGAAGCGCGTCCTAGATCGCTTCCCCGACCGTATCATACACGATATCACCCTTATCCGCGGCAAAACCGCTAAGGAGCAAGCCGAAGCCAGGAGGTTGCGCCTCATCACCCTTAACAAGGTGTTCGATGCCAACATCTGCTCTAACAAATCCGCGGTCATTGTCACCGACGCGGCTGTTCCCTCCCTCGTGTCGGGCCACCAAGCTGTTGCAGCTTGGGAAACCTGGCACATGGGGTACTCCATCAATAAAGACTGGGCGGCTGGTGGCCTCGCAGTCTCTGATGACACTGAAACCCTAGCAATAGGACATGGGTTTTCCAACCTGGTCACTCTGCTAGGAGGACTCTCTCAACTGGAAGAAATCCACGTCTTCACCGACTCTGTTAACGCCATTCGGCAGGCTACAGACCCGGACCTCCATTCCTCGCAGGCAACTGCACTTGCTATCATCAGTAACCTGGTTCCTT
This sequence comes from Entoloma clypeatum, assembly GCA_963565915.1. Classification (NCBI taxonomy): domain Eukaryota; kingdom Fungi; phylum Basidiomycota; class Agaricomycetes; order Agaricales; family Entolomataceae; genus Entoloma; species Entoloma clypeatum. Next base: position 1,790,756 of record OY751489.1, on the reverse strand, counting down.
GGTTTGAGGAACCAGGACTGAAATCCAAGGTCTTCTTCCACCATGTCCCTGATTGCTCGGACCATGGCTTCGAACCTCACCGTGCAGTGCACGACTTTGCCTCCTCGATTCACATCGAGTGTGGTGAATCAGCCTCCAGATCCCTCGACTTCAACATGAAGCAATTCACAGACGACATGCTAGGCGACTGGAACAACCTGTACCAATCCCCCAAGTACGTCGGCCGTCACTACCAATTCCCGAGGTCGTGCGTTAGACGCCAAGACCACGCTCGGGCCAAAAGAATGAAACCGTCCCACCTCAAGGGCGGTACATGGCTTAAGGATGTGGGTCACTCCCAATCCCTCACGGCTCAAATGGTTCGCGGCCTCACCAGTCACGCCCCAATTGGCCACTATAGACATAGGTTCAATATTGCGACAAGACCGAACAATGCGACTGTGGGACAGGGTCCGTCGAGGACTTCGCCCACGTACTATACAAATGTCTGCATCATCCCACTAGGCCCCCAGACATGCCCACCTTCTCGAGGAACACTCCCACCTGGGACAACTTCGGGAAATTCATTATGGATAACCCAGGGGCATTTGCCTTTAGGGATCGTCCAACGCCCAACACAACCGTTGGCGGTAACCGCGTGGTAGCGCGCTGGGTTCAAAGGGGTGCAGCCCCCTCTGGCAAGCGAACACGATCGAAGGATAAGAACCGCACAGGCGCTTCTTTGGTGGGTAGGGCGCAGACACCCCCCAGCGCCGCTTACGGCCAACCTCGCAAGGTTGGAGTGCTCTTGTATCGCGTGGCCGAATATTCAGGTGCGCATACTAACGCATTTGTTTATAACAGACTCCCCCGTCCTGGCGCGAGGACTCAACAGCTCGACGGAGCATTGCGCCGCTTGTTTTTCTTGCGTACGTAGGTCCTCAGACCGATGTAGTTTACTCTATGTCAAGCGGACTGTACCCCTAGTATACTGCTATACAAATTGTTGAACCAAAAAAAAAAAAAAAAAAAAGCCTTCCAGGTAATGGCGCCAAATTTTAAACGCTTCATAGATGGCAAGAAATTCCTTATTGTGGGTGTCATAGTTTACTTCGGCAGCCGTGAAGGTGCGGGAATGGAATGCGACGGGGTGGACTTCATTGTCGGAGGTGACTATCGACAGAATAGCCGCTAGGGCATAGTCGGATGCGTCGGTTTTGACAATTATCGGAGAGTCGGGGATCCAGTGTGTCAGGATCGGAGCAGTGGTAAATGCCTTTTTCAGGTCATTAAAAGTGGTTCAAGCATCGTCAGAGAACAGCCAAGTGGCATGTTTCCTGGTTAAACGAGTGAGTGGAATAGTGATGTTGGAATAGAATGGAATGAAATGTCGGTAAAAGTTTGCAAAACCTAAAAAGGACTGGATGTCCTTCACTCTGCGCGGTTCAGGCCAATCCTGAATAATCTTGACTTTCGCTTCCAACATTTTGAGTCCATCGGGAGAAAGGATAAATCCAAGATATTCTACAGTTTCGGCAGAGAAGTCGCACTTGTCGGCGCGGGCGTAAAGACCATGTTGTCGGAGTCATCGGAGGACTTCTCGGACATGTTTTTTGTGTTCCTCGGGGTTGTCGGAGTAGATCAGGATGTCGTCGAGGTAAACGGTAACGCAGTTGTCCAGAAGGTCAGAGAAGATGTCGTTCATAAAGCGTTGAAAGGCTGCAGGTGCGTTAGACAATCCGAATGGCATGACTAACCATTCAAACGATCCATAGCGAGTGCGGAATGCAGTTTTCCATTCGTCACCTTCAGCAATGCGGACTAGGTGGTATGCGTGTTGGAGGTCTATGGTGGTATAAACGCGTGCTTTTCTGGCAGTGGCTAAGAGGTCAGAGATGAGCGGAAGTGGGTATCGGTCCTTCTTCGTGATTTTGTTCAGGCCTCGGTAGTCGACGCATAGTTGGAGTGATCCATCTTTCTTTTGGACGAAGAGGATCGGAGCGCCGTGAGGTGAACTAGAAGGTTTGATGAAACCGATATTGAGATGCTCGTCGATGAAGTCTCAGAGGGATCCAAGTTCGGATTGCGAGAGTGAGTACATCGGACCAATCGGAGGGGAAGTACCTTCCTCCAAATTGATTTTGAGGTCGTACGGTTGGTGGGGTGCAAGGGTGTCGGCTTTTTTCTTACTGAATACATCAGCAAAATCATGGTATTCCTCGGGTATGCCAGAGAGGTCAGGAGCATTGTCGGAGACAGATGCAGAATTGGCGGAGATGTCGGAGAGGTGAACATGGAAAGCGTATGCCCCAGGAGCTTTACAAGCATGGAGATATGCGGCTGCATTGACCATGGTAATCTGTGGCGGGTCGGAGGTGTTCGGAGTGAGCGGATCAGAGGTGCCCATCGGAGAGGGCGGACACTGCAGAGGTGGCGGAGCTGCCTCAGCAGTCGACGTCAGAGTCGGACTCGGAGTGTCGGGTAACATAGAACGGAATAAGATACTGCCCAATACCCAGTCAATCAACGGATTGTAGCAGAACCAAATTACAAGATGAATCGAGGGTTGTCACGTAAAATGTGACAGTCAGAAGTTCACCGGAAGGAAATCGGAGAGGAAGATCGATAGATTGCATGATATAAGTATTTGAAGAACCGTCAAAAAGTTTCAAAACCATAGGTGAAGGAATCGAAGTCGGAGATAAGTTTAAAGAAGAAATAAATCTGGTATCTGCGAAGCAATGTGTAGAACCAGAATCAATAAGAGTCTTTATCGGAAGAGAATCGGAAAAGGTCAGAGATATCAAATCAATACATAGAGAGTTCGGATTTGAGAGAGCGGACACATTGAGTCGGAGGGTTTCCAAAGGTGCACGAAAGGAGTCAACGCAATCCCCAGTACGTGCTGGAATCTGAGGACTGCTTACTATTTTTTTGACTCAGTTGTCTTCTCTGATTTGTCCTCAGCTTGGGCCGCACGGGCCTTTGCTTTGGTGTTAGAAGATGATTTCTTCGAGCAGTCGGAAGCCCAATGACCAACATTGCCGCAAAACATGCATAAATTATTGTCAAATCGTCGTTGGCGTTCTTGGGGAGTTAATTTCCCATCTTTGCCAAGTTTGTCGGAGAGGGCAGATTTCGGAGAGGTGGATGACGATTTTTGCGAGTTGGGTTTAGACGATGAGGAGTTGTTGTTGGAGGATGATGAAGTGGGGGTCTGTTTTTTGTCGGATTTGTCGGATTTGTCGGACTTTGGAGTAGATTTGTCGGAGGAGCGCGATTTCTCGCGTTGACATTCCCAGTAGCGAGCATCAATGTTATGGGCCATTACTTTCAACTCAGCAAGAGTCTTTGGTTTGGGAAAAGTCCCCAAAACGTCCTTGATGTGTTCCGCTAAACCGGTATAGTACCAATATCGGAGTGCGCCATCATCCCACTGCGTGCGAGCAGAAAGACGTTTGAAGTCCAAGTTGTAACGTAGGATCTTCTGATTGTCGCGCATCTGAAGGTGATCCAGGCTATCCTCTGCTTCTCCGGTCGGATCAATAGGTCCGAATTCGGATCGGAGGATGTGCACAAAGGCGGACCAGTTGTCCAACCAGACAGAGTCGTTGTCGGACTCTCCCAAGAGGGTGGGCTCAAACCATTCGAGCACGGTTCCTCGGAGGTACGACAGAGTGAAACTGACTTTGTTATCATCGTCGTCAAAGGCGGGGTTGTTTCGGAAATATAGTGTGCATTGTGCGAGGAAACTGGTGAGTTTCTGAGAGTCGGAACCGTCAAAAGTGTCGGGTTCCTTCGACTTCTTTTTCGGAGTTTTCGGAGTCACTCTATGTCGGAGCTCCTGCATCATAAGCATAATTGCTTTGGCGAGGTTTGGAGTTTGCTCGCGACGGAAAGGATTGTTATCGTCAAAAGGAGAGGTCGGAGATTTAAAAGGACGGAATTCTTCAGGAATCGGAGGTCCTTGTGTCTGAGGTGTTTGGAGACGAGGTGTCGGAGATATGGGGTCAGGTTTGGGTGCAGATTCTTCTGCGGGAATATCTTGGAACATATGTAGAAATGTCGTCCTGGTGTCCTGCAGGTTTGAAGCTTCGGCTGCAGCTCCTGCTGCGAGGGAGTTCTGAGTGGTGCGGGCTGCCATAACTGGAATTTGAAATATGGATAAGCGAGTGGCAGTTTGAATATACTGTTAAGAACTGATTGACAAAACGTCGGAGCTACGTCGGACGCGTCGGAAAGTCGGAGGGTCGAAGCGCGTGCAACGTAGGGGCAAGGACTTGGCTTCAACTTGTGTGTTGCGCCCTCGCTAATACGTTGGTGTCCTTATTTCGGAGGATCGGAGGATCAGAGGTCGGAGGTCGGACTCAAGTTAAGAGTCGGAAAGAGGACGGGAGGTATGATGTCGAATCTAAGTTGATATTCAAACTGAAGCTAATACACGATTCTACATAAGTTTAAATACTATGTTGGAGGACGTGTGGCTTCGTTGGAGTTGGATAACGAGTGGCTGTCGGAGATTCTTAACATAAGTAAAATGGTCAGATGTAAGTAATGTACGTAGTAACAAGATTCATAACAGTAAGTATGCATAATAAGTATTAGTCAAAATATCGGAGGTGTCGGAGGTGTCGGGATTGGTCGGAAATCGTCGGAATGGATCGGAATGTAACAGAAGGCAAGACCAGCATCACGAAGCTCCCCCTGTCGACTATCACAAGGGCTGACTATCCCCTCATAGAGGGAACCGCTGTGCCTAACCACGCAATCCTGGGTGCCACTACCATCCGGTATAGCACGGCCTCCAAAAAAAACTTTCCTTACTAAGTCGCCAGGGAAGCTATAAAAGCCCGCGACCACTCGAAGAGTAAACGCCACCCTCACCCTAGCACAAATCAACCCCACTAGACAAACTTGCCCTCGGGTCACACACCGCCTCTAAAAAAAAGATGTCTAACGAAGACGAAACCCAGGCCGTGAAAAAGGTCTTAGCCTCGCTCATCGGTTCATTCCTGGAAGATCCCCAGGCACCCGCCAAGAAGCTGCCAACATGCTCCGAGGCATACCTCATCTGTTGGTATGCATATGACGACCTCAAACGGCCTGAATGACCGACAGTATAAACAGTTCATGCAGCGGGCAAGACAATTCTTTGTCACTGATGATGGCTGGCTCTATAGAAGAGGTAGCGAGGGAAAGCACAAACTAGTGGTCAAAAAGGGGCATCACATGTACATGATGAGGGCGTCCCATGATAGCCTTGCGCACTGCAGCTTCTATGCAACAAAAGAGCTTGTTGCGCAAAGATTCTGGTGGCTGGAATATGAACGCGATGTTTGCCTATATGTCCAGACTTGTCATATATGTCAGCTGAGACAGAAGACATTGGTTCACATTCCTCCTATGGTAACCCATATGCCGGGTCTGTTTCAGGTCCTACATGCCGATACGCTACACATGATGCTGGCGTCAAACGGTTGTAAATACATTGTTCACGGCTGCTGTGCACTATCGACATGGATGGAAGGGCGGCCGCTAAGGCAAGAAACAGGTAGGACTGTTGGGCATTGGCTCTTTGAAGACATACTATGTAGGTGGGGCTGTATGGTCATGATTGTGACCGATAACGCGGGGACAGTCAAGAAAGCTTTGGCCTGGATAGAACAGAAGTATGGAATTAAGGGGATTATGATCTTGGCTTATAATTCTAGAGCAAATGGACAGATTGAGAGGCCGCATTGGGACGTTCGTCAGGCTTTGTTTAAGGTTTAAGGCCACAGGCGGTGATATTGGCAAGTGGTTCTGGTTCTTCCACCATATGATGTGGGCAGATAGGATCACGATTCGGAAGGGTTTGGGATGCTCGCCATATTTCGTGTGTACAGGGGCGCATCCCATCCTTCCCCTAGATATTGTCGAGGCAACATGGCTAGTGAAACTTCCAGATGGGCCACTGTCAACGGCGGACCTGATCGGATTTAGGGCTCGTGCGCTCGCAAAGCACCAAGTGCACATTGATGAGATGTGTAAGCGGGTTACGCATGCCAAGATGACGGCGGTACTTCGTTATGAGCAAGAGCACCGGCATAAGATCAGAGATTATGACTTTAGAGAGAGAGATCTAGTTTTAGTATGCAATACAGCGGTTGAAAATAGTCTCGACAAGAAAATGAAGCCCAGGTACTTTGGTCCTATGGTGGTCATCACGAGGAATAAAGGTGGAGCATACATTGTCGCAGAACTGGATGGGTCGGTATGGCATGAGAAGGTTGCAGCATTCAGACTCATTCCCTACCATGCGAGATGTGCCATTGCAGTCCCTAAAGAGGTGTTAGACTTCATCGATATTACAAAAGCGACATTGGAAGGATTGAAAAATTCGACCGGGGCTGCTAAGGACAGCGGTGAGGACCTGTGGTTCGACAGAACGAGGCTGGACTTAGATAAGAATGACAGGTTTGAGGATATGCCTCGCGAGGCTACCGTGGATGACGCGGGGGCAGTCTCGGACAAGGATTCCAGCTCAGATGAGGAATGACCGGGCTCGCGGGACTTACATTGAAGGAAATCACCACTGGTGTAATCTTGCGAGGCCTAGGGCCGTGTTGGAATGACTTAGCGATCATATCAAACACCTATGTGCCAGCAGAGGAAGACCTGTATTACGGACTATACAGTAAAAACCTCTACAAGGGGACCTGTGGCTTTTGCTGCAGCAGGAAAGGTGAAGGGCAGTCTACTCATACTGCTCCTTCAATTTGGAAAGGAGAAGGTTATGTCGCTGCTTTAAGGTATTGTGCATACTTTAAGTTGTAATCAAGAGAAGAAATTGTAGTAAGAAATTGGGATCAGACGAGGGCCTCAGTGTCATGAAGGGACTTCTCAGTGTGAGTCAGGGGCATCTCCAGGATTGACCCAGTCTCCAAGAGGATCTTGTTTGCGAGGGGATTGTCCATCGCGAAGTGAGCAGCTGCGGGGTGACATATTAACGATGGATGAGAAAGGCGGAGACGTTTAGTATGGTACCTTCTTTGTGAAAATTACCTCGCTGCTCCACTTGTGCTGGTCCCATCGGCACTGTGTCCTTGAACGGGGCTTCCTTGGTCTCCAGCTGTGGTTTCTTGTTGGATTTGGGACCCGGGGCCAATTTGCCCTTCGACCCAGACCCTTTCTGTGATATGGGGAAAATTAGAAGAGATTGTCGGGGGCAGTATGTTGACGTACCATGCTGGATGATGATTTCTCCATCAAAGGAGCGGTAATGGACTTCTTGGCAGACCCATCGTCCGCAGTTATGGGATGGAGGGTCTCGGGGTCGACGTCCATCTTCTTGCACAGTAGCGAGAAGCGGCTTCAATACCATTGGAAGTCGGAAGGTAGTATAAGAATAATGACAGACCTCATTCATCTCGCGATTGCTTACGAGGTTCGATGGGGTGCTCGGCATTTCCGTCGCTGTCGTCGCTGTCCCCGGCTGGGTTAATTTGGGTTCCGCGGCGGCGGACGGGCTGTTTGCATCTGGGATATTAGAGACGTCGAGGTTGAGATCGGCGTCAGGATCAGTTACCTTGACCTGGTCAGGCCATTCAATTAGTGCAGGGGACGGACTCCAGCTCTCGCGTCGACTCACTTCGGGTTTCTCACTGTTGGCCGGAGGCTCACTTGCAGGTGGAGGCGCGGTCTCCTCGGTGGATGTAGGTCCTTGATGCAGGTATCATATGTACGCGACCATGTCCTTGAGGGTGAAGAACATGGACAGGAGTCTCCAAGACTTGTTCTTGTCATGGAACACCTGTAGGCTGTTCCTAGCTACGAAAATGTGGTCTGTGAGTTGTGCGTCCTTGAGGTACTTGTTGGAAATATGTGCATGACGGAGATTTAGAGGCTGATGAAATAGTTGGAATGGTCAAACAGGTTCAGTGCGCTGTCGCGACGTACTTTGAGGTCGTCATATGCGTACCAACAGATGAGGTATGCCTCGGAGCATGTTGGCAGCTTCTTGGCAGGTGCCTGGGGATCTTCCAGGAATGAACCAATGAGCGAGGCTAAGACCTTTTTCACGGCCTGGGTTTTGTCTTCGTTAGACATCTTTTTTTTAGAGGCGGTGTGTGACCTGAGGGCAAGTTTGTCTAGCGGGGTTGATTTGTGCTAGGGTGAGGGTGGTGTTTACTCTTCAAGTGGTCGCGGGCTTTTATAGCTTCCCTGGCGACTTAGTAAGGAAAGTTTTTTTTGGAGGCCGTGCTATACCAGATGGTAGTGGCACCCAGGATTGCGTGGTTAGACACGGCGGTTCCCTCTATGAGGGGATAGTCAGCCCTTGTGATAGTCAACAGGGGGAGCTTCGCGATGCTGGTCTTGCCTTCATGGAATAGAGCGATGTCCAACTCGGAGAGTTGTATTCTTTAGTGTGGGGGAGTGGGGGGTCGCGAGCCTGTTCCAGTACAATTGCGAACCTCAAATTGCCATAAATGAAACAGAACATGAAAGAGTGGGATCTCGGAAGGAGATATCAGAAAGACATAATCACTGTCAAATAGATATACCAAACCCCTGAGTGCCATGCAGCATAACGATCAAAGTAAAACGAGACGTCGTCCAACGTCTTCGCGATAGACTTAGTAATACTTTAGTTCTGAGCAGGAGGCCCTTAATGAATTTAATCAAAGATCGAAGAAAAGCAATATATTTGGGTGTAAGCCCGCAGCGAGTGTATACAGAGAAAATATAAGGGTGTATAGCCCATGACATGTGCAAATATATATATTCAAAAAAGAAGGCCCGCAGTACCTAGGTGACATTGCGAGATGACCCCTGAACAAACAGATCCTTTGCGACTTCATCGGCATCTTCCTCCACAGGAGAGTCCTCGTCAGAAGCTGAGTCCGATTTCTGGACAGGCGCAACCTTCTTGACGAAGACGGGATTCTAGTGGGAGGACTGTTGACCAGCGGGAGGGTCGAATTGAGTGAGGCCGAAGACTTCGAAGAGCTCCTGGTGAGCCACCTCGTCAGCTACCAGGCCCTGAGGAAAGTCGCCCTCGCAACGATACAGCTGAGCCAGCTGGTGAAGGAAGAGGGTAATGGACCGTTCGCAACGAGTGGCGATGGCCGACAAGGCTTCCGAGAGGTAGGAAGTGGAGAGCAGTTGAGGCATGGATGTCGACAAGGGTCAGAGCACCCTACCCGACTGCCGCTCTGGCAGTTGGAGCACTTCTTGCCCCAACCTTGGAAACGGCAGCGAGCCGCACTTGGTCCACTGGCGCAAACGAGGCAGGGAAGGCTGGGCTAAGAAAAGGCATAGTTAACTATAGAATGAGTCAGGAAGAAAGAAAATGTACCATAATGGGCAACGCAACACGGAGTTGTTGCAACTCATCTGCCTTGAGGGCAGTACCCTCTTTCGTGTCGACCTGTGGTGCTTTCGCGACCGTGGCGGGTTTCGGTTCGGGCTGAGTAGGGGGCCTTGCGGGCACTTTTTCAGTGGCCGCGGGCGCTGTTACGACATGGGGCCTAGTAGCAACGGGTTGAGGTCTGGCGGGGGTGTGCGCGCCAACCACCTCGTTGTCGTCGTCCTTGCTGTCTGCTTGCAAAGCTTGACGACCAATATCGGAGCGATGTTTCTGGAAGGAAATTTAGTAAGAAGTAAAAGAAATAATCAGGAGATTCACCTTGAGAGCTCCCTGACTGGGAGGCGAATGAGGAGCTGCACGCTTACCACTAGCGCGGGTCACAGGCTTCAATCGTGCAGCGCGAGAGGTCGACTTGCCCTGGTCCTCGATGTGGGGTGAAGTTGGACTGGCCGTCATGTACCCTATGGCCTTCGCGATGAGCTTGGTGGGCCGTTTCCCGCTAGAGATGGATGGCCTCGTCCTCTTCCAGTAGGCGATCCTGCATAAATATAATGTGGGAATTAGCAAAGCAAATAAGCAAACGACTCACCTCGGGGAGGTCTTGGAGGGTTTGCCCATGAAGGTTGGGCCACCATTTCCACCAGCGGCGGTCCATCGTGTAGCCAGCGCGGTATAAGTTGTACGCAATGGTGTTTAAGAGCCGCTCAGCGTAGTCGTCCACACAACCTGCAGCCGTGACCTGAAAGAAGAAATGTTTTAGTAGGAAACAGGGTTTCGCGAGCATGACTTACCAGTGTATCATGAAGTTCGAATAAGATTTCCCGAACCCGTGCTTCTCCGGACTTGCGGAGTTGGTTGAGATCGGTGAGGATATTGAGTTCGACCTCGAACTTGGAAAGACGAGTGTAGAGCTCGTTCGAAGAAGTGGTCATGTTGAACGGGAGGAAAAGTGAGAACTGGAGAATGAGGAAGAATGCCCCAGCCTTTATGGGAATTGGAAGTCTCGCGAGGCTACTGCGGAGAAAATTTATTGAGCCATTGCTAAGCAAGTTATTCAATTGTTGTTTGGAAGAGTCGTATCCTGAGTGATCCCACTCATCACCCTGAACTATATCGATTGAGAAGTACGCATCGCGAGACTTGTTCGGTCTTTGTTGTTGTGTTTGGTGTTTGTGTGTGTTAGAGATATCGCTCGCACTCATCCCCAGACTCACTTCCTTTGTTTCAACGCGATGGTGTAAGAAAGTCGCGGTGCAGCCCCATATACTATTTTGAACATCGTCGCTGTCTTCAATATCTGACATGGACCAGGCACTGTTGAGAATACATTCTAGATGGATGTCTCGACAGTCAGTCACATGTCATCAAACATGTGTATTCCCATATGTAGTTACATATGGAAGTGTTCTATACTCAGAACAATCTAGACTCACTCCAGATCTCTGACTCATTAGATATGTGTCAGAAATGCATAACATATGTCATGTTATGTCACATCATGTGCTTGTCACACTATGTGACTATAAGTCACATATTACCATATACATGAGTTTATGGTTCTGCGACAGAACTCAGTTTGTACTTGTTTGTACATGGTCTGTGCGCATTCTTGTAGGTATAATACTCAATGTATCTGTATCTGCAAAAACAGGACTTTTACCAAGTACCTTCATCATCGGTACACTCTTCTCGATCTTCTTGCCTCCAATGTGAGTATCTTATCCAGGTTCCCCTGCATAGTAGCCAGTGCTATTCAATAGGCACCATGAACATCACAGATGGACTGAGCTATCAGTTCATGCCCCCAAAGACGGATAAATTACAAGAACATGGCAACAGAGCACAATTATAACAACAAACAGCAGTTCAATATCAAGTGGTTCGAGGTGCAACAATGCTGAGAGGCAGGCCAGCAACGAATTTGTGAACCACAGGCAGCTTCGTGGGTGCCTTGCCACCAGTGGTAAGGATTGATTGCTTGGGGAAGTCTTTGGCAATTGACTCTGGCACCACAAAAAGGAGGGGTAGTTCACTGCCATAAAGGGTTGCAAGTTGTTGGGCGATGTTCACACCCTTGACTTTATGAATCTGGGTGACAGTGTATTGCACTGCCGTCTCCTTAATCAAAGCATCGGCAGCAGCAAAATTCATTGCAGTGGGACATGGTAGTCCTCCAGGTTCAGACTCTGCGGCACATTATCAAAGACTTTACATTGGCATGGGTGAAGTGTCAGCTTATAAGATTCCTCACCTGCAGAGAATGATCAGATGTGGGTTAAAGGAAACATTATAGAAATGCAGACCGTCAAGTGAGGAGCAATTCAATGGCTCATCGCAGCCAAGTTCAAATACAAAATGTGCATAGCACTTGAACAGGTGGCCTGCCAAAGCACCCCCCCCCCACCTAGCATTGACTTTAGGTTCTTGAGTGTCTCCTTGAAGTATTTGGAGAAAAGCAGGGTGCCAACATATCTCGAGGCAAGGAGGACATGCTTAAAATGCAACTCTTCATCAACATGGATATGGAGGAGCATATGTGAACTAGGAAAGAGCTGGGATGGCTCGCCGACAGAGCGAATGCTCTGGCAAGCATTGCTATCTGCAATAGTAGCTTCGAGAGGGGGTGGATTGTCAGGCTGCCAAAAAACAAAATGAGCTATGCCACCATATTGCTCATACTGGCTCTTGATGGTTTCCTCGGATATTGCCTGGTAGCACAATTCCCAGCATTGTTGAAGTTTGTCCCAGGACCAAACAGGAAGATACAGTGCCTCACAAAACTGATTCAATGTTTGCTACTTTGTGAATACCTTCAAAATAACTTTGCAAATAATGCCAATCAAAAGAAGGTATTGGTACCTGGTTAAAAGCCCTGCTTCAGGACTCTCAGAATCTGCAATAATTATGTAATTCCCATAAAAGATGATCAATATATGATCAAATTACTCCAGGGACTCATTGAATCAGTTTTGTGAGTATGTACAATAAATACAGTATTTTATACTTTAGTACTTGGTATTACCCCCCTTAGCTTTGATTACTGCCTCTACCCTTCTTGGCATACTTTCTATCAGGTTTTGACATACTTCTGGCTCTATATTATTCCACACCTCTGCTGCTCTGTCCCAAATCTCCCAGACTCCCTTGGGTGGTGTTGGATATTCATTCAACTTCCTTTTAATATGAACCCAGAGGTGTTCAATAGGATTGAGGTCTGGGGACTGTGCAGGCCAATCCAGCAGAGCAATATTCTTGCTGTCCATCCATTTTTTGGCCTTCTTGGAGGTGTGCTTGGGGTCATTGTCCTGCTGAAAAATGATCTCCTCTTCAGAGATTCCACTCTCCTCTATGCTGGGCAGCAAAGTGTCCTCCAAAATGGACACATACTGATCAGCATCCATCCCCCCCTCAACCTCTGCAAGTCTCCCCACACCTTCCCAACCCATACAACCCCAAACCATAATATTTCCTCCCCCAAACTTGACTGTGCCCTGAACCTCTCTTTCAATAAGCCCCTCACCCTTCTTTTTCCAGACCCATTCCTTGCCATCTGATCCAAACCTGTTGATTTTGGTCTCATCTGACCAAATGACCCTCTTCCAGCCCTCCACTGTCCATTCCCTGTGCTTCATAGCAAATGCCAACTGCCTCTTCCGATGTATGGCCTTTAAGAAAGGTCTTTTCTTCTTTGTTACAACCTTGAATTCATGTTTTCTGAGAACCCTTCTCACAGTTTCTGGGGAGACAGAATTGGAGATGACAGTGTTGATGTGTTTGGTAGCCTGCACAGCATTGGAGGCTCTCCCTGAGGTGATTTGTGAAAGTATGTTTCGTGTGTTGGTGGGAGAAAGCTTGGATGGACGACCACCAGAAGAGAGATTGCGATGAGGAAGAAGATTCTGAAGCACTCTGGAGACAGTTGGTTGGCTGACACCCAGGTTAGCGGCAATATGACAAGTGGAGTGACCATTGGAGGCCAGAGAAAGAATGTTTTCCTTGTGGGAAGAGGAGATAGGGCGCATGATTAATTATGGAGGCTGTTGAGGTTGGATTCTTCTTATACAACTTTTCTTGACAACCCATCAGGGTTCTATTCAAGTTCCATCAGTAAGTCATGACAACTGGTTACCATACAACCAGTGAAGCATTTGATTCTGATAATTGCCATAGGTACTCACAAAACTGATTCAATGAGTTGCTGATTTAATTTAATCATATCTCCATGGATCTGATTTAAATCATATGATTCCTTTATATTCTGAAAGCCCTGAAGTAGGGCTTTCAATTATATACCAAAGGTTTAATTCAATTGGTATTCTTTGCAGAGTTATCTTGAAGGTATTCAAAAAGCAACAAACATTGAATCAGTTTTGTGAGGCACTGTACAATGGTGTGATGGTCCTGTGATAGTGCCAGTCCTTGAAATGGTTGTTGTGGGGGGACAATGAAAAGCATTAGGCATTCGGAATACAAGGGGTCAGCATTCAGGCCATCCAGGAGGTAGAATGTCTCGGGGCGCATAGCAATGTTGGAGGCAACATCACGGGTGACTTTGAATATATTATCTGAATGGATATGATAGAAATCAGTCTTGAACTGGTAAAGGATGGGCCGATCACGTAAAAGGGAATGGGAGGTTGCCATCTTGAAGATGAAGTTGGTCACAACCATTTTTCCACAGCCTGGAGATGAGGAGAGTGCGAACTTCTTACGTGGACTCTTCCCAACATCAAGAATGAACGTGTTCCACCATGTGATGTAGCACTCTCGAATGAAAATGGAGGACAGCGGGTCAGAGTCCCACATTGTCAGCATTTCTGCCGAATTGACAAGACGAAGAATGGAGCCAGTGCTGGGTACAGGAGAGGATGTGCTATCAGAGCTGATAAAATGAGATGCACTTCTCAATTCAATCCACTGACTGGTGTGAATAGGTATCTCTCCTGACAATCCTGGCATCAGTGTAAGTGAACTGAGAGGCAAGATATACCCACCTTGACCCGCTTGAATTAATGAATGAACATGCAGAAGAAGTCCAGAGCAGTGAGTAAATCACATTTGGGAGCCGGCAAACAGAAGACAGGTTATAGGGTGAAATCTTATCAGTAACACTCAGCCATGGAAATTCACTCTCACTCACCAGTAGCCGGGACCTTCATGATTATGTGTAGGTGCTCACTGGGAGGTTGCTTTGGAAAGATACTGACGATGCTGTGTATGGGCTCTAGCTTGTTGGCAAATTGCGAAACACTATCTCCCAGGGACTTGATACGTTCAGCGAGAGTGTCGGCTGGCATGGCAGCAATAGGGTTGTTGTCTTTGGGCTGAAAAGGCAGTGAAGTAAGGCACATGTGAATCAACATCCTTCAAAGGACCCAGTGCCCACTTGCTTTGTATATCCTCCTTCAACTCACTAACAGCATTATCACACTTGATGGTAACTATAAAGATGACAGATTTGCCCCCAATAAGACAATTAAGCTGATGAGACTGTGTTTCAGACATATCATTGGGTAGAGGGGCTGCGTTCAATATACAGTCAACTCCCTCCTAACCCATCGCTCCAGTAACCCAGTTCACAGGAAAATCGGACCCAAAACCCATAACTCCCTCATACCCCATAAGCCATACCTTTTTGGGGCCAAAACCCATACATATGTGGGTGGGAATCAGCTTATATAATAATAATTTTCTATGTGAACTGCTGGATGAGATCATCAACAATGTTCTTTCATAACAAATCCTCTTGGTTCTTTAAAGAAGGGTTTGCAGATCTTGCAAAACCAGGTCTTAGAGCAGAAATCAAGGCTCGAGTCAGACCTGAAGGCTCACAGAAAGTGATGAGAAGTGGTTAGATGGAGCAGGCAATCTCGTTGACGAGGAGCATGTGGTGCAGAAGCTCAAACAGGCTGCAGACTATAAAAAGGGATTGGATGGATTGGATGCAAAGGATGAAGACATTGTACAAAGGCTGCAAATTTGGGGGGGTGGTGCTAAGGGAGTTACAAGCCAGAAACGCAAGTGTATGACACGTCATTTTTTCCCCCCGATGTTTACTGAGTAATGAAACAGGTTCCAAAAAGAAGACAGGCGACAAAGAACCTGGACCAAAGAAGAAACCACACCCTGTCTTCGTGAAGAAGGAAAATGCCACACTTGAACAGCGCATTGAGATTCTCAACTGGCATCATGCAAACAGTCAAAATCAGAGCAAGACTACAAAGCACTTCGATCCCATCTACCCAAACCTCAGGATTAAACAGCCCCTTGTTTCTTTGTGGCTGAAGGATGAGGCAAAGTGGCGAGCAGAGTGGGAGAAGAGTTGTTGTGGGATGCGCACTGTGAAATGTGCTTGCCAAACAAATCACCCCCAAGTTGATGAGATGTTGTCATTGTGGGTGACAAAGGCATTGGCTGATAGAATGATTCTTACAGGTGAAGTCTTGTGACAAAAATGGGCCAAATTTGCAGATCTAGCTGGAATTTCAACCAACGAGCGCCTCACTCTCAGTGATGGTTGGCTAACTCGGTTCAAAGAAAGGAATGGTTTGAAATGGAGAAAACGCCATGGTGAAGCTGCGTCCGTGAGTTCACAAACAGTGGAGACGGAGAGGCAACATATCTGAAAAATGATCACAGGGAGTCCTTACAAGTTGAAGGACATCTTCAACATGGATGAGACAGGCTTGTTCTACATGTTCGTTTCCCTCTTCATCAAATACTTGATGCTAACTGGACATCTGGAACAGATTACCACCTGATCGAGGACTTGCAGATAAGAAATACTCTGGTGTGAAGGGCAAGAAGATTAGACTGACCTATGCCTTCACATCCAATGCCAATGGTTCCGAGAAGCTCCCACCATTCATTATTGGAAAGGCAGCCAAGCCGTGAGCCTTCAAGAGGAGATCGGGGGCCCAGCTTGGCTTTCATTACCGAAACAATGCAAAGGCATGGATGACCGGGGTTTTGTACCAGGAATGGATATGAGAATGGGACAGGGATCTACAAGCAAAACAACGTAAAATCCTCCTCTTCCAAGACAACTTCTCTGGCCATATTGTTCCTGATGACCTTCAGAATTTTGAACCGAATCTTACTGTGCACATCCAGCCGAAGGATCAAGGAATCATACAATGTTTCAAAGCCCATTATCGCACCAAATACATCCACCGCGCTGTTGATCGGTATATCTTCATCATCGCTCCACTCTTCTCGTTCTTCTTGCCTCCAATGTGAGTATCTTACCCAGGTTCCCCTGCGTAGTAGCCGGTGCTGTTCGATAGGTTATGGGCCCCGGATTGCCCGGTACAGTCTGCATGCTCTGAAGGAGTTGCTGCAACTGTCTAGCCTGTTAGATACTAACCTGGCCTTGCCAGTGAGCACGCGTCTTAAAGCGCCCCTTGGGCTGCTACTGCCTCTTTAGTTAGTAGCATAGACTAGACTAAGTTAGTTATCTGGTTTGATACTCAGAGGTTCCAGACTAGTGAGTGCCCTTCGGGCTGCACCTAGCTCTGATGTCCAAGACTAGCAAAGCGCCCTTTGGGCTGCCTCTAGTTCTTGATCTAGACTAGGACCTTTTATGGCCTATGTCTATATTTGGACATTTTTTGTATAAGCCAGTGGCTTGAGCGCCTTGTCAGGCTGCTGCCACACCCTGGTGAAAACCCCTTCTTGGATCTGCGCCTTCTTTTGGCTGCGATCTAGATTTGAGGTTTCTCATGCTGTGTCATGTCCTGTCTGGCATTTTGGTTTCAACCAAATTGAGTAACATTGATATGCTGACATGAGGCATCTTGGCTCTCAGGAACTTTTAAAGATCCTTGAACCTTTTTTGTCGATCAATCTTGATTCGTTGCGCCCTGTACCTGGTGTGCGCCCCGTTGGGCTGCCCCAGGGACTTTCCCTTCTTTCTGGCTGCATAATCTCAGATTTGATGCTGACTAAAAATTGTTCTTAGATGAAAGGATCTTGCATCTGCTTCCACTATGGTTTCATTCAAGAAAACCATTGGTCACATGACCCCATCCACATAATTCAGCGTGATAATGGTTTCCACAGACAACACCTCTGTACTCTGAACTGCATGGTCACACCACACATCTGGAAGGTGAAAGTCACACAATTGCGATGCGGGTGGCATGCATGTCATGTCTGCACTCGCAAATGTGGAAAACGAAAAGCAGTATGCATCCCCATCTATTTTCTCTTCAATCGTTAAAACTGTGATTCTCCAGGATCCCTGGGCACCATGCCCAAGTAACATCCGGAGAGCCCAAAAGAGGGACTTACCATCCCCTTTCAATCACAGTGACGATGAAGAAAGGAGAGTCACACCTGGTATTACACCTGAGGTCACACCTGGAGTTATAAAGATAGAGACGCTGGACTAGGCAACCATCTTTAGTAAATACCATAGCAATGTGATATTTTTAATCACACCTTAAAAGGCTATTACATAAACTCTCTCTGACATGTGTCACAAATGATTCAGACAATACCTCCTATTGGTTTAAATTGGTCTTGAATATTTGCTGACCACTGTTTCTTTTTAGAAACAAACATGTCCTCAATCACTTCTTTGATTGCTGTTCCCATTCTTGATGGAACAAACTATCCTGAGTGGGCAAACACCATGTGTTTGTTTCTTAGATCTCAGGATTTGTGGTGAATCATTGATGGTGTTGAGAAGCGACCTTTGATGTCTGCTAACCTTACAAGGAAAGCCCATACAACTCAAGTCAAAGCATGGAACATTAGAGATCAAATGGCTTTAGCCAATATTCGACTTTGTGTCGACCTGTTGATCAAACTCACCAGGGATATGTCTTCTGAGACTTGGTTCGAGTTGAAAAATAGATTTGGACAAGCTGTTTACACAATAGTCTTGTCTGACATCTGTGCTGCATTGTCCTTCAAACTTTCTATGAAGCAACAACCTGCAACTGAGATTGATTATCTTGATAAGATCTTCGATCATCTTGGTGCACATCATTCTATTTCTCCATCGACTCGGGCCCTAATGCTTCTATCTGCCCTCCCATCTCCTGATTGGGATGACTTTGCCATAGAAACCCTTCTTTACAATGATGATCTCACCTATGATAAGGTTCGAGAATTGATTGTTGAAATATATAATCATCATCGTGTTGATCCTGTTCCTGATTTGTCACTTGAGGATTACCTTTACGGCATAGGTATCTCCTATGACCCTCAACTGACATCATGTGATGTTTTCCATCAGCCATCTCGGAACTTATGGAAAAAGAAGTTTTTCTTATCTGCACCAACAGACCCTGGTGCTCTGCGCTACTCTAGCTGTGTTGCTGGTCTGATGCATGAAGCCATCATAACAGAAAAATACAAGGATCCACCAGTCGAAGATTATGACGTAGCGTTTCCAGGCATGGATCTTAGAACAGTGTAATCATTGTGTAGCATGATTGTATTTTCTTTCATTGCAGTCAATACATTGATTTGCAACCTGTTCAAATTCTGAATGAAAAAAGAGAGATTTAAAACTGCATTTGCATTTTATGTTCAAATAGCTTATATCCAATCTGGAATGATTCCAATAGTTGGGTGTGCCTTTGAGCCACCTACTATAAAGAAAACAGCTTGATAAGCTGGTTTAAATGAGACTGCATGAGTCATTAGTTTGTCTTTCTGCTGCGTCTTCATTTCCTTTTCAGGAATTAATATTCCATCTTCTATCGTTGCTCAAATATTGCATGATAAATTGGATAAACATGCTCTTAAGCATAAACACAATATTGTATTTGTGCGCTATGACTTTTGCATTGCCTATTCTGCGCCTTGACAGGCTGCGATAGTGTTTGAAATTGTCATTTTGGCTGCCAAAATTATAATACTTTATTATGAGAAGAAGAGTTTTTCAATTCTTCAACTAAATCGATTCAAATTGGTCTAGCCAACCAATCTTGTTCCTCACCTCTTCACAAAGTAGTGATGATTTGAGGCTATGCAAAGCTTCTTATCTGAACTCTCCATTTCTTGCATGGGAATGATCTCTGATGCATCTTGCGCCTTTGAGGCTGGCATTGCATTTTGACTTATATGGCATCTGCGCTTTAATCAAGCGGCGATGGCCTTGTCACAGAATCAGATAGGGATGACCGTGATGGTTCACACCCTATGGCAAAAATGGATATAGTCAAAAATCAGGTTGTATCACAGCTTACAAATGTTGCTGGAATAATCGCCTGAGACTAATTACCTCAGTATATCTTGCAGAGTAATTCCTCCACAGTTTGCAATCATCTTTTCTGCATGAATTTCTGGTTTTCCAACCAAGTTCTGCATCTATTTCAGCATATGCCCTTTGAAAGCCAAAAGATACACGGGAAATGATTGCCATACTTGACTGTGAAAAGGGGGAGAATATAGAGAAGCATTTTAATGGCAGCATAAATGTGCTATCTGCTTTGCAATACCATTGCTATCAAACTGATCTTTGATCTTTTGATCTCACCATCAGATGCATTGTTTTGTATACAACACTCTATAGGTTGTACTGTTTAAGGAGCACCGTGACAGCTGCATACTTATCAATGGTCAGCTTGAACAGAAGAAAAAGCTTATCCCAGCTTATACCCCTATGATTTCTCACCCAGAAACGATGAATTCTGGATAAAAGAGAATATGATATGAATTGATCTGTTAGTCTTATCAGACTATTGTTGGGTTCTATTTCCAAGTATATCTTCTAAAAATTACTTGAAGAAGCATCTTAAATGATTGCTTACTAATAATGCATTAATTTGCATTATATGGTTCTTGGAATACCAAGATTACTATTGATTGCATGAAACACATCAGAGTGCTTGTTACACTCTTGAGATTTGGATCAACCCATCATCTGATCTGTGCCTTGTCTGGCTGTGACAGTGATCTGGTTCTTGCATTGAGTAGAGCACCTGTTTTGGCTGCCTCCCTTGGCAAACAAGACCAAATAACACCCTCACGCATTATTGTTGTACCATGCAATAAACATAGTAAATCTGTGTTGATGTCTTAGAGCAGATTCTCTATTGACCTCTGAACATAAATCGGTTGTTCACCAACACAAGTATTACCAACTACAAAGAACTACATTGCAAATCATTTACTTAACTATAATCTGCAACATTGCTTGCGCATCTGTAATGTGTCGTTACAGGGAGCTCCGAATATCTCACATAGCACGGAGTAAACTAGACCAGTGAATGGATTGCTAGGGTACTCGTGCAGGTGTGAAGATAAGGGCTAGGGTTTATGTAAGGTAAACAACTACCTAAATAGGGTTTGCCATGAAGCCCTAGCCAAACAACACCAGATCCGTTACATACCCCCCTTCAAGATTGCCGTTGCAATCTTAACTAGGGCCTCTCTAATCTAGTACAATATTTTCTTCTGTTTTTCGCTATTTCAGTTTCCCTGAAGGCAGTCATTTGACTGCCATGATGTTCTTACAAGTAAAAACAATTTTTATTGGCCGACAGTTTATGACTGTCAGCAACGAGTAATAAAGCGAGTTGGTTGACATGTGTGTGTCAACCAGAAAGCAGGATAGGGCGAAGTAGCGTAAAGCTACTCACCGTGTCGCAATTGTCCATGCATATATAAAAAGAAACAAATTGTAGACCTGAAGGCCTACGGTTGAGGGATCTCGTTCCCCAGAGCGCTCCCGCCGTCGTCAGGACCCGTCGCGATACCCAAGGAGTTGTTAGACTCCTGCGCTGGGTGAGGGTTGTTAGACCCTCCATCGACCGGCATGGCATCCGCAGCCAATGGGTCCGAGGAGTCGTTAGACTCCTGCATAGGGTGAGGGTCGTTAGACCCTCCAGCGGCCGTTCCCAGGTTGTGAGGTCCGGCCTGCACAACGTCCCTCATTTCTGAATCCTCCCCCAGGGTGGCTGGCAGCGCCAGCGACAGAGCACCAATGGAGGCGGATACATTATTTACCAAGGTTTGCGGAGGGACCATCTGTGATCCCTTGCTTCGTCTGTTGACATAGTGATATCGGGGTTCTTCCCCATACAACAGCCACATATCACTGTTCAAACTCCAGACAGGAGGAACTTGATTTTCCTCCTCATGAATAAGGGTCCAAACACGACCCACATCGTTCACGGTTGGGCTACGCCAACCTCCCCACCGAGGGATTGCTGGTGGAATCCCTCCCCGCTCAATATGATGCAGACGATCCGCATCGATTACTCAGAGGTTTTCCGAATACATCATCCTTGCCGCAAAATGATTGCACAAGAACTGCCAACCATATGGGTATGAATAACCCACCACTCTGGCGGAATGCCATTCAGGATCATGACGGCAAGGACATTGTTGTCTGTCATGTTTCTGCTGTTGCGGTTGTGTACATCCATCTGCCAGACAAGAAACAGGAACCCTTCTGTGATTGACACAAAGGGCTCGGTGGGATGAAATTCATTCCACCATACAATAGCCTCGTTGTACAGACGAGGCCAGGCCACTATCGTGGCAAAGTGTCTCATGAACACTTGCCGGGCCTGAGCAGTGGTTGGGGACAAGATTCTCCCCAAGGCATATCCGAAGACGCTACGCCCTTCTACTTGGAAGGCGTAATTGAAGATAATGCCGACTATGGGGTTCAATCCCCCAGGTCGAGCATGGTGAATAAGGAACTTCGCCATTTCTGACATGTCCATTGTGGCCTCAGGCATGTTGAGGCCAGAGCCTTTGGTTCCCCATTCACGGCTGAAGCGCATCGCGCCAGCCATTGGTGGGATTACTTGAGTAACCCACAGAGGATTGGTCCCTGGAACAGGTAACTGTACCCGCTCAAATACATTGTCTCGAGCGACGTACAACATCGCTCAATCCCACTGTTCCTCAGCGACGTTGAATGTCACTCAACGGAATTCGTTGACCAGAAGGTACGCTAGGACATGTTCCTCTGTTCCTACATACCTATTGTTGACGACCCCAATGAGATCGTCGACTTCTTGGGGGTTCATAGGGAACCCCCGCGGAACCTTCTTCTGCATCTTCCACTTGATCGGAAGATAATAACACTGAGAAGTGTTACGTTTGAGCTGACAGGCAGCCATCGCATGCTGCCCTCCAAACACAATATTTGTGCGCCTCAACACGAAGTATCGGTTTGAGACCATTCCCCGGAACGCGTTGTCACATTCCTTATGATTGCTGCCGCCAACAATGACAACACCCAACAGGTCAGGAATACATACATCCAGGCCTGCGATGTTCCCGCTTGGTGGCTTCCTTAGCCGCCTTTTCATCCTGTTCGGCCATGCGAGACCGAACCTCTTGATTCTTGAGGAGGCACACTTCTTGCGCCCCGGTTGTCTCGTCCTCCTCCATGTCCTCCAGGTCATCAGTAAGGGACGGCTCCTCATCCTCATAGTCGTCTGACAAGTCAGAGGCTGGGGCTTGTGGACGGTCATCCAACATCAATGGGTGGACTGCATTGTCCACCTTCGGCCACTTCATATCCACTCCCGACAGAAGTGGACATGTGGGGGTGGAACGATATGTTCCACCGTGTCACCTCTGGGGTGCTTGTGCCTTCTGGCACCCTTGGATCCTTGAATGACCCTTTTGGCTTGTGGGGGTCTGTGATGATCCCCAGACCTCTCTTCACCTCCCCGGGGTATCCCTTGCTCTCTGACCGGTAACGGTTTTGCCGGTCGAGATTCTGAGGAATCCCTAGAAGGGTGAGCTGAAGCCGGTCCCAAGGATGAGACTGAGGCCGAGGGTCCTGCTAATGGACCCTCTTGTTCCCTAGTGCGAGATGACGAGGGTTCTGTAGAGAACCCTCCCTGACTCCACACCTTCCGGGAACAGCACATGTCCTCATCTTGTGGAGGGGACTGAGGAGAAGTGGGTCGCTTCCGTCTTGCCATAACAAAATCATTTTCTGCTTGTTGACGGGCATTGTTTGCCTGTCCAACCTCTCGGCAGAGGTCTTCAATCATTGTTGTGAGTTGGCGGATTGTCAGGACCGCCGACTCATTCGAGATCGCGTCTCGGGCCACTTCTAGCCTTCACGATCTAAGAGGCCTAAGAGCTTCCACTGGAACTCTCCACCTTCCTTGAGCTTGCTCTGAGAAAGCTCCACCGCAGTCGCCTTCTGTTTCCCCTTGCTTCTGGAGGACACATTGTCCTCCCTGTGGTCCGACGTGCTCGCATCACATCGTGGTGCTGGACCTTCATAGTCCAGTTCCATCTGATCCGCCCAGGACCCTCCCACTCGCAGAGGAGAGGGCACTGGCAGGGCCCATGACTGCATGGGTGGATTTTGAAATCCACCCTGATATGTTGTCGGCCCCTGACAGGCCTGCACATTCTGGGGATACTCTACATGTCCCCTAGGGTATTGCGCGAACTGCGCATACTGTGTCTGGGGCAGCAGCTGCCCCATTGTTGGTTGCGATATCCAGGAGGGGTTATGAGGCACTCTCTGTGCGCCTCTTCCCCCCCTTCCAGAACTGCCCCTGCAGTTCTGAGAACCCTGCAGACGGTTTGAGCGGCGCCCCTGGGCACCGCTACCTGTGGCTTCGTCGTTGCTGTGCAGCATGTCGAAGCAGTGTGAATTGCGGAAGTAAGAAGGAAAAATTTCCCAAGGTCGCTGCAACACACATGACCCCTTCAACACTCCCACGGTCCGACGATTATCACTAGAGGATGCCAATCATCCTCTTCACTGTTGCTTGGACAGTTGAGCAGGGCGGTGGACGCCCTGCAGTTCCAGATATTGGTCAAGGGCTGCCAAGTCCTTGCATGACGACTGCGGCTCCCATGTTGTGTCACCTAGACTCCATCAAACCTCAAACTCAAGGTTCCTGCCATTCCACCAATGGCCCAACAGTTCCTCCACGAACCACTCAGTGTTGTCAGGCGCACCAAAGTCATAGGGCTCTGGATGAACCCTGTTAGGGAATAAGGCATCATTTGATGCCTCATACAGTCACAAGAGAGACACATGAAATGTTGGATGTATCCGATGTTCCTGGAGCGCAACAGGGAGCTCCAACATGTACGTCGAGGTCTCTGGCCTTGATCTCAGTATCTTATAGGGACCTACATACTTAGGGCAAAGTTTTCTTGCCCTACCTTTTGGAACATTCAAATTTTTTGTTGATAAGTAGACGAGGTCACCTACTTGTAGTTCTGGCTCTGCCGTATGCCTCTCATTTGCATATTTCACCTGAAAAGCTCATGATTCTATAATCGTATCGTGCGCGTCTGCCAGGTTCTGCAGAGCCTGGAGTGCAAAGTCCCTGATACCCTTCAGGATAGCCTCATCTGACTGTAACTCTTTTAACATAGAGGGCATATGTCCTCCATTTAACTCAAACGGGGCATACCCCGTCGTCCCTGATATGCTCACATTTATTGCGAACTCCGTGACGTCCACCCTGTCCAACCAGTCTTCTGGTCATGATGGACAACCATATGGAAAATCTGGCCAACACTTCTGTTGGCCTGTTCCGTCTGTCCGTCGGTTTGTGGGTGAAAGAATGTCGACATTAGGAGCTTGGCTCTCAACATCCTGTGTAACTCACGCCACCATTTTGACGTGAATTTCGAATCTCGATCACTCATGATCAAGCTTGGGAGTCCGTGCAGGCGCACAATCTCCCTATGATACACCCACGAAAGCTCCGATGCTTTCATATTGGTGTATACTGGAATGAGATGCACCATGCTCATCATTCGGCAGATAACCACCCATAGGTAGTTATACCCCTTGGATTCTGGGAATGGGCCCACAAAGTCCATCCCTATGGAGTCCCAAGGCTTCGTCGGGATGGGGAGGGGGTGGATTTTTCCCATAGGGGGTCGGTTTGACCCCTTTGCTTGCTGGCAGGACTCACAAGTCCTGCAGAACATCCTGGTTGTTATGCTTAACAAACCGTTCCAAGGTTCGGGCAGAGTATGCAGGAAAGTGGAAAGGCGAAGAGCAAAGTGATTGCTAAATCTAAGGAATGTAGCTATGGTACATGGGGTTTATATAGTACTGGCTACGAGCGGTAGCGAGTGAGTCAGTAGCTGCGGAGGGCAGTGCGGATGAGTCAGTAACTGCGGAAAGGCAGTGCGAAGTGAGTCAGACGACTGCGGAGAGCGAGTCAGCGCGGGAGCGAAGTATACTAAAGGAGAATGATAGAGTAAAGGTAAATGAATAAGCGGTCCGATGAGTCAAAGAAATAACGAAGGTACAATGCAAGGGAAAAGTGCGTAACATACAAACCGGTAAGTCCGTAACATGTTCCCCTCCTCAAGCTCTGTGTCCTCACAGAGTCATTGTCCCCATCCTCCGGCATTGTCGTTGTTTGTCCAGGAGCCATTTTCCTTGAGGCTCCAATCGTCTATTAACTCTTCGTTGATGGCAACGGCGAGCTCGAGACTCCGGACGGCTATTCAGATGCGCCGGTTTTCAATGACCAGCG
Organism: Entoloma clypeatum; assembly: GCA_963565915.1. Classification (NCBI taxonomy): domain Eukaryota; kingdom Fungi; phylum Basidiomycota; class Agaricomycetes; order Agaricales; family Entolomataceae; genus Entoloma; species Entoloma clypeatum. The sequence goes on along the minus strand of OY751489.1, from coordinate 1,764,974 downwards.
TACGGGTGTAGTTCCCGAGGATTTGTTTTTCTTCGGGGGTTGGTGCGACGGGGAGGTCAGATAAAGAATGGAGGCGGATGTGCATCTGTCGATGCAGGATGTCGGCGAGCGAGGCTTCTAGCGCGTGGATCTGGTCTCTCATGGAGAGGGCTTCACCCATGAGGGCAGTGATGGCGGGGTTGGTTTCAGTGGATGTGGTGGTGGCGGTGGACATGGTGCGGAGGATGTTGGAGAGATAGAGGAAGAATGGAGTAGCTATATTGAAGACGGAGCGGAGAACTCGGTGGGTTTTTGACTGATGAGGTCGATGCTGTTGCTGATTTCAACGGGTGTCTTTTATCGTGGACGTGACGGGTTCTGCCAATGGAAATCACGGATCAAATCTTGAGCGGTCTGAACATTAGCTCGCGGTTCCCATGTGTTCTCTTCTGGGCCATATCCTTCCCACTGGACGAGGTACTGGATCTTTCCGCGGGACTTTCGAGAGTCCAGGATTGTAGACACATGGTACTCTTCTCATCCTTCGACGATGATCGGATCAGGGGCTGGTTTCTTTTTCTGGATGGCGTACTTCGGAGTTTCATATGGTGACAACAGGGTCTCGTTGAACACAGGGTGAATCATCTTCCAAGTCTTCGGAAGATCAAGAAGGTACGCGCTAGCTCCTTTCTTCTCTAGGACTTTGAATGGTCCATGTCGGAGTGCATCAAGTTTCTTTGAGGGTCGATCAGTCCTGATGTTAGTCCCTTCCAGCCACACCTTGTCTCCGATGTGGTAGTCCCGAGACGGACTTCGCCGTGTGTCAACTGTCTTCTTCATCTGATCCTGTGCTTGTTTCAGCGCAGCATTGGCTTCTTCTCGTGCCTGTTTGAGTTTTTTCAAGAAGTCGTTGGCAGCCGGATTGGTATCTTCTAACACGAGTTCTCCCTTCCACGGATGTAAACCGTAGTTGAGGTAGAATGGGGTGTGCTTCGTTGCCTGGTGTTCTTTGTCATTGTACTGGAACTCTGCGATTGCGATCCATTCTGCCCAATCATCCTGTAGATGGTTGACAAAGTTTTGTAAGAATGCTTCTGTTTCCTGATGCGATCGCTCGGCCTGTCCATCAGTCTGTGGGTGGTATGCGGTGGACAGGTTCCTCTTGATCCCTAACATGCGGCAGAGTATCTCCATGAACTTCGCAGCGAATTGTGGTCCCCTATCGCTGATGATCCTCTTGGGGATCCCATGAAGCTTCCATATCTGATCCCGATAGATCTTGGCTAATCCTTCAGCTGATAGTTCCATGGTTGTCGGAATGAGGTGAAGCATCTTTGAATGTCTATCCGTGATGACCAGAATTGCGTTTTTTCCATCAGATCCTGGTATTGGTCCCACGACGTCGATTCCTATGTCTTCCCATGGGTGACTTGGTGCTGCATGGGGATGTAGCGGAGCATGTCGCTTTTGTCAGTTAATCTTGTTGCGTTGACAAGTGTCGCAACCCTTCACGTACTTCTTCACATCATGCAGTATGGTAGGCCACCAGTAGGTGCGAGTGAGGAGTTCATGTGTCCGGTACTGTCCTGGATGTCCAGCCACTGGTGCATCGTGTGATTCAAACATCAATTCTTGTCGCAATTGTGGATCTGGCGGAACATAGACTTGTTCGCCTGCATATGTGATGCCGTTTTCCTGTTGATACCAATGAGGATTCTTCTTTAGACCCTGGGCTACTTCTGTCTCCATGCGGTTTGAACCCTTGATGCGTGCAATCCACGGATTTTCGATGGTCGTGACGTTTCCAATTTTGATGGAATCAGATGTTTCACCCCCTTCAAAGAATTGTTCCTCCGTGAACATCTCCATTTGTACCACATCTTCTGATTCCAATCGTTTCAAGAATAGTCCCTCCTTGAGCATTTGGTCACTGTCTTGTGGTTCGAGTTCCGCTTCATACCAGGGTAAGCATGACAGGATGTCCGCTTTCGCATTGGTTTTGCTGGGTACATGCCGTAATTCAAAGTCATAGTCTTGTAACTTCATCTTCCAGTGTCGCTGTCGTTGATTCAGGTCCTGAGGACGACGGAAATATTCCAGGTTCTTGTGATCAGTCAAGATTTCGAAACACTCCCTGGCTTCGAGCAGATAGTGTCTCCAATCTTTTAATGCTTCCATGACCACCAGGAGTTCCTTGTCGTATATCTCATAATTCTGTTCGGCCGCGGACCATGACAAGAATGCGATGGGGTGCCATTTGTTGTCTTGCTTCTGAGAGAGTACTGCTCCAATTGCATAGCCCGATGCATCAGTTTCAACCCTGAACTGTCCCTCTGATTTTGGTAATGCCAAGACTGGTGCTGATGTAATTGCCTGTATGAGACCTTCAAAGGCTTGCTGCTCTGTTGGTCCCCAAGTGAAACGAAAAAATAAGTAGAAGTATTTGTTTTATTAGAAATGCCGTACCGCCTGTGAGCGCGGTGAGAGGTTTTGCAATGTTTGAGTACCCTTCAATAAAACGTTGATAGAAGTTGGCAAATCCAAGGAACTTCTGAACTTCCTTTTTTGATGTGGGTGCTCGCTGGAAGGCAGCTTTCCATTCATCACCCTCCTTAATGTGGACGTTGTTATAGCCCCACATGATGTCCATTTTATTGAAGTAGACCGCATCTTTCAGTACGTCCAAGAGATCGGATATTCATGGGAGTGGGAACTTGTCTTTGACCGTGAATTTATTGACCATGCGGTAATCTTGTACCAATCATTTGGAGCCATCCTTTTTGTTGATGAAGAAGCAAGGGGAGGCATAAGGGGATTTGGACGGGCGGATCTTTCCCGTTGCTAGACCCTCGTCAATGAATGCGTCCAATTCTTCTTGTTCCTTTTGCATCATAGATAGGTATTTCCCCCTAGTTCCTTTGGTGCGTCCGGTGTAAGTTCGATACCATGGTCCCATTCCCTCTCCTTTGGGATTTTGTCAAAGTTCTCTTTCTCGAAAAGATGAGCAAATCGTTCAACATATGAGGGTCGTTTGGTTGTGGTAGGTGGTGTGGGAGTGACAGCTTCCAAAATAGGGTCTCCAGGCTTCCATTTCTGATCTGACTTTTTGGGTGCATCTTTGTCGCGCACCTCAACCATGTCTGAGTGTTTGGTTCGACATGTTGTTGGGCATCGGTTAAATGTTACCACGCTGGTTGTCCAATTGATTGTGGGGTTGTGGTGTACCAACCAGTCATGTCCCAAGAGCATGTCCGTCCTCCCAATGTCCAGTACCATTGCTTCCATGGTTTCCTGATGTGCTCCCAAATCCAGTTTGACTTCGGCAAGTTGGCTCGCTTTCTGTTGTCGATTTGGTGATCCATCCGCATTTAGAATTGCTATGGGTGGTATTCCTCGCGTGGGGAGGTTCTGTTCACGTACTATTCTGGGATGAATGCATGTGCGTTCACATCTGCTGTCAACCTCAGGTCGGATAACCTTTGGTCCTCGTCGTGTTTTGAGCTGCGCTAACAGCCTGATTTCTCGTCTTTTCGGAGGTTTATCTCCCTTCACAATCTTAGTCAACGCAGCGGCTCGCTTGGCAGGGATGACATAGGTTCTATTGTCTGCAGTCATACAAGGCAAGCAAGTCCGTTTAATAGATAAGGGTCGCGACTTAGCGTCGTTTAATTGGACCCTTCAGGAAAATCCTTCTCGTCGGCTTCTAAGATTGTGGTTTCATCATTCTCGGCATCTTCCTCAGACACCTTCCTAACCCTTCCAGAGTTCTTCTTCGGCTTGCGGCAGTTGCACATGATATGGCCTTCTTGGTCACAGTTGAAACACTTGCAACCATCTTTCTTCTTTGGAGTGCTACAGTCTTTAGCCAGATGACCAAAGCGTTGACAGTTGTAGCAATGGGCTACTCCTGCTTTGTCGATCTCCATGGCCTTGCCCTGACCACCATAAGTGGTACCCAATCCGGTGCGCATGTCGCCGCCACCTCGGATGACCAGTGCGTGTCCTTCCATCTGTCGTCCCTTGTTTCGGATCTCCTTTGCGTAATCGGTGTACGTCTTGCCATCGCTAGCCACTTGTTCAGAGATTCTGCGGTTGACGTTTTTCTCTAGGATGGCCTCACTTCACATGGTTCATGAAGCCGAAATCGTAGGCCTCATGCTCGCTCTCCACATGCTGACCACCCTCCAGACCCCCCTTCACACCTACATTGCCATAGGCATGGACAGCCAAGCAGCCATACGCGCCCTCAACAACCAACGACCCCACCCAGCCCACCACCTCTTAGACCACGTCCACGACGCTGCAGAAAGGCTCCACACTGCCCAATACAGATGGAAAGGTAACTGAAACCCTATCCAAACCACAAGCAAAGGTAAGCGCCCCGCAAAAGATGCGGTTGACCTCCAAATACACTGGACACCTGGACACATCAGATTCACGCCAAATGATTGGGCAGACGAGCTAGCCAATCAAGCTGCCCAGGGAACCTCAAGCGCGCCCTCCCTCCTCCCATCCTTCCTCAGAAGAAAACCCCTCCCCAACAGCCTGACCGCCCTTCGCCAAACCCACCTTGCCACTCTCAAGTCCCAATGGACCCGCCGCTGGAGATCTTCCCCTCCACGAACGCCATAGACAAGTCGCTCCCATCGGGGAAATACCTGAAACTCATCACCAACCTTGATTGCTGGCAGTCAGCGATCCTCACCCAGCTCCGACAGGCCACTCCCCACTCAACCAACACCTCTTCCGCATTCGCCGATCAGAAACCCCTTCCTGCCCCCACTGCCGCGGACTGGTCCCCGAGATGGTCCACCACTTCCTCATAGCCTGTCCACGCTACCAACGCGAGAGACACATACTGAGATGCAAACTGTTACACAAAGCTGAGTCCACCTCCTTCCTCCTATCAGATCCTTCTGCTCTCAAGCCCCTCCTCGACTACATCCAGTCCTCAAAATGTTTCGCTTCCCCTACCACCCAAGCTCTCCAAACAGCCCGCTAACACCCAACACCCCCCCCTCATCCCGCCCCCCGACCCCCCCCTACTGACTTATACAGTGCCTCACAAAACTGATTCAATGTTTGTTGCTTTTTGAATACCTTCAAGATAACTCTGCAAAGAATACCAATTGAATTAAACCTTTGGTATATAATTGAAAGCCCTACTTCAGGGCTTTCAGAATATAAAGGAATCATATGATTTAAATCAGATCCATGGAGATATGATTAAATTAAATCAGCAACTCATTGAATCAGTTTTGTGAGTACCTATGGCAATTATCAGAATCAAATGCTTCACTGGTTGTATGGTAACCAGTTGTCATGACTTACTGATGGAACTTGAATAGAACCCTGATGGGTTGTCAAGAAAAGTTGTATAAGAAGAATCCAACCTCAACAGCCTCCATAATTAATCATGCGCCCTATCTCCTCTTCCCACAAGGAAAACATTCTTTCTCTGGCCTCCAATGGTCACTCCACTTGTCATATTGCCGCTAACCTGGGTGTCAGCCAACCAACTGTCTCCAGAGTGCTTCAGAATCTTCTTCCTCATCGCAATCTCTCTTCTGGTGGTCGTCCATCCAAGCTTTCTCCCACCAACACACGAAACATACTTTCACAAATCACCTCAGGGAGAGCCTCCAATGCTGTGCAGGCTACCAAACACATCAACACTGTCATCTCCAATTCTGTCTCCCCAGAAACTGTGAGAAGGGTTCTCAGAAAACATGAATTCAAGAATGTAACAAAGAAGAAAAGACCTTTCTTAAAGGCCATACATCGGAAGAGGCGTTTGGCATTTGCTATGAAGCACAGGGAATGGACAGTGGAGGACTGGAAGAGGGTCATTTGGTCAGATGAGACCAAAATCAACAGGTTTGGGTCAGATGGCAAGGAATGGATCTGGAAAAAGAAGGGTGAGGGGCTTATTGAAAGAGAGGTTCAGGGCACAGTCAAGTTTGGGGGAGGAAATATTATGGTTTGGGGTTGTATGGGTTGGGAAGGTGTGGGGAGACTTGCAGAGGTTGAGGGGGGGATGGATGCTGATCAGTATGTGTCCATTTTGGAGGACACTTTGCTGCCCAGCATAGAGGAGAGTGGAATCTCTGAAGAGGAGATCATTTTTCAGCAGGACAATGACCCCAAGCACACCTCCAAGAAGGCCAAAAAATGGATGGACAGCAAGAATATTGCTCTGCTGGATTGGCCTGCACAGTCCCCAGACCTCAATCCTATTGAACACCTCTGGGTTCATATTAAAAGGAAGTTGAATGAATATCCAACACCACCCAAGGGAGTCTGGGAGATTTGGGACAGAGCAGCAGAGGTGTGGAATAATATAAAGCCAGAAGTGTGTCAAAACCTGATAGAAAGTATGCCAAGAAGGGTAGAGGCAATAATCAAAGCTAAGGGGGGTAATACCAAGTACTAAAGTATAAAATACTGTATTTATTGTACATACTCACAAAACTGATTCAATGAGTCCCTGGAGTAATTTGATCATATATTGATCATCTTTTATGGGAATTACATAATTATTGCAGATTCTGAGAGTCCTGAAGCAGGGCTTTTAACCAGGTACCAATACCTTCTTTTGATTGGCATTATTTGCAAAGTTATTTTGAAGGTATTCACAAAGTAGCAAACATTGAATCAGTTTTGTGAGGCACTGTACCCCTCACTAATCCTTCTCCCCCCCAACCGGTAGGCACCCGACGTGGTCGCCCATACCCCCTCCGCTCAGCGGACCTGTAGCACACCCCACAAGCCACCTCACACATATGTATCATCACATTTTTCTCAGTCAGTGGGGGGACACGGCATTTCACGGCTCTTGTAGTTCTATCACACGAATCATGCAGGGTTGATCAGAGCATCAACTTAACACGCCGCCCAAGCCTTGCTCACCCACTTACCTACCTGTCTGCATGTAATGTGTAGCATAGGAACTCAGTTTCTTCAGCACAATAAACTTGATTCAAAAAAAAAATTAAATTAAATTAAATCGCAACAGGTAGTCCATCCACCTGCGCTGTCAGTTTGTCAACCGATTTTGAGTCTTAAAGAACTCAAGAGCTTTATGGTCCATGATGACATGGACCTTGTAGCCAATCAACTTGTCCTCCCACTTCTGGTGGGCCTCAAGAATGGCTAGCATCTCAAGTTCATGCACAGCATAGTTTCGCTGGGCATTCGTGAACTTTTTAGACATAAACCCCACTGGGCAACATGTCTTCCACATTGGGCCTTGTCCATACATGGCCCCAACACCTGACTTTGAGGCATCACATATGAGCCAAATTGGCTCATCCGATTTTGGATTAATCGGTTTTATTACTGGGGTGGTGAGACAGATACATTTTATCATGTCGAAACACCGCTGGTGGATAGGGCGCCACATAAATGGGGCGCCATTTTGTGTCATCGCTAATAACGGTCCCGTATAAGCTGTTATATTGGGCAGATATGCACCAATGTAATTAATTAATCTGACAAGTCTGTTATATCCGTCTCCAATTCTCCGATCCACTCCGATATTCCTCCGACATTCTGGACATCCATTACCTCCGCATCTCCGCATGTTGCCATCGTGCATTTCATATTCATATTCCCGTTTACTTATGCATCGCCTTTTCCGCATGGTCCATTGACCGACATCTCCAATGTTCGTTACAGTCGCTGGCAACTTACGCCACAACTCCGGACCTACTCCGACCATCTCCGTAAAGTAATCTCATTTAGGTATTTAAGCTCATACCATACCTGTAGTTCCTCAGTTCGAATATCAACAAAGTTCACTCCTCTACTCCCCGTTCATGCCAGAGATCCTCGCTGTGGTACAATACGCTGACGACATCCTCATCTACTGCTTTCCTCCATCGTTACCCTTCGACGAGCTCAGTACTGTGTCCGAGTCACAACTCCGACGTTGTCCGACCATTATTCCACGTCAACGTATCTCTCACCGAGATCTTTCCGAGAACCTCCGCACCTCCGACCTCTCCTCCGACCTCCTGAAATTGGGACACCTTATCCAACAAACAGCGGCGCAACACATATGTTGAAGCCACGTCCCTCCCCTTCGTCGTTCCTCTGCATTTCCGGAGTTCCGCTCCGGTCTCAGTCCTACGTCCGACCTCCGACGAACTCCGACGTTTCACCTACTTAACAAAGTCTTTGAATGTTGTTATAGTTTCTAGGGACTCTCCAATCCCTAATGCGAGCTAGTTTATCAGCATCTACATGTATTCCTTCTCGGTCAATTATATGACCGAGACAATCCATGCGCTCTGCATACAAATCACATTTCTTCCATTTGAGGTACAACTTTTCATCCCTCAGTCGTTCAAACATGATCTGGTGCTCCTCATGCTCCTCTATACTGTCGGAGTAGACGAATATGTTGTCTAAATATATGTGCATGAAACACCCTATGGCATCTCTGAATATACACGTCATCAGCCGTTGGAACGTTGCGGGGGCATTACAGTCCCCTATCCATATTATGTGGCTCATATATGTTCCCATTATTGTTGCAAAAGCATTCTTTGCAACGTCCTCAATTCGAACACGTACTTGTTTGAACGCGTCTGTTAGGTCAATTTTTGACCTAATCTGTGCTCAAGCAACATCCTCCCGAATAATGTCTTGTTCTGGCAGAGGCGTTATGTCCTTGATCGTATTGTCATTTCTTTGACGGACATCTGCCGCCGTCCTAACCTGTCATCCCGCTTGGATAGGCATAAAAGTGGGGCTGCTTGTGTCACCGACTTAGGCTCTCACCAACCGGCATCAACATACCGGTTGATTTTCTCATACAATTCCTCTCTAAGTGAGTGAGGACATTGCGGTGTATGATATGTATACCGCTTGTGGTCATCATAGAGGTGTATCTCATGATTCATCTCATGCCAGGGTGGTAATTCACCCCAAGTCCCATTTACTATGTCCTGGAACTTGTCGCACCATTGCTTGCACAATCTGGGATAATCGTGATGCAAGAGGCGTTGCTTCGCCTTCGCTACATCCGACTTCTTCGTGACAGGCTTCTGGAACCTGTCTATCAGCTTTTTCAAGCAGGCGTTTGTATCATCCACTCCTAGTTGAGATCTCTCCAATTCCAGTCGGTTTAATCGCTCCATCCCAGGGCGATCCGGTTTGTACAGGTGTACAAACGCCTCAGGCATGGTCTCCTCTGATTCCATTGCCATGTGATAGTGCATTGAGGGTTCCTTTTGCCCCTCATTCGCACACATGGTTGCCACCATTTCATTCCATTCTTGTGGCATCCGTGGGTCATGGACCCACTCATACCGATGCTTGGGTATTGGTGCATCCCATAGTGCCTTTACATGAGCGACATGCTCTCGCTCCTGTTGAACCCTTCGCCCACCATTATTGGCAGTTGGTTCATGTTACGGACTCTACGGTATGAGGACCACGTCATATCTTTTACTTATCGGCCCGACTCGGCGCCCTCTTACGAACTTACTATGTCTAATGTCTACTTTCGCAACCTTCGATTCCCAGTCTGACTCATTACATTACTTTGTCATCCCCTTTAGTATACTTCGCTCCCGCGCTGACTCGCTTTCCGCAGTCAGCTTACTCACTGTACATAGCCTTCCACAGTCGCCTTACTCATGCGCACTGCCTTCCGCAGTACTGACTCATCCGCTACCGCCTATAGTCAGTACCTATATAAACCTCTTGTACTATAGTAGATTCCTTAGATTTAGCAATCACTTTGCTCTTCACCTTTCCACTTTCCTGCATATTCTGCCCGAACCTTGGAACGGTTTGTTAAGCATAACAAGTTGCTAAATCTCGTTAGGTTCGCCCAGAGCGAAGAGAGCAACTACCAGACAAGTCAAGACATCGCGCTTCTTTGAAGACTTCACCAGTAACCCATTCAGCACGCCAGAAGCCCGACAGGAGGAGCTAAGTCCTCGAGACAGTATCAATTTTACACTCATCCAGCAGTACATCGAATCGGAGATCCGTCGCATCCTACAGCAGGTGCTTGACGAAGAACTAGACAACGACGAGCATCGCCCCCACGGCGAGATAGCAGAGAGCATCCATCTTGCTTGGCAACACCAGATCGCGCGTTACAACGCCCGACAGAATGAACTCGAAAGCTTTCGTGTTCAAGAAGGACCTCAGACAGGTCGGATCACAGAGATCAGAGAGTTTATCGGTGTCCAGACAACCATTATCAGAAGATTGATTAGGACGCTCACATCGAGACGTCCCAGAGCCACATCATCATGTCTTACTCGAAGCAGCAGATCTACGCCCACTTCACCACCGAAGAACAACAGACCGAGTACAACCGCTGGGCACGAAATGAGAGACTTGACCCCTTCTCGCGACCAACAGACGTGCAGGAACAGAGATTCCTTAGAGATTTACAGAGGAAATACTCTGAATGTTTTGCCACCGATTCCGCCGACGAGTCCCCTGATGAATTTACTTTTGACTCCGCACAGTCAGATATTGAACAGACGCCTAGAACAGGGACTCATTTTCAATCCTTACCTGTATCCCGAACCCCATCTTCATCCCAACAACCCGACCCCTCTTCTCCTCCGCAGACTCTAGACATGGCAGAAGCCCCAGCTGTACAAACAATGGATACATCCAAGATCATCAAGGATCCTGGGATGTTCAAGGACAGATAGCCACCAAACTACACATCAGGTTCCAAAAGAGCCTCACAGACGATCAGAAGATTCTTGCGGTACTATCCCGCATGATGGAAGGGTCCGGCAGGCACTGGGCCAGTAACAAGTTAGACGCTCTTGCCGTTGACAACGAGAACATCACCTGGCTAGGTTTTTCCGATGATATCGCCACACGATTCTCCATCGCCAACAAATCGGTCGCTGCCAAAGCAAGACTTGAAGTCCTGAAACAAGAGAAACGCGCCATTGACGAATTTTTGAATGAATTTGAAGAACTCTTGAAGCTGTCAAACCTTGGCGAAGAAACTGGGAAATACATCCTAGAGAAGAACGTCAACCGCAGAATCTCTGAACAAGTGGCTAGTGATGGCAAGACATACACCGATTACGCAAAGAAGATCCGAAACAAGGGATGACAGATGGAAGGACACGCACTGGTCATCCGAGGAGGCGGCGACATGCACACCGGATTGGGTACCACTTATGGTGGTCAGGGCAAGGCCATGGAGATCGACAAAGCAGGAGTAGCCCATTGCTACAACTGTCAACGCTTTGGTCATCTGGCTAAAGACTGTAGCACTCCAAAGAAGAAAGATGGTTGCAAGTGTTTCAACTGTGACCAAGAAGGCCATATCATGTGCAACTGCCGCAAGCTGAAGAAGAACTCTGGAAGGGTTAGGAAGGTGTCTGAGGAAGATGCCGAGAATGATGAAACCACAATCTTAGAAGCCGACGAGAAGGATTTTCCTGAAGGGTCCAATTAAACGACGCTAAGTCGCGACCCTTATCTATTAAACGGACTTGCTTGCCTTGTATGACTGCAGACAATAGAACCTATGTGATCCCTGCCAAGTGAGCCGCTGCGTCGACTAAGATTGTGAAAGGAGATAAACCTCTGAAAAGACGAGAGATCAGGCTGTTGGCTCAGCTCAGGACACGACGAGGGCCAACGGTTATCCGACCTGAGGTTGACAGCGGATGTGAACGCACATGCATCCATCCCAGAATAGTACGTGAACAGAACCTCCCCACGCGAGGAATACCGCCCATAGCAATTCTAAATGTGGATGGATCACCAAATCGACAACAGAAAGCGAGCCAACTTGCCGAAGTCAAACTGGATTTGGGAGCACATCAGGAAACCATGGAAGCAATGGTACTGGACATTGGAAGAACGGACATGCTCTTGGGACATGACTGGTTGGTACACCACAACCCCACAATCAATTGGACAACCGGCACGGTAACATTTAACCGGTGCCCACCAACATGTCGAACCAAACACTCGGATTTCAGGGTTAACCTTGATGTGTTAAGAACTGATCGACAAAACATCGGAGCTACGTCGGACGCGTCGGAAGGTCGGAGGGTCGGGGCGCGTGCAATGTAGGGGCAAGGACTTGGCTTCAACTTGTGTGTTGCACCCTTGCTAATACGTTGGTGTCCTTATTTCGGAGGATCGGAGGATCGGAGGTCGGAGGTCGGACTCAAGTTAAGAGTCGGAAAGAGGACGGGAGGTATGATGTTGAATCTAAGTTGATATTCAAACTGAAGCTAATACACGATTCTACATAAGTTTAAATACTATGTCGGAGGACATGTGGCTTCGTCGGAGTCGGATAACGAGTGGCTGTTGGAGATTCTTAACATAAGTAAAATGGTCGGATATAAGTAATGTACATAGTAACGAGATTCATAACAGTAAGTATGCATAATAAGTATTAGTCAAAATATCGGAGGTGTCGGAGGTGTCGGGATTGGTCGGAAATCGTCAGAATGGATCGGAATGTAACATGATGGTCGCAAACACCGGGTTCGCATGGTTGAGGTGCGCGACAAAGATGCACCCAAAAAGTCAGATCAGAAATGGAAGCCTGGAGACCCTATTTTGGAAGCTGTCACTCCCACACCACCTCCCACAACCAAACGACCCTCATATGTTGAACGATTTGCTCATCTCTTCGAGAAGGAGAACTTTGATAAGATCCCAAAGGAGAGGGAATGGGACCATGGTATTGAACTTACACCGGACGCACCAAAGGAACTAGGGGGAAATACATATCCTATGACACAAAAGGAACAAAAGGAATTGGACGCATTCATTGACGAAGGCCTAGCAACAGGAAAGATCTGCCCATCCAAATCCCTGTCTGCCTCCCCTTGCTTATCCGCTGTCTCCGACATCTTATCCGCCTCTCCACATCCGACGACTCCGCCCCCATCCGCTACTCCGCACATCGGATCGCAGATACTATCATTCATCTTGTTTCCATTCATCCTTCATCGCTACTCCCGATCATTGCTCATCATTCATGCGTCTCGTTTTATCTCTTATTTCATATCTCATTTTACTATTTATCGCAGCTAGCTTGCAGGGGAATCTTTAGAACTTTCTCTTCGGATCTCCCTTGCAAGGTATGTGTTGTATTACTTATTAGACTGCTCAATCTAAACTTCGGATCTCCCTTGCAAGTATCTGAGTTTGAGTCTTGGATCGTAAGGTCGCCCTTACAGTAGAAAGTTCTCTTCTAATTGGACCGGGTCCGATTGCATCATTGTCACAATTCCGCACTTCGGAGCAGCTTCGTCCGCGTCCGACTCCGATACATCTCACACCCCTTCCAGTTCTTCTAACTACCTCTCCGTAACTGGTGATTCTGCTCCGCGCATAGTAATGGACGACCCCAATCGCCTTGAACAGCTCGAGCACGAGTTCCAGGAACAACGTCAAACTCTCGCTGATATCTCGACTCAACTTGACCAATTCCTCCTCGCCTTCAACGCAATTCCTGCCCCAGCTCCGCCACCTATCCCCGCACCTGCTATTATACCCGCTCCGCTCGCTCCGGCCAATCCGGGCGTGCGTTGAGCAAAACCTGCCAATCCGTCGGACTTCAATGGATTGCGCGCAAATGGCTGGACCTTTCTAAATTCCTGTGAATTGTTTATGGGGCTGGCTCCGGAACAGTTTGCAGACGACCATGCTAAAATTTATTGGGCTTTATCTTTCATGAAGAGTGGACGTGCAGCACGCTTTGCGGATCGCATTATCCGACAGGAGCGGAGGACCGGTGCTCCGCCTTATCGGACTTGGGTGGACTTCCGTGCAGTCTTTACAGCGGAGTTCAACCCGAAGAATGAGGAACAGGACGCGAGACTGATCCTCGAAGGAGAATCCTATTATCAAGGTCAACGGGATGTCGAGACCTATATTGATGAGTTCAAAGACTACATTGACAAAGTGGGCTATCAGGAGGATACCAACATCATACTCAAATTCCGCCATGGTCTCCGTTCCGACATTCAGAACGAGATTGCCACCCTGACCCATGGACGACCTGCGGATGACAACCCCGATGAGTGGTACTCTGCAGCACGAGTCAATGACGACAATAGGATTGCCAACAAAGCCTTCAAAGCCACTGCTCCGACCCGTACCTCCGCCTTCCGCAATGTTGTCGGACCAAGAGTACCTGGCACCTCAGTATTCCCTCGCCCCTACATTCCATTCACTCCGCACATTCCATTCACTCTGCGCACAGCTCCGCTCGCATCCGCATCCACTCCGCTGACAAGGGACCCCAATGCAATGGACATTGATACTTCACGCGTCAAAGGCAAGAATGCCAATGCATGCTTCAGATGTAACAAAACGGGTCACTTTAGTCGTGAATGCCCCCTTCGCTTCGATGTTCGCTTCATGACAACGGAGGAGCAGGACGAGTTTGTTATGGAACAACTCGTGGTCAAGGACGCAGCGGAAGGCAACTCCGTTCCGCCCACAGAGTCTGTGGAGTCGGAGGGAGGACAGGAGGATTTTCCTCCCCACAGCGAGTGAACAGTGCGCCCTCGTTGTCTGCTAAAAATCGTTATGCTGCCTTATTTATAGAACAATATGATCCTATACCCTCCATCTCTAAGCCTGCAAATGATCCCATAGTCGCACCCAACTCCGCAAATCCCATCCGCCTTCGCCTCTCTAAATGTGAGCGTCGGCTTCCAAAACAATATGTCCTCGCCTCTGCTCACTCCGACAATTCTATTGAACTAGACATAGTTCTTGAAATTACCGACACCAAAGACACACTATCACAAAAGGCCTTACTCGACAGCGGGGCAACAGGGTCGTTTATTGAACGCACTCTGGTCGAGAAACATCAACTCTCTACTCGAAAACTACAACGCGCAATTCTGGTATACAACATTGACGGAACTCCAAACGAGGCCAGAGCAATAACGGAGGTGTTGGATGTAGTGCTCCGCTACCGGGATCACTCGGAACGGACCCAGCTTGCAGTCACAAGTTTGGGAAAACAAGAAATCGTGTTAGGCTTCACTTGGCTCAAGGAACACAACCCCGAGGTAGATTGGACATCAGGGGAAGTGAAGATGAGCCGGTGTCCTGCACGATGTCGGACATGCCACCAGGAGGCAGCCCAAGAGCGGAAGGAGCGGAAGTTTGAACAAGTCCGCATCCGAGCCTGTTGGATGGGTTCCACTCCGACGTCCGGTCTAGAGGAGGAGGCTCCACATGGCCCATGGGTGGAGGATGTCACAGAAGGAGAGGAAGCGGAGGAGTTAGCGGATAACGATGAGGAAGAGGATGAGTTTGAGGAGGGAGACCGCCTTTTTGTCGGAACAGTACCCGCAGAGGCGGAGTTCATCCGTGCTTCATCCAATATCTCGCAACGTCTATCGGAGGCCTTCCTCAGTAACCAAAAACCTAAATCTTTCCGCAACTCTGTACCAGACCACTTGTTTGACTTCGAAGACGTATTCTCAAAGACCTCTTTTGACACCTTACCGGAAGAGCGGACTTGGGACCACGCCATTGAACTTGTTCCGGACGCCTCTCTGGTGGGGTGTAAGGTATATCCGCTTGCTCCGAACGAACAGAAGGAACTCAACGCGTTTTTGGAGGAAAACCTTGCAACTGGTCGGATCCGCCCTTCCAAGTCTCCAATGGCATCTCTGGTATTCTACATCAAGAAGAAGGATGGCTCGCTTCGTCTTGTCCAAGACTACCGGTCACTCAATTCCAAAACTATCAAAAACAAGTATCCGCTTCCGCTCATATCTGAACTGATCAATAAACTTCAACGCGCTCAATACTTCACCAAGCTCGACATCCGCTGGGGCTACAACAATGTGCGGATAAAACCCGGAGATGAGTGGAAGGCCACTTTTCGGACCAATCACGGACTCTATGAACCATTGGTGATGTTCTTCGGCCTCACTAATAGTCCATCCACATTCCAGACTATGATGAACGAGATCTTTCAGGACCTTATCACTGAAGGTGTAGTCTGTGTTTACCTCGACAACATACTCATCTTCATGGAGACCCTTGCGGAGCATCGAAGAGTCACACGGATTGTACTGGAACGACTTCGCGAACACAAACTCTATCTAAAACCAGAGAAATGCGAGTTTGAACAAACACGCATTGAATACCTAGGCCTTATTATTGAACAAGGACACGTAGAGATGGATCCGGTGAAGGTAGCGGGGGTCGTGGAGTGGCCTGCTCCGACAAATGTCTGAGAAGTACAGTCCTTTCTGGGATTCACTAACTTCTATCGCCGTTTTATTGAAGGGTTTTCGGACATCGCGCGCCCTCTTTTCGAGCTCACGAAGAAAGGGCACCTCTGGTCTTGGAGGGAGGGAGAAGTGTCCGCATTTGCGGAGTTGAAGCGGAGGATTACATCCGCTCCGATCCTGGTCTTAGCTGATCATGGAAAGAAGTGGCGGATAGAAGCGGATAGCTCGGACTTTGCAACCGGAGCAGTACTGTCCCAACCAACAGAGGACGGTAAGTGGCACCCTGTTGCATTCTATTCCAAAAGCCTTAGTCCGGTGGAACGCAACTACGAGATCTATGACAAGGAGATGTTGGCAGTGGTCCGCGCATTGGAGGAATGGAGGCACTTCCTTGAAGGAGCGGAGAAGACAGTGGAGATTTGGACGGACCACAAAAATCTTGAGTACTTCATGACAGCTCAAAAACTAAATCGACGACAGGCTAGATGGTCCTTATACCTCGCTCGTTTCGATTTCAAAATGCACCATCGACCTGGCAAGTCAATGGGCAAGTCCGACGCTTTGTCCCGACGAGCAGACCACGGAGACGGATCGCGGGACAACGAAAACATCATCCTTCTGCGACCAGAATTGTTTGCAGTGCGAGCAATGCGGGGGGTAACCGTTCAAGGGGAAGAACGCGACGTCCTCCGCCAGGTCCGACAGGGAATCCGAGAGGGGTTACTGGAAGATAGTGTGGCGGAGGTTGTCAAATCCCTTCCAACCGTCGGAGCGGGGTCCGTCCGTAGTGCGGAGTGGAGGCAAGCGGAAGGTTTGCTCTACTTCAGGGATCGTATCTATGTTCCTAACAATCCCCAACTGCGTCATCGGATCCTCACACAACACCATGACACTCCGGTGGCCGGACATCCTGGACGGTGGAAAACCTTGGAACTGGTGTCGCGCAATTACTGGTGGCTGCACATGTCTCGTTTAATAGGTCAATATTGCAAGACATGCGACCCTTGCCTCCGCACCAAGGTCCGACGCACTCCGCCCTCCGGAGAGCTCAATCCGCTACCGGTCCCCACGGAGTGATGGCAAGTAACCAGTGTTGACTTCATTACTGAACTACCAGAAGCCCATGGCTATGACACTATCATGGTCGTAGTGGACTCAGTAGGGAAGTGGGGACACTTCATCCCAATGCACTCCGACATCTCCACACTCGGGACTGCACGCTCCTATGTTCAAAATGTCTGGAAACTCCACGGACTACCGGAGGCCATTGTCTCCGACCGAGGACCACAGTTTGTCGCCAAGTTCACACGCGAACTATACAGGCTGCTTAACATTAAGGTTGCTGCCTCAACAGCCTACCATCCGCAGTCAGACGGACAGACGGAGCGGGTCAATCAAGGATTAGAACAATACCTTCGCCTATTCATCAATGAACATCAAGACGATTGGGACAAATGGCTTCCGATGGCTGAATTTGCATACAACAACCATGTTCACGCATCGACACATCAAACTCCATTCTACATTGACACCAGCCGCCATCCGCGCATGGGATTTGAACCTCGCGAGAAGCGGATGGAGATCGAGGCGGTAGCGGATTTCAGCCAGCGGATGAAGTCCGCTCTAGAGGAGGCTCGCGCAGCACTGACAAAGGCAAAAGATGACATGGCGCGATACTACAACCAGCATCGGAGCACCACTCCGACATTCCGCCCGGGTGACAAGGTCTTTTTAGACTCATCAGACCTCAAAACCACCCGACCCACAAGAAAGCTTGCACATCGATACGTAGGCCCTTTCCCAGTGGTCCGACCTGTCGGAACACATGCCTATGAACTTCGCCTTCCCCCTTCCATGTCCCGCGTTCACCCAGTATTCCATGTCGTCAAACTTTCACTAGTTCCCGACGACCCTTTCCGACACCAAGTCCGCTCTCCTCCGCCTCCGACGGTAGTCGGAGAAGAATTAGAGTATGATGTTGAAAACCTCTTGGACAGCCGACTGCATCGAGGCAAGCTTCAATTCTTGGTCAAATGGAAGGGATATGGCTATGAAGAGAATTCCTGGGAAGCAGAAGACAATGTCCACGCTCCACGCCTAGTCCACGACTTCTACCGATGTCATCTGGGAGCTCCGCGGCGGATCGCCGCCGCGATATTCGACTCGTTTCGCCTGACACGTCGAGACGCCGTGCCTTGAAGGGGAGGTGATGTAAGGGCAACCACTTTCACTTTTCACTTTTCCTTCACTTTCTTCCTTTCCTTTCTATTCCACCATCTCCGACGTCCTCCGATCATATCCGCTGTCTCCGACATCTTATCTGCCTCTCCGCATCCGACGACTCCGCCCCCATCCGCTACTCTGCACGTCGGATCGCAGGTACTATCATTCATCTTGTTTCCATTCATCCTTCATCGCTACTCCCGATCATTGCTCATCATTCATGCGTCTCGTTTTATCTCTTATTTCATATCTCATTTTACTATTTATCGCAGCTAGCTTGCAGGGGAATCTTTAGAACTTTCTCTTCGGATCTCCCTTGCAAGGTATGTGTTGTATTACTTATTAGACTGCTCAATCTAAACTTCGGATCTCCCTTGCAAGTATCTGAGTTTGAGTCTTGGATCGTAAGGTCGCCCTTACAGGAACTATCAGCTGAAGGATTAGCCAAGATCTATCGGGATCAGATGTGGAAGCTTCATGGGATCCCCAAGAAGATCATCAGCGATAGGGGACCGCAGTTCGCCGCGAAGTTCATGGAGATACTCTGCCGCATGCTAGGGATCAAGAGGAACCTGTCCACCACATACCACCCACAGACTGATGGACAGGCCGAGTGATCGCATCAGGAGATGGAAGTGTTCTTACAAAACTTTGTCAACCATCTACAGGATGATTGGGCCGAATGGATCGCAATCGCAGAGTTCCAGTACAATGACAAAGAACATCAGGCCACAAAGCACACCCCATTCTACCTCAACTACGGTTTACATCCTTGGAAGGGAGAACTCATGTTAGAAGATACCAATCTGGCTGCCAACGACTTCTTGAAAAAACTCAAACAGGCATGAGAAGAAGCCAATGCTACGCTGAAACAAGCACAGGATCAGATGAAGAAGACAGTTGATACACGGCGAAGTCCGTCTCAGAACTACCGCATCGGGGACAAGGTGTGGCTGGAAGGGACTAACATCAGGACCGATCGCCCCTCAAAGAAACTTGATGCACTCCGACATGGACCATTCAAAGTCCTAGAGAAGAAAGGAGCTAGCGCGTACCTTCTTGATCTTCCGAAGGCTTGGATGATTCACCCTGTGTTCAACGAGACCCTGTTGTCACCATATGAAACTCCGAAGTACGCCATCCAGAAAAAGAAACCAGCCCCTGATCCGATCATCAACGAAGGACGAGAAGAGTACCATGTGTCTATGATCCTAGACTCTCGAAAGTTCCGCGGAAAGATCCAGTACCTCGTCCAGTGGGAAGGATATGGTCCAGAAGAGAACACATGGGAACCTCGAGCTAATGTTCAGAACGCTCAAGATTTGATCTGTGATTTCCATCGGCAGAACCCGTCTCGCCCACGATAAAAGACAGCTCTCAGAATCCATGACAAGTATCGACCTCATCAGTCAACCACACACCGAGTTCCCCGCTCTAGTCCTTTTCCCTGCCCAATATAGCCTCCCCCTTCTTCTTCTATCTCTCAACCATCCTCGCCACCATGTCCAACACCACCGTTACCTCCACCTCCACCACCGACATCAACCCCGCCATCGCCGCCCTCATGAACGAAGCACTCTCCATGAGAGACCAAATCCATGCTCTCAAAACTTCCCTTGCCGACCTCCTCCATCGCCAGATGCATATCCGGCTTCACTCACTGTCCAACCTACCCGTCGCCCCGAGTCCCGAGGAAAAACAAATTCTCGGAAATTACACCACCACCCTCGTAATTGAGAATCGACGTATTCGGCTGGCTATCAAAGGCCTCGAACTCACTGTAGCCATCAACGAGGAGTTGATATATGATTGGAGCCTCAAGGAAAGTCCGAACTGGTCCGATCCCGGCAACAACAAGGGATGGGGACAGTGACTCTGTGAGGACACAGAGCTTGGAGAGGGGAACATGTTACGGACTCTACGGTATGAGGACCACGTCATACAGTGCCTCACAAAACTGATTCAATATTTGCTACTTTGTGAATACCTTCAAAATAACTTTGCAAATAATGCCAATCAAAAGAAGGTATTGGTACCTGGTTAAAATCCCTGCTTCAGGACTCTCAGAATCTGCAATAATTATATAATTCCCATAAAAGATGATCAATATATGATCAAATTACTCCAGGGACTCATTGAATCAGTTTTGTGAGTATGTACAATAAATACAGTATTTTATACTTTAGTACTTGGTATTACCCCCCTTAGCTTTGATTACTGCCTCTACCCTTCTTGGCATACTTTCTATCAGGTTTTGACACACTTCTGGCTCTATATTATTCCACACCTCTGCTGCTCTGTCCCAAATCTCCCAGACTCCCTTGGGTGGTGTTGGATATTCATTCAACTTCCTTTTAATATGAACCACGAGGTGTTCAATAGGATTGAGGTCTGGGGACTGTGCAGGCCAATCCAGCAGAGCAATATTCTTGCTGTCCATCCATTTTTTGGCCTTCTTGGAGGTGTGCTTGGGGTCATTGTCCTGCTGAAAAATGATCTCCTCTTCAGAGATTCCACTCTCCTCTATGCTGGGCAGCAAAGTGTCCTCCAAAATGGACACATACTGATCAGCATCCATCCTCCCCTCAACCTCTGCAAGTCTCCCCACACCTTCCCAACCCATACAACCCCAAACCATAATATTTCCTCCCCCAAACTTGACTGTGCCCTGAACCTCTCTTTCAATAAGCCCCTCACCCTTCTTTTTCCAGACCCATTCCTTGCCATCTGACCCAAACCTGTTGATTTTGGTCTCATCTGACCAAATGACCCTCTTCCAGTCCTCCACTGTCCATTCCCTGTGCTTCATAGCAAATGCCAACAGCCTCTTCCAATGTATGGCCTTTAAGAAAGGTCTTTTCTTCTTTGTTACAGCCTTGAATTCATGTTTTCTGAGAACCCTTCTCACACTTTCTGGGGAGACAGGATTGGAGATGACAGTGTTGATGTGTTTGGTAGCCTGCACAGCATTGGAGGCTCTCCCTGAGGTGATTTGTGAAAGTATGTTTCGTGTGTTAATGGGAGAAAGCTTGGATGGACAACCACCAGAAGAGAGATTGCGATGAGGAAGAAGATTCTGAAGCACTCTGGAGACAGTTGGTTGGCTGACACCCAGGTTAGAGGCAATATGACGAGTGGAGTGACCATTGGAGGCCAGAGAAAGAATGTTTTCCTTGTGGGAAGAGGAGATAGGGCGCATGATTAATTATGGAGGCTGTTGAGGTTGGATTCTTCTTATACAACTTTTCTTGACAACCCATCAGGGTTCTATTCAAGTTCCATCAGTAAGTCATGACAACTGGTTACCATACAACCAGTGAAGCATTTGATTCTGATAATTGCCATAGGTACTCACAAAACTGATTCAATGAGTTGCTGATTTAATTTAATCATATCTCCATGGATCTGATTTAAATCATATGATTCCTTTATATTCTGAAAGCCCTGAAGTAGGGCTTTCAATTATATACCAAAGGTTTAATTCAATTGGTATTCTTTGCAGAGTTATCTTGAAGGTATTCAAAAAGCAACAAACATTGAATCAGTTTTGTGGGGCACTGTATCTTTTACTTATCGGCCTGACTCGGCGCCCTCTTACGAACTTACTATGTCTAATGTCTACTTTCGCAACCTTTGATTCCCAGTCTGACTCATTACATTACTTCGTCATCCCCTTTAGTATACTTCGCTCCCGCGCTGACTCACTTTCCGCAGTCAGCTTACTCACTGTACATAGCCTTCTGCAGTCGCCTTACTCATGTGCACTGCCTTCCGCAGTACTGACTCATCCGCTACCGCCTATAGTCAGTACCTATATAAACCCTCTGTAGCATAGCTAGATTCCTTAGATTTAGCAATCACATTGCTCTTCGTCTTTCCACTTCCTGCATACTCTGCCCAAACCTTGGAACGGTTTGTTAAGCATAACAAGTTGCTAAATCTTGTTAGGTTCGCCCAGAGCAAAGAGAGCAACTACCAGACGAGTCAAGACATCGCGCTTCTTTGAAGACTTCACCAGTAACCCATTCAGCATGCCAGAAGCCCGACAGGAGGAGCTAAGTCCTTGAGACAGTATGGATTTTATGCTTATCCAGCAGTACATCGAATCGGAGATCCGTCGCATCCTACAACAGGTGCTTGACGAAGAACTAGACAACGACGAGCATCGCCCCCACAGCGAGATAGCAGAGAGCATCCATCTTGCTCGGCAACACCAGATCGCGCGTTACAACGCCTGATAGAACGAACTCGAAAGCTTTCGCGTTCAAGAAAGACCTCAGACAGGTCGGATCACAGAGATCAGAGAGTTTATCGGTGTCCAGCCAACCGTTATCAGAAGATTGATTAGGACGCTCACATCGAGATGTCCCAGAGCCACATCATCACATCTTACTCAAAGCAGCAGATCTATGCCCACTTCACCACCGAAGAACAACAGACCGAGTACAACCGTTGGGCACGAAATGAGAGACTTGACCCCTTCTCCTGACCAACAGACATGCAGGAACAGAGATTCCTTAGAGATTTACAGAGGAAATACTCTGAACGTTTTGCCACCGATTCTGCCCATAGCAATTCTAAATGCGGATGGATCACCAAATCGACAACAGAAAGCGAGCCAACTTGCCGAAGTCAAACTGGATTTGGGAGAACATCAGGAAACCATGGAAGCAATGGTACTGGACATTGGAAGAACGGACATGCTCTTGGGACATGACTGGTTGGTACACCACAACCCCACAATCAATTGGACAACCGGCGTGGTAACATTTAACCGATGCCCAACAACATGTCGAACCAAACACTCAGATTTCAGGGTTAACCTTGATATATGATTGGAGCCTCAAGGAGAGCCCGAACTGGTCCGATCCTGGCAACAATGAGGGATGGGGACAGTGACTCTGTGAGGACACAGAGCTTGGAGAGGGGAACATGTTACGGACTCTACGGTATGAGGACCACGTCATATCTTTTACTTATCGGCCCGACTCGGCACCCTCTTACGAACTCACTATGTCTAATGTCTACTTTCGCAACCTTCGATTCCCAGTCTGACTCATTACATTACTTCGTCATCCCCTTTAGTATACTTCGCTCCCGCGCTGACTCACTTTCCGCAGTCAGCTTACTCACTGTACATAGCCTTCCGCAGTACTGACTCATCCGCTACCGCCTATAGTCAGTACCTATATAAACCTCCTGTACTGTAGTAGATTCCTTAGATTTAGCAATAACATTGCTCTTCGCCTTTCCACTTCCTGCATACTCTGCCCAAACCTTGGAACGGTTTGTTAAAGCATAACAAAGGCCAGGAATAAGTCAGAAGACATAATTCAATCAAGAGCTCGTTAGACTTGATCCGGCTCAAACAGAAGGTACGCGCTAGCTCCTTTCTTCTCTAGGACTTTGAATGGTCCATGTCGGAGTGCATCAAGTTTCTTTGAGGGGCGATCGGTCCTGATGTTAGTCCCTTCCAGCCACACCTTGTCCCCGATGCGGTAGTTCTGAGACGGACTTCGCCGTGTATCAACTGTCTTCTTCATCTGATCCTGTGCTTGTTTCAATGCTGCATTGGCTTCTTCTCATGCCTGTTTGAGTTTTTTCAAGAAGTCGTTGGCAGCCAGGTTGGTATCTTCTAACATGAGTTCTCCCTTCCAAGGATGTAAACCGTAGTTGAGGTAGAATGGGGTGTGCTTTGTGGCCTGATGTTCTTTGTCATTGTACTGGAACTCTGCAATTGCGATCCACTCAGCCCAATCATCCTGTAGATGGTTGACAAAGTTCCGTAAGAACGCTTCCATTTCCTGATGTGATCGCTCGGCCTGTCCATCAGTTTGTGGGTGGTATGTGATGGACAGATTCCCCTTGATCCCTAGCATGCGGCAGAGTATCTCCATGAACTTCACAGCGAACTGCGGTCCCCTATCACTGATGATCTTCTTGGGGATCCCGTGAAGCTTCCATATCTGATCCCAATAGATCTTGGCTAATCCTTCAGCTGATAATTCCACGGTTGTCGGAATGAGATGGAGCATCTTCAAATGTCTATCTGTGATGACCAGAATCGCATTCTTTCCATCGGACTCTGGTATTGGTCCCACGATGTCAATCCCTATGTCTTCCCATGGATGACTTGGTGCTGCATGGGGATGTAGCGGAGCGTGTTGTTTCTGTCTGTTGATCTTCTTGCGTTGACAGGTGTCACAATCCTTTACGTACTTCTTCATGTCATACAGGATAGTAGGCCACCAGTAGGTACGAGTGAGGAGTTCATGTGTCCGATATTGTCCTGGATGTCCAGCCACTGGTGCATCGTGTGATTCAAACATCAGTTCCTGACGCAGTTGTGGGTCTGGTGGAACATAGACTCATTCGCCTGCATATGTGATGCCGTTTTCCTGTTGATACCAATGAGGATTCTTCTTTAGACCCTGGGCTACTTCTGTCTCCATGAGGTTTGAACCCTTGATGCGTGTGATCCACGGATTTTCAATGGTCGTGATGTTTCCAATTTTGATGGAATCAGATGTTTCATCCCCTTCAAAGAATTGTTCCTCCGTGAACATCTCCATTTGTACCACATCTTCTGATTCCAACCGTTTCAAGAATAGTCCCTCCTTGAGCATTTGGTCACTGTCCTGTGGTTCGAGTTCCGCTTCATACCAGGGTAAGCACAACAAGATGTCCGCTTTCGCATTGGTTTTGCTGGGTACATGCCGTAATTCAAAGTCATAGTCTTGTAACTTCATCTTCCAGTGTCGCTGTCGTTGATTCAGGTCCTGAGGACGACGGAAATATTCCAGGTTCTTGTGATCAGTCAAGATTTCGAAACACTCCCTGGCTTCGAGCAGATAGTGTCTCCAATCTTTTAATGCTTCCATGACCACCAGGAGTTCCTTGTCGTATATCTCATAATTCTGTTCGGCCGCGGACCATGACAAGAATGCGATGGGGTGCCATTTGTTGTCTTGCTTCTGAGAGAGTACTGCTCCAATTGCATAGCCCGATGCATCAGTTTCAACCCTGAACTGTCCCTCTGATTTTGGTAATGCCAAGACTGGTGCTGATGTAATTGCCTGTATGAGACCTTCAAAGGCTTGCTGCTCTGTTGGTCCCCAAGTGAAACGAAAAAATAAGTAGAAGTATTTGTTTTATTAGAAATGCCGTACCGCCTGTGAGCGCGGTGAGAGGTTTTGCAATGTTTGAGTACCCTTCAATAAAACGTTGATAGAAGTTGGCAAATCCAAGGAACTTCTGAACTTCCTTTTTTGATGTGGGTGCTCGCCAGTTTCGGATTGTATCCACCTTCTCAGTTTCCATCTCGACACGTCCCTCACCAACCACATATCCCAATATAGGACATTTCGTTACTTCCCATAAACACTTCTTCTCCTTTAGGAACAAATCATTGTCCGATAGGATCTGTAGGATTTCTTTGGTGTTTCGCGCGAGTTCTTCCTTGGTTTTACCAATAACCACGATGTCATCCATGTAGATCACGCAGATACGTCAGCAGATCTGGTCCCGGAATAGACTAGCCATCATTCGAGAGAACGTTCCCAGGGAGTTGCAAAGACCGAAAAACATGACCAATGGTTCAAACAATCCTCGACTGGTGAGGAAGGCAGCTTTCCATTCATCACCCTCCTTAATCTGGACGTTGTTATAGCCCCACATGATGTCCATTTTATTGAAGTAGACCACATCTTTCAGTACGTCCAAGAGATCAGATATTCATGGGAGTGGGAACTTGTCTTTGACCGTGAATTTATTGACCATGCGGTAATCTTGTACCAATCATTTGGAGCCATCCTTCTTGTTGATGAAGAAGCAAGGGGAGGCAGACAGGGATTTGGATGGGCAGATCTTTCCTGTTGCTAGGCCTTCGTCAATGAATGCGTCCAATTCCTTTTGTTCCTTTTGTGTCATAGGATATGTATTTCCCCCTAGTTCCTTTGGTGCGTCCGGTGTAAGTTCAATACCATGGTCCCATTCCCTCTCCTTTGGGATCTTATCAAAGTTCTCCTTCTCGAAGAGATGAGCAAATCGTTCAACATATGAGGGTCGTTTGGTTGTGGGAGGTGGTGTGGGAGTGACAGCTTCCAAAATAGGGTCTCCAGGCTTCCATTTCTGATCTGACTTTTTGGGTGCATCTTTGTCGCGCACCTCAACCATGCGAACCCGGTGTTTGCGACCATCATGTTACATTCCGATCCATTCTGACGATTTCCGACCAATCCCGACACCTCCGACACCTCCGATATTTTGACTAATACTTATTATGCATACTTACTGTTATGAATCTCGTTACTATGTACATTACTTATATCCGACCATTTTACTTATGTTAAGAATCTCCAACAGCCACTCGTTATCCGACTCCGACGAAGCCACATGTCCTCCGACATAGTATTTAAACTTATGTAGAATCGTGTATTAGCTTCAGTTTGAATATCAACTTAGATTCAACATCATACCTCCCGTCCTCTTTCCGACTCTTAACTTGAGTCCGACCTCCGACCTCCGATCCTCCGATCCTCCGAAATAAGGACACCAACGTATTAGCAAGGGTGCAACACACAAGTTGAAGCCAAGTCCTTGCCCCTACATTGCACGCGCCCCGACCCTCCGACCTTCCGACGCGTCCGACGTAGCTCCGATGTTTTGTCGATCAGTTCTTAACACATCAAGGTTAACCCTGAAATCCGAGTGTTTGGTTCGACATGTTGGTGGGCACCGGTTAAATGTTACCGTGCCGGTTGTCCAATTGATTGTGGGGTTGTGGTGTACCAACCAGTCATGTCCCAAGAGCATGTCCGTTCTTCCAATGTCCAGTACCATTGCTTCCATGGTTTCCTGATGTGCTCCCAAATCCAGTTTGACTTCGGCAAGTTGGCTCGCTTTCTGTTGTCGATTTGGTGATCCATCCACATTTAGAATTGCTATGGGCGGTATTCCTCGCGTGGGGAGGTTCTGTTCACGTACTATTCTGGGATGGATGCATGTGCGTTCACATCCGCTGTCAACCTCAGGTCGGATAACCGTTGGCCCTCGTCGTGTCCTGAGCTGAGCCAACAGCCTGATCTCTCGTCTTTTCAGAGGTTTATCTCCTTTCACAATCTTAGTCGACGCAGCGGCTCACTTGGCAGGGATCACATAGGTTCTATTGTCTGCAGTCATACAAGGCAAGCAAGTCCGTTTAATAGATAAGGGTCGCGACTTAGCGTCGTTTAATTGGACCCTTCAGGAAAATCCTTCTCGTCGGCTTCTAAGATTGTGGTTTCATCATTCTCGGCATCTTCCTCAGACACCTTCCTAACCCTTCCAGAGTTCTTCTTCAGCTTGCGGCAGTTGCACATGATATGGCCTTCTTGGTCACAGTTGAAACACTTGCAACCATCTTTCTTCTTTGGAGTGCTACAGTCTTTAGCCAGATGACCAAAGCGTTGACAGTTGTAGCAATGGGCTACTCCTGCTTTGTCGATCTCCATGGCCTTGCCCTGACCACCATAAGTGGTACCCAATCCGGTGTGCATGTCGCCGCCTCCTCGGATGACCAGTGCGTGTCCTTCCATCTGTCATCCCTTGTTTCGGATCTTCTTTGCGTAATCGGTGTATGTCTTGCCATCACTAGCCACTTGTTCAGAGATTCTGCGGTTGACGTTCTTCTCTAGGATGTATTTCCCAGTTTCTTCGCCAAGGTTTGACAGCTTCAAGAGTTCTTCAAATTCATTCAAAAATTCGTCAATGGCGCGTTTCTCTTGTTTCAGGACTTCAAGTCTTGCTTTGGCAGCGACCGATTTGTTGGCGATGGAGAATCGTGTGGCGATATCATCGGAAAAACCTAGCCAGGTGATGTTCTCGTTGTCAACGGCAAGAGCGTCTAACTTGTTACTGGCCCAGTGCCTGCCGGACCCTTCCATCATGCGGGATAGTACCGCAAGAATCTTCTGATCGTCTGTGAGGCTCTTTTGGAACCTGATGTGTAGTTTGGTGGCTATCTGTCCTTGAACATCCCAGGATCCTTGATGATCTTGGATGTATCCATTGTTTGTACAGCTGGGGCTTCTGCCATGTCTAGAGTCTGCGGAGGAGAAGAGGGGTCGGGTTGTTGGGATGAAGATGGGGTTCGGGATACAGGTAAGGATTGAAAATGAGTCCCTGTTCTAGGCGTCTGTTCAATATCTGACTGTGCGGAGTCAAAAGTAAATTCATCAGGGGACTCGTCGGCGGAATCGGTGGCAAAACATTCAGAGTATTTCCTCTGTAAATCTCTAAGGAATCTCTGTTCCTGCACGTCTGTTGGTCGCGAGAAGGGGTCAAGTCTCTCATTTCGTGCCCAGCGGTTGTACTCGGTCTGTTGTTCTTCGGTGGTGAAGTGGGCGTAGATCTGCTGCTTCGAGTAAGACATGATGATGTGGCTCTGGGATGTCTCGATGTGAGCGTCCTAATCAATCTTCTGATAACGGTTGTCTGGACACCGATAAACTCTCTGATCTCTGTGATCCGACCTGTCTGAGGTCCTTCTTGAACGCGAAAGCTTTCGAGTTCGTTCTGTTGGGCGTTGTAACGCGCGATCTGGTGTTGCTGAGCAAGATGGATGCTCTCTGCTATCTCGCCGTGGGGGCAATGCTCGTCGTTGTCTAGTTCTTCGTCAAGCACCTGTTGTAGGATGCGACGGATCTCTGATTCGATGTACTGCTGGATAAGCATAAAATCGATACTGTCTCGAGGACTTAGCTCCTCCTGTCAGGCTTCTGGCGTGCTGAATGGGTTACTGATGAAGTCTTCAAAGAAGCGCGACGTCTTGACTCGTCTGGTAGTTGCTCTCCTTGCTCTGGGCGAACCTAACGAGATTTAGCAACTTGTTATGCTTAACAAACTGTTCCAAGGTTCGGGCAGAGTATGCAGGAAGTGGAAAGGCGAAGAGCAATGTGATTGCTAAATCTAAGGAATCTACTACAGTACAGGAGGTTTATATAGGTACTGACTATAGGCGGTAGCGGATGAGTCAGTACTGCGGAAGGCTATGTACAGTGAGTAAGCTGACTGCGGAAAGCAAGTCAGCGCGGGAGCGAAGTATACTAAAGGGGATGACGAAGTAATGTAATGAGTCAGACTGGGAATCGAAGGTTGCGAAAGTAGACATTAGACATAGTGAGTTCGTAAGAGGGCGCCGAGTCGGGCCGATAAGTAAAAGATATGACGTGGTCCTCATACCATAGAGTCCGTAACAGCCTTAGTGCCACATGCTCTCAGCATACTAGTTCTTGTGCTACTACTGGCTGCAACTACTATATAATCCATAAATTGAGTACTGATGCGTCTTGAGCACCTTCTTGGGTTTTTAATGGATTATGGTCATAACCATTGATACTCGTCTGAAATGACAATAAACTATCACACATGGTTTGCTGATGTGATCAGGTCAAACACCTGACTCAGCATGGTCCATGCGAGATTGGCAGAGCCTTAAATACACTCCTCAAATCAAGTTTTAGAGCAGGCTTCCAATGGCTTTCTTCGCCTACTTCTCCACTGCCTTCTACACTCACCTTGAACATGCTGACCAATTGGTGCATGTTGCCTCAACCACCGCCGCCAGCAACACCACCACCACCACCACTACTACTGCAGCCTCCGCCGCTGCTTCCTCATCATCCTCTGGCAGTAACACTGCCTTGACAGCTAACAATAAGAGACGACGAAGGAAAACTAAAATAGATAGTGGTAGAAGTAATTAAATAAATAATTGCTTCAGTGGCTGCTCTAAGCGCTACACTGCCTGCTTCAAGCGCCATTATGGCTGCATGTTTATTGCGCTATTTTATTTCTCTCAAAGATAACTTTATTCTTTGATGATCTATTGATCTCAGATTGACTTCTGATGAGACCTGTCTATTCTTGTTTGGAATTAGACATCAGGGTCTCTGATAAGACCTTAAATGACAGTGTATGCTAAATGACACAGCAGATCTCCTTTAGCACCCTTACGGCTGCTGCCATTTATTTTGGCTCTTCACTAAGACTTGAATGTCTTCTTGTAAAACAAGTGAGGGGGAGTGTTGAGAATACATTCTAGACAGATGTCTCAACAGTCAGTCACATGTCATCAAACATGTGTATTCCCATATGTAGTTACATATGGAAGTGTTCTATACTTAGAACAATCTAGACTCGCTCTAGATCTCTGACTCATTAGATATGTGTCAGACATGCATAACATATGTCATGTTATGTCACATCATGTGCTTGTCACACTATGTGACTATAAGTCACATATTACCATATACATGAGTTTATGGTTCTGCGACAGAACTCAGTTTGTACTTGTTTGTACATGGTCTGTGCGCATTCTTGTAGGTATAAATACTCGATGTATCTGTATCTGCAATAACAGGACTTTTACCAAGTACCTTCATCATCGCTCCACTATTCTTGTCCTTCTTGCCTCCAATGTGAATATCTTACCCAGGTTCCCCTGCGCAGTAGCCGGTGCTGTTCAATACTGGCATGCTCCAGTCATCAAATTGGATGAGCCTTGAGGCACTTCTTAATCTCCCGGAGGAGTCCAGTACTATGGACGATGCTACAGACGAAGAAATTTTTCAGGCCGTGATGGACGCGAGAAACAAATGTGATGAGGGTGACAGTGACAAGGATGATACAGCTGCCGAAACTCGGCCCACATGCACCAATGCACTTCAAGCGGCCCTCATTATTCAAGAGTATATTCAGGATCTCGATGATCCCTTTGCCCGCAAGTTAGAGGCTGTATTATCCTCCTTTGGCCATCAGACATGCCTTGTTGAGTTTCAGAATTTGACCACAACTGAAATTACGGACTATTTCGCTCACAACTCATCATAGATACTTCGGGTAGCCTAGTAATACATCCATAGACAGGTACTTTAATGAATTTTCAAATTTGACCTTGATTTATCGGTCCTTCCTAGTACCCCATACTCTCTCATAACTGTTATGGTTGACAAACCCATGCAATGCTTAGGCAGAGAGGCTTAAGTAGCAAAGGCGGGTATCAAGGTGATTGCTAGATCTGGGGAATACATGCAATGTATGTACCCTATATATACTAGAAGGTCGAGTCATCTAGATGACTCTAGAGCGGTTCCGGTCTGACTCCAGAAGCGGACCCGGAGTAGGTGTCTATGGTAACTGCTGCGGCATGAGTCAGAGTATCTAAGTATAGTCCAATAAGTAACACAATGTCAAGGATGTGTGAGAGTAACCATCTAGATATAGTAACGATGACCATACTGTAGTGAGTAAGCGGAGGCCGGGGCCCAAATGATGTAAAAGTGAATAGTAAGCATGAAACCAATAGATAAGATGAAACTGGCCATTAATCAGATAAGGCCTCTATGTCTTGTATCTTGTCCAAGCGATCAATGCCATGGATAGCGAATCCATAACAATAACCCATAGCTCCAAGTGTCCACCGATTGCTATGGGTTAGGTTGACTATAGTTGAGCTCCCCGTTGGCTTATCCCCTTTTGTTAGCCATTTGCGAATGGATCCAATTTGAAAGAAAGATTTCTCCTTTGAGGTGCTCATGAGATGGGTTTTGATGAGATCAAGCCAACAGTTTTTTCAAAACACGTGATCTTCGGAGATCACCGAGCAGCCATTTGGGGACTTGGTCTACTGCACCTAGTAGTACCTCCCCGGAACTCGTGCCCATGAACATCCAATCGCCTTTTGCCATCTTCCGACGCCCTCTAAGATTGTCATCAGATATAACATCGCTACCTCCATCAACATTCAAATTCAGACAACTTGAGCCCCCTAATGTCGAAAGTCATCCTTATCACAGGTAAGACGCATCGCCTCCTGTCATATACTCCCTCATCTTCTCGACAGGCGGGAACGCTGGAATCGGCTTTGAACTTGTTCGACTTCTGGCACAGAAAGGTCACACAGTATATCTTGGGTCAAGGAATGAGGCCGCTGGTCTGAAAGCCAGGTATGTCTGGCCTATGAAATAACCCGTCGCCTCAAACGAACCATTCCACTCTGAAGAGATGAACTCAAAAAAGCCGACGATGTCGACGTCAGAGTTGTCCAGCTTGACGTTACAGACTCAGCATCGATTGCGGCAGCCAAGGATCACATTGAGAAGGAGGAAAATCGGCTAGATGTCCTGGTCAACAACGCAGGTAACAGCCAATGGTCTTGCCCTTTTACGCCCAGGTCTCATCGGCCCTCAAGGTGTTGCGTTATTTGATCATGACCAGAATGCGACGAATATATCTCTCTCCGTCGTCCGTACTGCTTTCGAGCCGAACTTCTTCGGCTTAATTCAGACGACAACCACTTTCCTTCCCCTCCTTCGTGGTTCTCCTCAGGCAGTTATCCTGAACGTGTCGACTGATATGGCATCGAATACACATCAGTCGAAGTCGGATATTCTGCATGTTGTGGCCTACAATACTTCGAAGGCTGCGGCTAACTCGTATACGATTGCTTTGGCTCATGAACTCAAGGGCGAAAACATCAAAGTTAATGCTGTTACTCCCGGTTTTACATCGACAAAGTTGAATGATTTCAGAGAGGGCGGCAAGAGCAGTAAAGCTGGCGCAGAGATTCTCCTTCCTTGGGCTCTCTTGGACAAGGATGGTCCCACAGGTTAGATTTCAATCTTTATTCTATGCGATGCGGCACTATCAATGTTCCCCAGGTCTGTTCATCGATGAAAATGGAGAGCAGTTCCCTTGGTGATGTTCTGCATGGTGGACGGATGGTTGAAGAGGCCTCTGAACAGTTCATGAAGCCCTGCAGTATATATCGTAGAAAATACATGACATGTACATTTACATACTTGATCATTGATTATGTCGTCAACTATTGAATAGAGCTGAAGAGTGTGAGAGAAAGATCAAATCATCATGTCTCTTCCCAGTCACTATGAGCACGTCAAGGACGATGATCAAAATGTCAGCGAGTCTTGGGTCGTCTCTGCGTCTGGAGCCAACCTCTGGAGATATAGAAAACCAACATTTCTCCATCTTGCAGCGGCCTGCGCGATCCTGCTTTCTGTGATGCATGGCCTTGGGAGCATTACGGGCACTAGCTTTCTCAAGCCTTTCTATAAAGGAGATTGTTTCCGCAAGGGTCTTCGTGGGACGTCAAGTCTTCCCAGCCACTACTCGTTGCCTTCAGGAGACAAAATCCCTTCGGTCGCGCTGGGTAAGGTCTCTGTTGATGAACGACTTTGCGGCGGGGCTCAGTTTGGCGAGCGTATCAGGTGTTTGGCGAGCTGGCAAGGGCGAAGTCGGGAATGCAGTCATAGTATGCACAACGTTCTCGACACTATTCAATCGTTCTGAACACACCCATAGACGGCGTTACAGACGGGATATAGACATATCGATGGAGCTTGGATTTACGGCGCACGTACACTATTAACTAATCGTCTCTGTCCGCTAACTGGACAAGATATTGTAGAACGAAGCAGAAGTCGGCGAGGCTTTAAAGTTGAGTGGCATTGCACGGGAAAAGATATGGTTAACATCCAAGGTAAGTTTACGCCACTTTTGAAAGTCTGGTATACTTTATAGAAACCTATGCGCGCAGCTGTGGAACACTTTCCATTCCCCAGATGTCATAGAGCAGGTTCTCGACCAATCGCTGTCCCGACTTGGTACAGATTATCTGGACCTATACTTAATCCATTGGTGCGACAATCTTACTTCCTTTTGACAGCCCTCTGGTAACTTGATGCACTCTTCAAAGGCCCGTCGCAAGCAACAAGAATGGTAGCCTGAACAAAGAACTCACCCAGGATCCCTATCCAACTTAGCGGAAACTTGAAGAGCTCGTCGAAAAAGGGAAAATACGGAATATCGGTGTCAGCAAGTAATTATCCACTACGCTCATTCAGATCCACATTTTGACTTTCCCCCTCTTCAGTTTTAATATTCGCAGGTTATACCCAATCTTTTTCATGCTGTGACATGGTTCCATGACCTGCCCAGGCTTTTAAATCTGACCGCCAACCCGCTCAAGATTAAACCTGCCGTGAACCAAGTCGGTGTATAAGGCATCACATCCCGTTTGTACTCAGTAAATGTGGAACAGGTCGAACTCAACTTCTGGCTTCCGCAATCTGAATTGATCAGGGTACGGACGCGTTTTCGTCTTTTTCATTGAGATCCAGTATTTACTACTTCCGAATTCTAGTGGTCCAAAGAAAACGGTGTTCTACTGGAAGCATATTCCCCGCTTGGAAGCGCTGAAAGAGTTGGCGCTTCGCTCTCCGTTCCTGAAGTACCCTTGATTCACGCTTCTCTTACAAGCTTCTCTCATCGTAGGAACAGGTGAAGGAGATAGCAGTGGAACTGGGAATTACCCCCGCAGAAGTCATCATCTCATGGCATGTCCAGCGTGGTGTACGTATGGCTTTGGGTACCTGCCATCGGTTCACAGTGCTCATGCTAATACAGACTGTGGTGCTGCCCAAGAGCGTCACTCCCTCCCGTATCGTCGAAAATCTGCAAAGTAAGCACTAGGAAACTCGCTCTTCCGCCATGTTCGGTTTTGAACTTTTTTCATTTACTCAGTCACCAAACTTCCGGAGCACGCGTTCAACAAATTAGAAACTGCCGCTACGTCTCACGAACCGGAACGAGGGATAGATCCAAGCAAAAACTGGGGTGTGGATATTTTTGAGTGACTTGTCTAGACTGGTTTTTGCTGGGTAGATGTATGGTCCAGTATCCAAATTATTGTTCGTTCCAGGACGTTTAGGTTCGGACATTGCACAGTGATTGTCTTCAGGAAATAAACCTCTTGATCATCGGAGTCGTTACAGAAAGGGAGGCGAATACCAGCATACACAGATCGGGACTATTTTCAGGCGAGCACACACAGCAGTGAACCAAGAGTAGGATTGAATGTGTGCCACGATGTCAGCGGAGCTGGATAAGTTCAATTGAATGGTATCTGGATGACGGGCCTTCTTATGACGGGACCGACAAGACGACCATCGCGGGGGGGGGGGGTGGTCCAAAATAAAAATCTCATACATATCTCGAAAGTAGTAGACATCGGGGCGTGGTATATCTTGTGTTGCCGAAAGCTAATTAGGGGTCCTCCGTATTGAATTGCTCTAGGACTTGCAACGAAAGGCAATGACAAGAATTAGAGTGCATTGATCCCAGGAAACACCGAGAATCCGGACTTTCCCAAGATAAGAACTAGAATGCATTAATACACCGAGAGTCCAGACTTTCCCAACATGGGCGGCAAAAGGTGCCTCCAAGCGAGAGGGTGAATTAGAACTATCCTCTTCCGTTTCGCGGGTCGAGATCAACGGTCGACCGAGGTTCAGCAAATGTTCTCTCCCGTAACTAAGAACCGGAAGAATAATGAAAGTCGAGTTTTCGAGGAGATGAGATATTGTCGTACACACTTATGTGGGTGACGAGTAGAGTGTCGATGAAGTCCTGCGGTATTAGAAGGTGTTGAGCGCATTAATATGTTCGCTGCGTACCATAGTTGTGCCGAACGATGGCAAAACCAATGAGGAACCCTGCCGACGATTATCCAGACAACGGAGAAATGTCGGAGGGAGTGATAGAAAGGTTCTCACGGTAGGACGCGCATTCAACTGGACTATCATATTACGCGGCCTCACTCAGTAGATTTCTACTGCCGTCCGACCTTATATATCTATCATCCCCAACGCCTCTTCTCATTTCCTCCACCTCGCACACCATGCCTGATATGTCTCTGGCCCATCCCATTCAGCGGCAGTTCAATCCATACACAGACAACGGCGGCACCATCTTAGCAATCGCGGGTGCGGATTTCAGTGTTATTGCTGGCGACACCCGGCAGAGCGAGGGATATAGTATCCAGACGCGTTATGCCCCGAAAGTCTTCAGATTGTAAGATACCCGCCGCTCTACTTGATTGATCCCCAACCATGCCATGTCGTTTTTTTTCAGAACCGATAAAGCGGTGTTGGCTGTAAATGGCTTCGCAGCAGACGGAAATATGTTTGTCAAGAAAGTGAAACAGCGTCTTGAAGTGAGCTTTCAAGATTTTTCTTTCGGTTTTTCCCCCCGAGTTGTTGATCCCAGAATCTAGTGGTACCGACATGCTCACGCAAAAGATATGCCCCTTCGAGCTATCGCTCGTCTCATACAGACAATGCTCTACGCTCGCCGCTTCTTCCCTTTCTACGTATATAACATTCTCGGCGGGGTCGAGGAAGACGGTATGTCGCCTCACCTCGTTTCGCGTACCCAAGGGCTCCCCTCCCCCTCTTGTGCACATATTTTTGCGTTTCAATTGCGATTTTAGAAGCTGATCTCATGCACTTCATTTTTTTTTCCGTTTAGGAACGGGCGCGGTGTACTCCTTTGATCCCGTGGGGTCTTATGAACGAGAAGCATGTCGCGCGGCTGGTGCTGCCCAATCACTCGTGCAGCCATTCTTGGATAATCAGGCAAGTGACCTCCAAGTTACCAAGTCTTGACTTGGACGCCCATTTATTCCTGCTTTTGGCAAGTCTGACGCCGCATGTTTTGTTCCCATTAGATTTATTTCAAAAACCAGACACCCGCCCCTGGAACCTCGCATCCTGCCCATTTATCTCTGCCCATCGTCCTGTCCTTGGTGATCGATTCTTTTACAAGTGCGACAGAGCGCCATATTGAAGTACGTCTGTTTAGTCTAAGTACAGGCCAAGGTGCAACCGTTGATTGACTCACATAGGTCGGAGACGGTTTGGAAATATATGTGGTCTTTGCCAAGGGCAGCTCTTCCATCCAAGCATTGGCGAATATCCGCGACGTTCAGGAGATGCTTGGAACGGAGGATAATGAAAGGATTTTCGTGATCCGGCGGGAACTCAAGAAGGATTGAAAAGAAATGCATATCCGGCCTCGCACCTCCGTCTTCGAGGAATACAGTTGCTCGTGATATGATTTTGTCTCTTACATTATGGCAAATACTTTTCGAATCTATTGAATGTGATTAGTCTTTGCGAAGACTCCTTTATTATAACATCGTGTACTTTCTTGTAGACATCACTGCTTGTATTATTTAACAGAGTCCCTTCGCAACCGCTTCGTCAGTTCAGGTCTATGTTTCAGGCTCAGGCTTCCTTGCAGGCTCCGCCGTGGAATTGAATTCACATATACGGTTCAAATCGTCGGTGTCGAAAACCTCGGTGAAATTTGTCGAAGCGGGGGGTTCTGTCCGTTGCCACTTCAACCAACAAAGACTTCAAGGCCAAACAGGTGCAAATAGACACCTTCTCGTCGCTCTCCCTCGACGCCTCCGACCATCCCTCCCTTTCTTTGCCTCAATATTCACCCATCCAGTACGGACACAAGCCCACACGCATTCACGCAAAAATCCTAGATATTCCTCATTGTTGACATCATGATCTTCACACCCGTCGTGTGTCTCGTACTTGCATCCCTTGCTCCGGCAGCCTACTCACAGGATGTTGGGATTGATCCTGTACATAACGCTACTTCTCTCGTTGGAACCTGGAGTTCTGGAAGTAGGGCAGTGCAAACCGGTACTGTGAGTAGTGAGAATATTTATTGCGATTTAGGAGAATTGACCTCATGACAACAGGGTTTCGCAAACCCTAGTAATATGTCCTTCACCTATCCCGCAACAACAGGGGTATCATATTCCTTGTGAGCCCCCGTCGTCACTCCTGTAGGTAAATGAGGCAAAGCTCAACAAGATGAAACAGTACAGGGGATGGCTACTACGAAGTAGCACGGTACAGATTTAACGGAAATGGTAGTTTCATTCATTCTCTCTTCTCGATAACACTGACGAATAAGCAGGTTCGGAGCCGACTTGCATCACTGGCGTCATGAATTGGGCTCATGGAACATACACAATACAACCCAACGGCTCATTAACGATGCAACCCTTCAACGACGGTTATCAGCAGATACAAGACCCTTGCGCCGCCGTCTCGAACTTCATCGAGGAATACAACATGACCGAACTCTACCAAAGCTGGAGGATATTCCAAGACCCAGTCCAAGGCTACAAGCTCCACCTTTACCAATTTGATGGCGCTCCCCTAGCTCCACAATTCCAGGTATCCACTACACCCAGCATGTTGCCGACACAACAGCTGCGCAATGTTCCCAAGAACGATACCACCAACTCGAATGGTGTCAAACAGCAGCGCTCATTGGAGGAGAGGTCGAATGGCGTTGCTGACAGCCGTCGTTGGAAAGCGACGACCGCACTCGGGGCAGGGATGACGCTCTCGGCAGTCGCTTCATTGGTGCTATAGAAGACCTTTCATGCACTGTCAGGCTTGGTTGGGTTTGACCATTTCGTTCGCTTGTGGGCTTTCACTGTCGTCCGCTCAACATCTTGCTCTCTCGACAACGAAGCCATATCCCTCCCTTTTCTTATAATCTCACTGCTATCGCTCTGCTGGAACTGGCAGACCCTTGGACCAGAGACTTTTTATAATTCGCCTCCACATCACATCCAGCCGCGTCTTTACCTCCGCACCTCCCTCCGCTTGCCCTCTTCTACTACCACGAGCGTCTCCCCCCTAGACGCATACGAGCACGAGTACTCTATAGCACAGGATACCCTTTTCCAATCTGAACAATCATATGCGCTTCGTATCAGGGAATTCTTGCCGTAAAAGTTACGCTTGACCACACTCTTTTTTCCTTGAAAAGCTAGCTTTGACAGCGCTAATTCCACTCTTACATTATATCTCCTCTCCAGTATTGTAGCACCGTAGACAGGATTCACGAACTCGAACCAGCATTCTTTTCCGCTTTGGCTGCCCGCTTATGTAAACCTTTGGGCGTTCTCAACCACCACCACTCCGAATATGGGCGCAGTAAGAGGTAAGACTACAGACCCTCCGACTGCAGGCACTTTCAAATTGTCCTGAGCCTGAGGTGAGCATCCGCACCTTTACTATAGAGTCTGGACTTGTTCCCCTTCCTGATGAAAAGAATTACGGATACGAAGAGTTTCGACTATACGTCCGAGAGCGCATAAAAACCGTGTGGATTACTCCGTTGCCTTCCTTCTGACCCTTATGCATACCATCCTCGCTGGACGTCTTAACTGATAGATTAATAGTGCGCAGCGATAAACTCTTGGTCATGGAGAGATGATGTGAGTTTCTTTCTCTAATACGTTCTCCCGCGATGAAACAATCACGGACAACAAGAGTCTCGACTCGCATGCCCGAGAGCGCAAAACAACCATGTGGATTGTTCCGTTGCCTTCCTTCTGACCCGACCGCTCATCCTTCAGTCATTCTTCCCAGTCCAGTAACTGACTAACACACTGACATTCCTAGACGCAAACGAGATCAGTCATCCGGCTGCCCCTTTCCCTGCGCCAGTTGATTCCATCCATCCAATTAGCCACCTACCTTCCTTCGTGTAACCCCTTTCCTTGATGCGACCAAGTACGGATATGAAGAGTCAAAGACTCGTACTTCCGAGAGCACAAAATCGTGTGGATTACTCCGTTGCCTTCCTTCTGATCTTTTTCTCCGTCTTCTTTCACTGCTTCCCTGATGACTGACCTTGCCATTGTATCTGTTAGGCATCTGAAGGTCCATTATTCATTGCTCGGATCTGTGCCGGGGAATATCTCATGGTTTTATATCATGTCCGCTTCGGAGGGTTACCCTGTGAAGTTCATAGTCGTCGTTGGTTCAACCAATACAATGACAATACAATAACATTGATCATTATTTATTAAATTTAGACCAACTTCAGATGCACGAGCTGTCGCACTCGGCGTATTCATGGCGTAATCATCAATTGAATCTCATGACGTCCTTGCGGTGATCTCACGAGAAATGCAGCTGAATTTGCTCTGATCGTGGGGGATTCGAGTAGACTGTCTCTCCGTAGATTCACCGAGTACAAGTCGTTAAATTTCTCCTTCGTCCCAGGTGCGGCTGCCGATGTCAGTTGTCCCCGAAGTTCGCAACACCGGGTGAGACATGCACCATTGGTTCATGTCATGGCTAAATGAAAGTTCACCAATTACAACAGAGGGCATAAAATAGTATAATTGTGAGGGTAGC
Source organism: Entoloma clypeatum (assembly GCA_963565915.1). Taxonomy (NCBI): domain Eukaryota; kingdom Fungi; phylum Basidiomycota; class Agaricomycetes; order Agaricales; family Entolomataceae; genus Entoloma; species Entoloma clypeatum. The sequence continues at coordinate 1,724,461 of OY751489.1, read as the reverse complement.
AAGATAACTTAGCTATTGAATCGTTTCAAGACGTCCTCCGGCAAGCAGCTGTCCTGACTGATTCTCTGATAGACCCCCAGGTGGCCATTTTGACTGACGAGACTTAATCGCCCCCGCCCACCGCGGTTCAAGACAAGGTCCCGTATGGCAACCAGAAGACGTCTCAGCTTCTTGAAATCGACCTGAACACCAACGGAGAGCCTTCCAAGCCCGGCTGACACCAATTTATGATCACATCTTTCTAAGAGCAGGCTGTTTTCGTGCTCTTTCCGAGAGACGCGTGCTGGAGCTAGGTCTGAACGAAGTTGTCGCGGGTTGCACGGGGTAGCAGGAGCATGTCTAAAATGTGTGGCTGGGCCTACAACAGAAAGACGCCGTCTGGCAGGTTCTGCATGGATTACCGTGATATTCGACAATCTGCTCGAGGTCGCGAAGCCCGACGATTGGGCAAATTTCACACCAACTTGAGTGCCAGCTAGAAAATTATGGCTGTCGTTCCGCTGTGGGTTCTTGAGACCTGGCGGTATAACGTATGCATCCTCATGACAGCAATGACAGCGTACAACAATGTTGAAGCCGCCCAAATTCTTGATTACGCTGGTGTTAGACTGGCGATTTATCCGAATGGAATCGCTCACACATCGTACAATCGTGCAAAAACCCGTGCTCTCCTCATACAAAGTCGAAGCTTCGGGGACGTCCAATCGATGCGTTTTACCAGCTAGCGTTTCGCTGCTGGGATATTGCCATGGGCTAAACAGCACTGTATTGTCTCCGGCGAGCTGAGTATCGATCCTAAAGGTCTGTTTACTTCTCCCGCTGGTCCATCTGAATAGAGTTTGAAGATCAGTCCAATCTGTAACGAAATCAATAGATTCCCATTCGAAACCCCTCTCATGGAGTTCAGCAAATTCATCGACTGCGATAAACAGAGGCAAAAGAGGTGTAGTCGGACATCTCAAGATGTCCCGGTTCAAGGAGGGTCGTGAATTTACTTCATCCTGGCTTGGCTGGTCTCGGCACTTAGGCGGACAACCTGTGGGTGGACATGGTTATATGGTGGCCTTTTGGATAACCTGAATTACCTGGGATGATTATGGTTGGTGAGATCTTGTTCGCCCAACTGTACGACCCAAGAAACTGGGCATTGGCTATCAAGACGTCGGCATTATAGTCTCTATCTTGTGCGCGAAGAGCAGGGCCAGTCTGCAAAGGTGTTACGAACAAACCGTCCATGACGTCGCGGGGCGCGGGTGAATCCATGACGCGGCCGACACGGAGTGACAACGGCAGGTGTTCGACTCTGAAAGAGAAGGTTCTCTGAGATGTACAACCTGTAAAAAGTTTAATAATTAATGTGGGACTTCCAGACAGACAGTTTGCAAGATAGTATGTCTGCCGAGACTCACCTGCACGACAAGGAACAGCGTAGAAGGGCTGGCAGCCTCGAAGAGCCAATGGCGTGGAGAATTGGATAGAATCATAAGGGAGAGGTTGACAAATCTGTGGCGTGTAGCCCCAAGCGATCGTTTTATGGGGGAAAGGGCGGGGAATGGTTTTCGTCCCTGTTGGCGACTGCAAATTTCCTCATGTATCCATGATGACCCTGATATTCAAGTTCCCCCAGTGTCAAGAGAAAGGCCCTCCAAAGGGCTACTAGAGGAACCAGACGGCTTGAATTGAGTGGACCTGACTTGTCGACACTCCAGCCTCAAGCTTTCAGACTCGAGAGATTCAGAGAAACTGCATTTCCCGGAGACCACGTGATCTGTTAACTTTTAAGGTATATCACGATTCACGATTTGATTACTCGAAATTGTGAACGTCGATATTCACGCGTCTCTGCAAGACGAAATGAGTAAGTACATTGAATTCTGGTTTTTCTTGTCTCTCCTGAAGACCGCTTTTGAAGACGCAGAATCACTAGATGGCCGCTTGCTGTTCGCGATTCCGAAAAAAGGTACGATGAACGTCACTGGGTACATACAACCCCACGAAATATCGCCTCACTCACTGAGAGCGTAGGGAGACTCTATGAGAAATGCATTTCGCTTCTGGCAGGTCGGATCACTGTCACAAATCCACCCATCTTGCACTCAGTTTTACTCGACAGGAGCCGATATACAGTTTCGGAGAAGCAACCGACTGGATGTATGCGTCGTATTAAATCACCCCATCGCCCTGTGAGCCTCTTTCCCTCGTTGGCATAGAGAATTCGCGCATATACTCCGTTTTGTAGCGTTTTCCTCCCCGCCGCAGATATCCCATCTTTTGTTGGCAAAGGCGACGTTGATCTGGGCATCACTGGACACGATGTCATCCTAGAAAGCCAGATGGACGGCCTCGTCACCGAAGTTCTAAAGCTGGGTTTCGGAAAGTGCTCACTGCAGGTTCAAGTTCCAGAGGCTGGTCCCATCAAAACTGTAGAAGATCTGGCTGGGAAGCGCGTCGTTTCCAGTTTCAGGTACCTCTCGGGAGAATATTTTGGCCAAGTAGACGACCGATTACAACTTCTTGGAGATAATAGAACTAGAATTCAGTACGTTGGAGGCAGCGTAGAGGCAGCTTGTGCTCTCGGGCTTGCTGATGGAATCGGTATGTCTCTGGTCGTCGTCTTGTTCAATGTCTCAATGAATTCATGGGGTCCAGTCGATCTTGTCGGTGTGTTGCGATTGAAAGTTAACTGACAGAATTCTCTCTTTTGATATCATTCCATCCAGAATCCGGGGACACGATGCGAGCAGCAGGCCTGCACGCAATCTCCAAAGTCCTCGATACGGAAGCCGTCCTTATCAAGTCCAACCCTCCGAAACATCCCCACCTCACGCCTCTCATCGATGTCATAACGAGTCGCATTGCGGGCGTCATTGCGGCGAACAAATATGTTGTTTGCCAATACAATATCTCACGCGATAAGTTAGCTGAAGCGATTATCATCACGCCGGGGAGGAAGGCACCAACAATCAGCCCCCTTGAGGAAGAGAATTGGGTCGCAGTAAGCGTGATGGTGGAGAAAAGCAAGAGCGCATCCATCATGGATGCTTTAGTTCATACTGGTGCCGAGGATATCTTGATCTTCAACCTTGACAATTGTAGAGTGTAGAGTACATTTGCCTATAATGTGGTCCGTTTCAGCAGGTTTAGCACATGTTGTTTTGAGAACGGCATCAGGTTCAAATTAGGTAGTAAATAGCTCAGTAGTGATACAAAATCGTCGTATAAGATTTTTAGGTCTAAGCGCGAACGAGACGAAATGTAAGGTGTTCCGAGGTACACACCAGACTGGATAGCCCATGATTTGATACATACTGGATCAACTTCCCTAAACGTGTTCTACGTCAATCGACAACGCCGGAATTGCGCCTTCAATCACTCTACCGTCCTGCTGCTTCTGATATAGATGGGTTATAGTAGCCTTGAACATCAGACAACGAAGTGAAGGGCAACGGGTCAAGAAGCTTCGAGCAATGGGGATGAATAAAGCCGCAGATCCAGTGTGGCCTGATGGCAGTGTTAGTACTTCCAGCTGATAGAGATCTTGTACTAAAGGGATGCAGTCCTCGTAATTCTGCGGCAAGCGAAAGATATAGTCAGGGAGCACCAGATTGCTGAAGAACGACTCACAGGTTGACTACAGGGTGTTGAATGTGAGTAAGACAATATCTTCAAATTAGGTGTGGCGTCAGCGAGGAGGCCGAGTATCTCGGTGGTTGCAAGATAATCTGGATTTGTATTCTCAATGACAAGAGACTCGAGCGTGGGTCCGAAGAGAGACAAGCGTTTTATAGTTTCGCGCTCTCCTTTCCTACCTCCATCGCAGAAATGATCCATCCTAAGCCTGAGGTGTTGGAGAGGTCTTGGTGTCGTGAAGAACGAAAGGGCAGACGCATGTATATCGATGTCAGTCGCCAAAGGTAAGATATCCAGCTCGATTTCCCGTTCGAGATATAGTCCCGTTTGTTTCCACTGCCGAATGTTATGTTGCCGTGAAAGAAATGGTGCAATGCCTGAAGGCAGAAAGAGATGATTGTGGAAGACCTCTAGCTCAGGGACGCATCCGTCCAGAAGCCAAAGATGAACGGGGTGCATCATGACCAGCTTATGTCCAAATAGGTAGAGCTCTCTGAGATTGGGCAAGGCGCGTAACGCCCGCGATATCTGCTGGAGTGATGGTAGTAGCTTATGCGGAAGAATAAGAAATGCCAAATCGAATCGCAAAGTCAGCGATCGGACGGCCATCGCTTTCTGAGGACTTCCAAGGATAGTTCTCGCCCACAAAACTGGGGTCTGGGTGTTCTGAGGGAGATCAACGGTCCGGTACAGAATACGATCTGCTTCAAAACGGCAGATGCGAGATGCCAAGCAGAGATTGTACAGATCGTTTGAGTTCGATACCCATTCGATGATGAGTCTGAAAAGTTCAGGAGGAAGGAGATATTTTCGTGCCTGTGGTCCTTTGGCGGACGGGACGATGAAAGGAGGCTTGTATGCTTTCAGCAATGTCCTCCTAAAGGTCAGTGACACGTCCAAGTAATTAACCGCTGTTGACAAAGGGTAGATTGCACTGGAGGCTTACATGGATTGTGTCAAGAGATTTCAGTGTTCGAAAAGCGTCCAACGGGTTCATATATAAATGAGGTTGGAAGGTTATTAGGTTATGACAGAGGAAATACAACGGAAATGAGTTCACCGGAGCTTCGGGAGAGGAAGGTGCGAGGCTTCGACTCATAAAACGTGACTAATTTCGCGGATGATCATCGACGCTACTGACGCCGGCGAAGCCACCCCCTTTTTATCATTCAACTAGTGGTCTCGCTCGCCCCTCATTCACATCCCTAATGCCAGACTATACCGCCAACTCTTTCAAACCGCTCTTGAATAGGCTCGTGCAGACCCCGGAGTATTTCACCCCGGACGATCTCAGACTCGCACTCGAGCATATCTTCACCCCGGACATCTTATTCCCAGCGCAAATCGGCGCTTTTCTGACCGCGCTACACATCCACCGCGTCGAGAGACGGCCAGAGTCGTTAGCAGCTGCAGCTGCAGTATTACGAGAAAAAGCCCTAACGGCTGCCGTCGAGGACTACGATAAAGATTTCGTAGTCGACATCGTTGGCACCGGTGGTGACGGGCACAATCTGTTCAATGTCAGCACCACAGCTGCCGTTGTAGCCGCAGGTGCAGGTGCTCGTGTGATCAAAGTGAGCGCTTCTGCTTCTCGCACTCCTCTCCCTCGCTCACATCCAACGACTATCGCAGCACGGTAGTCGCGCCTCCACATCCTCCTCAGGTTCAGCTGATTTACTTGAATCTCTGGATTGCCTCTTCACGGCTCCGACCCCTGGAACGCCGATGCCCATCCCTCCCGTTCCATTTACATTTATCCTCGCCCCTCATTATCACCCCTCGCTTGCCATGCTCGCCCCACACAGAAAGGTGCTACCATTCCGCACCATGTTCAACGTCCTGGGGCCTCTGATCAACCCTGCCCGCCCGCGGGGCATGGTCCTGGGCATAGCGGAGCCTGAGATCGGTGCAACCTTTGGGAACTCACTGCGCGAGGGTGGCGTGGAGCGTGCGCTGGTCGTGTGTGGATATGAGAAATTGGACGAGATCAGCTGCGCTGGTCCTACATGGGCATGGGAACTTCGCGATGGCAAAATCACGGAAACAACGCTTCACCCAGAACAGTTTGGTGTCCAAGTACATCCTCTGTCCTCTGTAGCAGGCGGTAGCCCACAAGAAAACGCAGCGACATTCAAGACTCTCCTCACCTCTGGCAAAGACATACCAAAGGATCTGATACCAGTCCTCGATTTTGTGCTCATCAATGCATCTGCCCTCCTTGTTGTTGCTGGGTTGGCAGAGGACTACAAACAGGGAACAAGATTGGCATTGGAGAGTGTCACTTCTGGCTCGGCATGGAATGCTTTAGAACAGTTTCGTAATGCTGGAAAACTCGCTGCTTCAGAGCTCACACTCACCAATGGCAAAAGCCTCACAAATGGAAACTCACACTAATTTATATACTCATCTCTTCAAATGTATATGTTATGTAACTTAGAGGAATTATTAGAAGAGTTCCTCCTCAGGCCTCAGGCCTCAGCTTTCTGCCCGACATTGATCATTCTCAAAGTCTCAACAATTTTTTTACACACAATTTATTGCGCCTTACAACTTGACAGGAAAGCACAAAAGAAAGCATGCTAAAACGACCTGGGGTAATTAATTTGTGAAAACTGGCATAGCCAGCAGAAGTCCCCTATCATTGGAACGACGCAGCCAAAACCAGTGAAGGTCCGACCAATGACAGGCATAAGCCCATCATACCATCGGACAATCGCCACCGACCGAAAGAGAGCCCACAGGATCCCTTCGTCTAGGCAAACCGAGCCTAGAATGTCCATCATCAGATAGGCAGATAAGATTCTGGAATAGTTGACGACATACACTGAGGAAACCTCAGTCAACTCTCACAAAGGTCGCACAAAGAAAGGCAGTTCGGGGCCTGGCGCTAACCGACACTGGAGCAAGACTTTATTTAGCCTCAGTGGGCAAAATATAAGTGGGCGACGAACCGGCAGAGGAGCCGTACAAAGGTCAGAGACCGACCAACCGATCCACCAGATGCTGCATGAGAGACGAGGTCAGGGCGAAGGATGGGAGGTCAAGGGGGATATTACTGACCTGCAACAATTGGGGTAGTAACCAAAGAAATCGATCGTATCTGGAGGCGAATTTATAGGCCGCGTGAGGGCAGGCCCATGCGCACGGACCACTGATCATCGATCACCCATCCTAAGAACGCCACTTAATCGAATGAACGAGCTCATCTATATCACGGGTGACTTGTTCGCAGCGCCAGAAGGGACAATTCTCGTTCACGCATGCAACACAGTTGGCTCGTGGGGTGCAGGAATCGCACTAGCATTCCGTGACAAGTTTCCAGCCCAATTCGACTACTACAAAGCCCAATGTAAAGAGCACGGAGAGTCACTACTTGGGACGTGCCTACTGATTCCCGGCGACAAACATGACATTGCCTGCCTCTTCACGTCGAAAGCTTATGGGAGGCGCAAGGATAAGCCCCACGAAATACTCGCGGCTACCAGGGGTGCTGTCGAGGATTTAGTGAGACAGAACACGGCCAAGAAAGCGCTGCACGCTTGGTACGCTATTTTGCATATTAGCTGTGCACGCTAATTCATTCGAAATCAACGTACGATTATCATAGTCGCTTCAATTCAGGTAAATTTGGCGTTCCATGGGAAAAGACGGAGGCTATTATCAAGGAACTTGGGGCGATGATGACGGTCTATGCGGCCGAAGAATTGCCCAAAGATTGACATCGGGATGGAAGAGTAGACCGGTTAATTGCAATGGCATCAAAGAAGGATTAGAAAGCCCAGTTCTGGCCTCTGGTCGAAATTCTGGCATTTCAGCAGACTGAAAGACCACATACTCCGAACTAGATAATCCTGCATGAAGTTTGATCGAAATTCCAAGTTTCATGAATAATAGAGAGCTCTGCTGGGGAACGGCAGTTAACTGTCCTTCGGACCACGGTGAGGTGGTGATTATCGACAAATCAATCGCCTCTGAACAGATGGGCATCAAGAATGAGCATAGAGCGAAGAGGGCCAGTCAGATGGTGTGAAGATAATCCCCATAAGTTATTGTCCACCGCCATGGAATGCGCCAGAAAGTCAGACATGCTTTGGCTTCATGGAGTAGAAGTTCGGTGAAACTTGTGGCTATTAGGCACAAAGATGCCGAAGTACTCGTTGGCGTCACGACAGCCTAGGAGTACGCTGTGCCAGTACTAGAAGGCAGATGGCGCAATGTTCGAGGGCAGGAAGAAACCTGCTGGTCATTCCCAAGTAGAAAGGCATATTTTGAAGTTCGAGTGGGAGCATTGAGTGGATGCCAGCGCCACAACAATGGTGTCTGGATGCTGAAAACACGAGCTCGTTGGCTGCCTCAAGACGCGCCATCCCGAGACATTTTTGCTTGTCCGACAGAATAGACAGAGGGGACAGATTGTAAGTGCAATCAGTTGAGATCTAATTTAGTTCCAAAGTCTCCGCCAAATACTACCCAAAAAATGTCAACAACCACATTCCACCAAGCGCAAGCAGAAGGGCTATGCCTTCGTTACCCCGAGAACCTTGGCCTCCACAGGGAGGTCACCTACGAAATGGCACTAAACATGCTTCTCCGAGCGACGACTATGGCACAAACCGTTCCTTTCGGATGGGGTTTCGTCGATAAACCACCTGGCAAGTTCGCGTTTATCAACCCCCAACGCGCCGCTAAACATCTATCCCAACAGAGGGACAGGTCCTACTTTTGTTCTTGCCACTTTCGTCGCCGTTTCCCCTCGATGGAATCCGCTACCAGGATCAAGACGTTAAATTCACCCTTCCTGTTGGAAGCAACCGCGTGAGCTGCCTATAACGATTTACACGCATCCTGGTCTGATGCGCCGAAACAGGAACTCGAGGTTACCGAGATCAAGTTCGGGTTCATACCGGGGTCGCAGGACACAAACGCATGGCGCTGTCGACGGCGATACCGTCTAACCAAAGGCGGGCACCCACAGCTCGTTCTCGTGCACTACCCCCAAGGCCCACAAACCCGTGTGTTTCCTTCCACTGTCTAACCCCACGATTTTCTCATTCCCTTTTCAGAGATATTGCCCGCGCTCGCAAACCAACCCGCCCGCCACTACCCGCTGCGCATGGTCACCGAGCCCTCCGTCTACGTCCTAGGCGAGAAGACGGGCCAGAAAGTGTTCCCCGCCGGCGTTCCCCCCATGCCCTCTGCCGCTCCGCCGGTACAGCAGCCGGGCATGCCGATGACGTTCAGCCAGCAGCAGGCCATGGTCGCGCAGCAGAACAACAGCATGGAGTTGTTGGAGCGCAGGAGAGAGCAGGAACGCGCGCGGAATCGGGCACAAAGCACGAGCGGGGTATGTTCAATGTCTTGTTCCTTACATGCCTTCCTTTCTATGCTGACGAGTACTCAGCGTCCAGTACCCCCACAAGACGATGAATCGGGTGGTACGTCCTGCATTTAGCCCTTTACCTATTTCTTCCCCTTCAACAGCATCGTCTTTTCAGATGACACTGATCAAATATCGACACGGACCCTCGCTCTCAACAGGTACAAGCGAAATCACGACCTGATGAACGAAGTCTTCAAACACGCAGCATACGGTGCGTTCGGGTTCTTACCCTCCATCCGCAGAACATTGACTCTGCCTACAGGCGATAGAAATGTGGCTCCTCCACGACGCCCGTTCTCTATATTTAACCAAAGTGAAATTGAAGAAGACATTGTATAACCCTTTCCTTGGCTTTTTCGATCATTCGAGCTCAATAATCTTTCAGGCGAAACTCCAGGCGGAAATCGAAGCCCTGAAAGCGAAAGGCGGGGAACGACACGCAGCTCGGACAGCCAGAGAATCCCAGCGTCGACCACCAAACATCTCAATGGAGGGCGTCACAGAAGGAATTGCCGTCTAAGCTTCGCTCGCGCTGCCTTGTTTCACGACGTTTCCTTGCATTTTATCATACATCCCAAACCGATCTTCCAATAATTTATTGCTGTTAAGAATGGCTACAAGCAGTAAGGGGTGAATATCGTGGTCGTATAAGTATAGGCCGATTGTTACAGCTGCTGAATAGCAGGTATGATTACCGAGAATACAGTAAGTGAAACACGCTGTGGGAGGGGGGGTTGATAAATAAATAAATAGGATTAGGGAAAGAGATGGTATGAAATGGGTATCTCCATGTGAAAAACGAGCAGACCTGATTCTGAATCCCCAAAGACCAAATTAGAGCAATACTCGAGGGGAATGGTGTGAGTGGAGTTGTTCGAGGCTTTTGCTCCTCTTTAATCGACCAGTGGGAGCCTTCGCTTGAGTGCTGACCACAAATGTCGGGGTATGAACAGGGGTCGCAAACATACGAGTCCCCTTGGCGCTGTGCATCGACGGCCACAGCAAGGTCGACGAGGGAGGTAAACTGTCAGGACGCTTCTTCCTCGAAGAATCTATTTCCAATTGGGCGAAGTGCAGCTCAGAGACAGTCTGATGGTGATCATCTGCCCTTTGTTTATCCCCCATACTGAAAGGACTCGCGAAGTCGACACCAGTCGAGGGACCCGACGTGGCGTCATTTCCCCAGTCCGTGTTTTCTTCAAGAACATCCATGTCGGCTGGGAAATAAAACTGATGCTCAGAAAGCGGCGTCCGCACCCGCCCGCCGTTCTTCTGGCGTCCCCGGGAGAAGGAGGGTTCCATGCCTTCCGACTTGGAGGTCACCGCTTGGCGGGTCGCAGGAGACCTGGCGCAGATATCAGAAGGAGTGGTGGGAGCATTGCTGGGACTAGGGGACCGGGATGAGTAATGAATGTCCACCTTCCTAACTCTGCGTCCACGCCCACGCTCGATCGATGTGGGAGGGGAGACGATGATGGCGGAATCATGAAAGATGGAGATCCGGGAGGATGACGGGGACCGGACGATGCTGCTGCTGCGGATCGAGCCGTTACGAGCTGAAGGAGGCGGCGAAGATGGTCTGGATTTGTTAGACGTAGTTCGGAGCAAAACAGGAGCGCGTGAGAGGGACCGTTTGTACCGCGATGAGGAGCGCCGTGATGCAGCCTCAAAAGAAGGTCTTGACCTTGTCTCCTCATGTTGCCAGTCGGGGCTATCAGGTATGGTGATGTTAGAGGGACGAGAGCGTGAGCGTGCAGGGGAAAAAGGACTCTCGTCGGGCGTCTGTGGTTGGTACTCTTCTTCATCCGAGTCTGGCACTGCAACATCGTCTCCTTCAGAGCCCCAACCAACACCCCAAGCGACTTCGTCGACTCTTGCTATGGTCCATCGAGTAGTGACGCAACGATCCAAGCAACCCTGCAAGACGCGCTCGGCACCCCGACCGATATCAGTGGGGACTTCATAAGTACCTGGGAGATCGTTACGGTCAATGGTAGTTTCGCGTAGTAATCGGCAAATCTTCTTACCATTGAGAATCTTCATCTGAAGTCTTGGTTCAAAAGAATCGGCAAAGGGAAGACGACCCGTAAGAAGACCATACAACAGGATGCCTAGAGCCCATATGTCCTGGGCAGGATGGGGAAGTAGGGGCCCAGAGAGTTGAGGTAAAAGAAGCTCCGGGGATGCATATGGGAGTGAGCCTGGCTGGAAGACTTGGGGGGAATGAGCAGGGTGAGTTGACGAGGTCGAGTTGCGGTGGCGTGCCCCGTCATGATGGTGACGTGCGAGCTGAGTGTGGATGCCACCAACAGGCCTCCTCGTGCCGGGGACGACAAGAGAGACAGCACGCTGGACGGTGGCATGTCCTGTCTGTGAGATTTCGGCTGCTGGCTCTTGAGAGATGTCGTCCTCGTCGAGCTGGCCTATCTTCCTTGCCATTCCAAAATCTCCGATTCTGCATATGCCCATTTCATCGACGAGCACATTCTCTAGTTTGATGTCCCTATGGACATACAAAGCGACTTCATGCAAATAGCGTAACCCCCTCACCACCTGCCTGAACATCATACCCGCGTCATCCTGTGGCAGCGCCGGACACCCGTCTCTCTGGAGGATATCATAAAGCGATCCTGCAGGACAGTAGAGGGTAAAGAAATAGTCGGCATGATCGTTGTGCAGGGACGAGAACAAGGGCAGAATGTGCTCGTGGCTTAGGGAAGACCAGATAGCGGCCTCGTGCTGGATACGTTGAGCGGCAAGACCAGGGTTAGATCGTTTCAACATATCCGTATGGCGAATGATCTTAACGGCAACGACACCTCCTGATGCCGAATAAGCTGTTCGGATGATGGAAGAAGCACCATACCCAATTATACCACCAAGAGTGTACCCATCAATGACATCGCCATCGCCATCCTGGATGACGGGGGCAGGAGGCGAGCTGGTGAAGGCTGAGAGGAACATTGCGGCAGGTGATGTGGAGATGAGATCTGGAGCAGATGCGGAGGTGGAAATCATAGAGGGTGTATGGGCGGCTCCACGAAGGGACTGGATGAAGGGGTGCTGGGCGGCGAGGCCATTGTAGTCGCCGTCTTCCGTCGAGGGAAAGGGAGTCGACGTTGGGGAGACAGTAGCGAAATATTGGTTGGGAATTGGTATGTTTGGACTGTGCATGCGGTGGAGGATGCAAAAGAAAATGCGGAGTCACAAATATGTACTCTCAAAATATGTCACAAAAAACGTCACAAAGGGTCGCCGATGCAAGAACTGACACAGTCAGAGTATTGACGAGATGGCCCGGGAGTCAGCTGGGCTAGGCTGGGCTTCCAACGTTAAGAACATTGGTTGTACCGGAACTTCACTCCGGTACCTTCAAGCCTATGATTCGACAGCATAACTGAATATTTAGCGAGCACAACAAAAGTTAAAAAACAACCTCCTATGTAATGAGATCCGAGCCGGAATGAAACGCAAACGACTTGTGATTTCGGGATGTATAGATTAGATTGACGATACCTGAAATTAGGGTTAGGGCTACACGTTGAACATTGGCCCCTCTCTCTTTGAATCCCAAGGCCTGGAGACTTGTCTCTTCAACCTGTGGAATGGCGTTCATTAGGTACGAAGTTGCCAGCATCGACACTGCACCGACCTTACCCCAATCAGACTGGTTACCTGCGTCACTGGCGTCTATGCCATGTTCCTAGTAAATGTCTTTCACTATCTCAACAAAACATTTCGACTAAACAAAACCTCTTAGTTATGGGCAATCGCACAGGAACGACGTATGCTCCCGACGCGATTACACCCCAACCATATGACTGACTAACCGTTTCGCAGTATCTGTCCCATTCAAATCTATAGATGGTTCCACCGCGGACAAATTCCGTTCGCCGCTGTTTATGAACACTTGTCAAAGTGCTCTCAGCTCGCTCTCCGCATTAATATACATAATGCTTCGCCGCAAGTCGACGGACACCTTCTCGCAAAGTCTAGGATTGGAACCTCCGGAGTCTTCCAATAACCCACCAGCACCGAACGGACCAGCAGCAAAAAAGCCTGTCACCAACGGCGCCGTACACCATCACCACCCGCACAAACATTCCACCCGGACATCGCTCCTCTTACGATACCTCCAATGTTCCATCTTCATCACATGTGCAGCGCCCTTTGGCTTCGCTGCCCTCTCCTATATATCATACCCAGCCATGGTTCTCGGCAAGTCCTGTAAACTAGTCCCCGTTATGATCATGAACGTCGTCCTCTACCGACGCAAATTCGCACCCCACAAATACCTCGTCGTCTTCATGGTCACAACCGGCATCACCATCTTCATGGGTTTCGGGAACGAGAAACCCAAGACCAATTCGCACGCTGCAACGTCGCCTTCCGCCACAGCATACGCCAACATCATCGGAATCGCATACCTTCTTATCAACCTCCTTTTGGACGGAGCCGTGAACTCAACACAGGACGAAATCTTCACGCGGTACAAGATCACAGGCCAGCAGATGATGTTCTGGATCAATGTGACCTGCACCGCCCTGACCTCGTTCCTTTCGGTGCTTCCTCTTCCTTACATCCCCGTCATTCATCCTTCCACTGATGGAAGGACGGAGCTAATGGGCGCGCTCTCTTTCATCCAATCCCACCCATCCATCATCCTGCCCTTGGCACAGTTCGCTCTCACGGGTGCGCTCGGCCAATTGTTTATATTTGAAACGCTGCAACATTTCGGTTCACTTACGCTAGTGTACGACATCCTGACTTCCATTCCTAGCCCCTTTTCTAACTCCTCAAATTTAGGACCATAACGTTGACCCGGAAGATGTTTACCATGCTCCTGTCAGTGGTAGTGTACAACCACAAGCTAACTCTGGGACAGTGGCTTGGGGCGGGGGTTGTTTTTGCTGGCATATCAGTCGAAGCATTCGTGAAGCGTAAAGGTGAGCCTGCAACTTATAATCTGTGGCAAATTCTTATTCCTCTAACTCACAGATGTCCATGCGAAACGCGTAATACAGGAGAAGGAAAAGGCAAAGATCAAATCTTTGTAGTATTGAAAACCATTAAAAAGTGCTGAATATATCGGGCCGGGGTAACAAAGAGAATCTCGGGTCAAGACGTCTCCATCGCATTGGGATCATAAGCCGGTTCTGGATCATTGGACACGAGTATCCGTTTGCGATCTTCCGCCCTAGAATGGAAATCAGTCTTGGCGCTACCCAAGAAAACCCAAAGTAAAACAGTACCGCTCATCGTCGGGTTCAAGCTCTTGCTGCCGTTTCCTACTTGGTTGACCGCGTAATGGGAATGAGGCTACGGCCAGACTTGCTTTGTAGATCGCTTCATATTCCTATAATTGTAAGAGTTCATCAACGGGATTGTTTATGGCACCGTCACAGGACCTACTTTTAGTTGGGTCAAAAAACCGCCATTCGGCGATATGCAATATCTCCGGTTCTGAACGAGATGCAACGCGTCTTCCCATGATATTTGATAGTATTGCATAGTGAACATGACGACAAACGCGGGCGAGAGGCTTATTCCACCTGGTGTTCCGAAGTATTCAGTCATTGCTGCATGATTCATTTCCATTACAATGTCTCACCATTGCAATGAACGAGAACGCGTCCTCCCCCTCTTATTGCAGCCTCAATAAACTCCTTCGCACTACATGCAATCTTCTCAGCAATATGTTAGGGCCGAGATCTTCCTTGTCGACGTACCAGGGAAAGAGACGGATAAGATTCTGTTCCTCGTTGTCCTCCACGTCAAGTGTCAGATAGTCGAAATATTCTGGAAACCGCGGTTTAACCGAAAAAGCTTCTTTCGCGTCTCGGACGCAGACACTGTTTAGTAATGGATGAGTTATGGCGGGAGTAACATGATGCTTGCCAGCGCGGTTTACATATGCGTGATTCCCAATGAACGGAGGGTATCGAGCGACTTGGATGCGACGAAAGGGCCAAGCAGCAGGCCCGGGAGAATCTCCTGGCATTCTCTCCGCATCTCGTATCTATGAGATCGCGAGGTCACTCCGTGTCGCTTCCAAAGTAAAGTTGTACAACAACTCTAACCTCCATTCGACGTCTCCGGGGCCTTGTATCACCGATTTTAGTTCGTCTTCGTTCAGACGTGTCGCCATTGGGTGTGATGGGGTGGACGGAAGGAGGAGAAAGTCGCGGTGGGTTTATGAGCGTGGAATTTGGTGCAATAAAGAGCGCACAATCAATAAAGGAGGCGTGCCTGAGGGAGGACGGGATTATGTAAGTTTCAACCTACGATGGATGAAGACTGTGACTCGGAAGTACCGTAAGTAAGTAAGTCCTCTGCAAATAACTGCGAGAGCTCATCTCCCCCCGCTAGGAATCTCTTAGAACATAACGATCTGCTGCAGCTAGACAATACACACGTCCGGGTCCCTCTTACCATCATTTGTGGATTTCTTGGTGCTGGCAAATCGACCCTGCTCAAGTACTGACTCGATCCCGTCGTCCCTGGTTTATTTGGCTCACATTGAATGTTTCTTACCAAGGCGCATTCTCACAGAACGTCATGGGTACAGGATAGCAGTCATCGTGAACGAATTTGGAGACACGGCCGTAATGTTCTTCTAATGTCTTGTGATTCTGACGAATAATTGTTACCTCAGGATATTGAATGTGAGAGTATGACCAGCCCCTCAGAACATGGCGCTGACCGCGTTGGAACAGCCAGAACAATTAACGTTTCTTCACCCAATGATCCAACTGCAGATCAGTCCGAAGAAATCCTGGAACTCGCGAACGGGTGTCTATGCTGCAGTATCAAGGACACCGGTGTGGCTGCTATAGAAAAATTGATGCAGCGGAAAGGCGCATTCGATCATATCCTACTCGAGACAACTGGCCTGGCGGACCCAGGTTGGTTAACTGCCGTTCGTGACCTTGACCTGATTATTGGATTGACATGATCAAAGGCCCTATCGCGTCCATATTTTGGCACAACGAGGAATTTGCCACGGGCCTTGGGCGTGGTATATCTCTGGACGGTGTAATTTGCGTTGTCGACGCCGTGTTCGGAAAACAGGTTCGTGGGGCCACACAGACCAATGTATACTTGCTCAAGATGTCCCTCAGCAAATGGAAGAAGACCATTCAACAGACCCCGACTCCATCGGCGAGAGCTTGCGGTGAGGAGTACGCCATGCGCAAAAAAATTAATCATCAAATACTACTTTCCAGACAGATCGCTGGCTCTGACGTTATTCTCCTCAACAAAATAGATCTCGTCACCCCAGAAACACTAGCTCGCACAGAAGAGCTCATTCTCCGCGTGAATCCCGCTGCTTCCGTCCACAAGACCATCAAGGCCAACGTCGACCTAAAACTTATCATGGACATTTCGGCTTTCACATCGCCTCCGCAGCTCCAGACTACCAACCTGACCGCGGACCATGGTCACACGAATTGTCAAGATCCCGACCATACCCAGATTCATTCATCTAAAGAACCAACGCACTACGAACTGCGAGGAATCTCCAGTCTACAAGTTTCCTGCCCCTTGTTAGACAAGGTCCGCTTGGAGAAGCTAGATGAATGGATCCGCGGTGTATTATGGGAGAATCGCATACCCGGTGGAAGCGAGGTGGTACAGGTTTTGCGCTGTAAGGGCCTGCTGACTATGGAGTCTGGTGAGCAATATGTGTTGCAGGGGGTGCGAAGCATGTATGAAATAGAGAGGCTGGGGGAGAAAGATGATATCGGCGTCTCGCAGGGAGGGAAACTGGTTCTCATCGGGAAAGGACTAGATGATAGCGTTCGGCAGAGCCTGGAGGATGCAATGCAATGACTTTGTCAAATTCTAAATGGTGGTGGTGGCTGTGCCAATCTTTTGCCTGGTTCCATAACGAGAGGATGCCTCGAGATTCACGTTCACCGCCCAGACGCCGCTCTGGGTATAATGGCGACTCACAACAATACAACGAACAACGCAACGGAGGCTATGGGGGCGACCGCAGAAGATACGAAGACCGCGAACCACCAAGAAGAAGCGAAACGAGAGGAGCCCCGAGGAACAACGACAGCCACCTCTACGGATACGGCGAAAGAGAACGGGAGCGGGAGCGTGCACGCGACAGAGAGCGGTACGATTCGGGAAGGGACAGGAGGTCCGACCGGGACAGAGGCCATGCAGGCCCGTCCTCCTCCCGCCGCTCAGCCTCGCCACGCGCACGCTCTTCTCGCAACCACTCCGAGCCACCACCCTCAGGGTCAGGGTCCCCTTCACCTGCGGAAGACAAGGCAAAACCGAATTTCAAGCCGTCCGGGTTGCTTGCGGCCGAGACGAACACGGTGCAGGCTGTCGATGGAAAGACGAGCACGGTGCTCAAGTACAACGAACCGCCGGAAGCTAGGAAGCCGCTGTTGGGGTGGCGGCTTTATGTCTTCAAAGGCAGCGAACAAGTCGGTGAGTTTTGTCCGTTTTCTCGAGGTAAATGTGAGGAAAGCTTGACTTTTTTTTCTTCTTCTTTTCGCATGGGGTACAGAGCTGCTGCATATACACAGACAAAGTGCCTATTTGATTGGCAGGGATAGGCTGGTGGCAGACATCGCTATTGACCATCCATCGAGTTCCAAACAGCACGCCGCAATACAGTGTATATTCTCCACTCGTCTTGTCGTTTGCCTCATGACTTATCTCCACATTTCTCAGATCGTCGCGTGCAAGAAAAGGATGAGTTTGGTGCCGCGAGATTCGCCATAAAGTGAGCAACAACCGAAATCATGTCTCCTTCCGTGACACTACCCTCGTTTTAGACCATTCATAATAGACCTTGAGTCCACAAACAGTACAATTGTCAACGATGAAACTATACCTGCCGCACGATATTACGAACTGAAAGCTGGTGACGGTAATGGCTTCTCGCGTTGACTTGGCTTCTTATGTCAGCTGATTTTTCTCCAAAGTTATCAAATTTGGCCAATCTACTAGAGAATATGTTTTGCTTCATGATGAAGCTGCGGCTACTTGATTCAAAGTCTTCCGCCAGCGTTTGTAACTATATTTCCCGTCTGGACCCATGGGTGGATCGCCACATCTGTGTGTATCTCGATGAAACTTACTACCTTCTTGTGTACCTGAAATGAATTCCTTGTTAGCACGCTAGTGACCTTTATGTGGTCCTTGGGTGATCTTATGTTGAGAGCTCCGAATTTCGACAAGAAATTCATTCTCATGGCTTGCCCAAGAAATGGCATTTCAACCGAATAACAACAAGGTTATGAGATTTATTCTACCCCTTTGGTATCAGCCTGCGTCATTCACCAGATGGTCTATCCAAGCCAATTCTATCCATAGCTGCAATTAAATCATCCCCTGGTTTCTGGATGTATTTCCCGTCAACCTGCAGCAACAATTCTTCTTTCACTTGCAGGACGACCTTCTTGACACCTTCCTCTCCTTCTCTATCATGAATCTGTCGGACTCCCTCGTCCCCGCCATACCGGTCTCTTATTCCATCCATGATCAGCTTTACCCCCTTCCAGTAACCTCCCAAGCTCGCCCAGTCCATAACCTTGTGACCGGTAAAGAACTCCTTCAATTCCATCCTTCGAGTACGCTCTCGGACCAGTGCCTCAAGAGTCTCCTTCTTGCCGAAGTGATCAAGAGCCTCCTCTCTGGCCACATTTTCCGATCTTTGTGCTGGGAGTTCCTCCCCGTTTTCAGTTGCAGCAATCACCTTTTCCAAAGCCCACTCGACGAATTCGTAATACATCTTTCGTTCAGACTTGACCTTCCTGAAGCCTTCGCCTGTGGTTTTGAATCTCCCAGGATTGAAAAACCTTGAGGTCCCGACCCATTCGAAGATCTCGCTTTTGGTCTTGAATCCATCGGTCCATGAATCCATGGACATGCCGAAGAATGCGACGATCTCATCAAAAGATTGACTAAGTTCGATGGGTGGATTTGGCTGGTCTGGAAACTAAACGGTTGTTCTCAGTCAACGTGAGGCAACTCTGGATGGAATCTACAAACAAACCCGAAGACCTTTCTCGCTGAGAACCAATCCGGCGTTTTTGGCGATCAAACCCAAGATCATACCCATGTCACCATAAGAATGAAAGAAGGTGATTCTGTCCCATTCGTTCTTGTCTGCACAAACATTGACATCGATCTATTCGCATCGTGTCAACAGAAGTACAGGTTGCCTCTGCAGCGTATGTCACCTGATAATATATTTCGCCGCCTTCAGCCGCCTGGCGCGCGTCTTCTTCCTCTGTTGCCAGTTTTAGTGACGCCCATTCACTCTGCGCAATCGGGACGGCGAAATTGGATGTTCGGTTGCCTTCCATGGGGTTTACATAACGAGCACCAAGAGCCTCCTGGACGATGGAGTGTGGGACGTTTACGGAGAGGGCCTGCGTGCCCTGCTCGTTGGATTTGGGACAGGCGACGACAAAGTCTACGTCTCCGTGGGTGACCTTTCCCGGGGCCTCGACGGGGACGGCGACGAAGTGATACAGGTTCTGGATACGAGGGAGAAAGCGAACTTTCAGGGCATTGTAGACCGCCGGATGAAGCCGAGGAAATGCAGAGGGGGAGAGGACTGCATTGAAGGCGTTGCCGCCCATGGCTGGGAAGGTTATTGGATGGGAACAGGAAGTCTAGAAGCCATCGGGATAGTTTTGAATTTATATGGAGTCATCTCATCGGAGGCAGTGAGACTGAAATATTCCCACGGCTCTTTCATGTCGAAATACGCACCGCACGGTCGGTCTGCCAACCATCCTCGGGCAGCGCCCTCGACCGTCTGTCAGAAATGTCTCGGAACAGGTAGCTACCGTCCTTGACGTCGTTTTCGTTGGCGCTAAAAAACTCGATAAATGCAGGTCATTTCATCTTTGAATGCAAATCAACGCGGCCATACGTCTCGCGTCCCTCACGCACCCAGCAGTTGGAAAATCCACGAGTGCTCGCCAAATTGAAGGCAGATGGAAAGCCCTCAGTCGAGGTGCCAGAAGAATTCAAGACACAGTCCGTGGTTTCTCTCACCATTTTTCCTCTACCCCCAATGTCTGATTCAGGATCCAAACCACAGGGCTGGCACGGCGAATAAAATACTTGAATCGAAAGAGAAAGAGAGGCTGAAAGAGCTCAAGGAGAAGGGAGACTCGTCCCGCAAGCGAACTCGAAGGTTCATCTCCCTCGTTGATATCAAAGACGAGTATTGGCTGAACTCAAATCGATTGAATAGGCCATCATCAGCATCCGAGTCTAGCTCTTCATCCGACTCTACTAGCTCCAGCTCAGATTCTGACTCCAGCAGCTCCGATTCCGATTCTGGTTCCAGCTCAGGTTCTTCTCGAAGAAATAAACGACGTCGCCGTCGGAGTCGCAGCAGCTCTGGCTCTCCCTCCTCGTCTTCTGGAGACGATTCGGATGATCCACGAGGCAGAAGGCGTTGACCTTAACTACTCCCTACGTGCTAGCCTCCGAAGTATGCGCAATAGAATTCAATCGACCTTTCCAACTTCCCGAAGTCTTCTTTTCCCCCGAGATGGATCATATCATGTATAGCAGAAAATGGGTATGTACATTATTGTCACCACTTTAGCATACTTTTTCTGCCATGGCTTTTGTATTCAAAATCAAAGCGACGATCAGCCTGAACGGACATTATGAGTCTGCTGATGAGAGAGACTGATATCACGCACCCGTACAGCCCCAGCACCTCGGCGAAAATGAGAATAAGAATCATCGAAACGAAAACGCGGTTCTCGTAAACGTAGGCCCGCACACACTGTTTTGTATTAATGAACGAAGACACATGAAAGAAGGAAGCGACACATACCGAGTCTCCAACAAAGCCAATGGCGTATCCCGCAGCCAGGCCGGTCAATCCACATGCCAGACCCGCCGCAAGATGGGTGAACCCAGCAAACAAGGAGTAGCCCGCCGGTTTTACTGTTCAATACCGGGGAAGGAGATGTTGAGCAAAAGAGAGGGTCGTTACGCACTTGAACCCGAGATGAGGACCGACACGACGAGGCCATAGACGGCTATTATACCGGACATGACCACGGGAATCAAGGACTGACGAGCAAGGGCTTAAAAGTCAGTCCGAGGTAGGAGAGAGGCTCACCTTCATGATTAGTTCTGGTCTGAATGACCCCAGCCCAGCGATGCCGATGCCTGCCTTGGACGTCCCGACTGCAGCACCGACGGCTAGAGTTTGCGAGTAAATTTCATAGAACCAAGGCGCGCATTGCGGGAGATGACGCACTGCTGAGTATCATCTGAGGGGGATGTCAGGACCTGGGACAAGTGAGTGAGTGATATAAACCGACCGCGGAAGCTACGCCGGCAAAACCAAAGAACGGGGCGAAGGGGGGACAGAGTGACATTATACGGTTGAGGGGGGTGGGCGGGGTTTGAAGTAAATAGACAATTTATGAATATTATGTATGTACTGTATGTACTTCACTTCTTCTTGACAGACTTTATCCTTATCTGCTCCTTTCCAATGAAGATACCCTGCAGAATAAAATACTGAGTCTACTATCACCAACCAGCAGATGTCTTCAACAACTCACCTTCCCTTTATACGGCTCCGGTTTTCGATAGCTCCTCACCTTCGCCGCAAACAGCCCCAAGAGATGCTTGTCCGTGCACCCAAGCACAATTTTCGTAGGCGACGGTACCTCCGCCTTGATATGCGCAGGTATCGGCACGTACACAGAGTGCGAAAACCCGACCTTCATGTTCAGCCGCTTCCCATTGCCGCCGTCTGTTGTGCCGCGGGGGTCGTCCTCCAGCGCCACCCTGTACCCAACACCAACGAGGTAGAGCGGCACGCTGAACCC
Source organism: Entoloma clypeatum (assembly GCA_963565915.1). Classification (NCBI taxonomy): domain Eukaryota; kingdom Fungi; phylum Basidiomycota; class Agaricomycetes; order Agaricales; family Entolomataceae; genus Entoloma; species Entoloma clypeatum. The sequence goes on along the minus strand of OY751489.1, from coordinate 1,702,603 downwards.
CTCCGACATGCCCGTTATGGCGTTAAATATCAATGTACGCGTCGTTCCCCACATTTGACGCTGGACTTTGATCTCTGCATCCTCCACGGAAACTGCCATCACATTGGGCTCCGGAAAGTCGATTTTCATGTATGGTTGAAGAGGCACCGAGGTCGTTCCCAGAGGGCCCTTGACCGAAATCGAGGTTGGGGATGGAGTGAGGGTGACATTGGCGGGGTATTTTATGGGCTCGCGTCCAATGTGAGAGAGATGGGCTTGAACGCGTGCTGTCGAAGAAAAGCAGCGGATGGCCTGCCCAAGCTGTGACCGAACTATCATCGATCGAAGTGAGAGGTTTGATTATGTAATGTACAACATTCCGTACAAAGGCTACGAAAGAGAGGCCCCCACTAGAGTTGGTGCGACACACACCCCGTCTTGGGTGCGAATCTTGTGAACGACCTTCGTTGTCGGATTTATCCAAGCAGCTTCTTTCGAATCTAGGGTGACGAAACCTAGTCGTAAAACGGCACTGGAGTCAGCAAGGGAAAGGGAATAAAGGGAAAACTACACAAACCAGGTTGAATCGTTTCAAAGATCTTCTTCTTTGGGTTTAGCTGAGACAGAGGAGTCGCATCTGATAATAAAGTGAGGACTGTCCCTGAGATTGTAAAGTTTAGAAACCTACTTGCAAACTCTTCGCCTTCGAAATAGACTCTGTCACCCGGTTTTGAGTTCGCAGGTGGTTGGATGAGTTCGATTCCTCCGTCTTTACCATCCTTTGAGGTCGCCTGTCAAAACTTCAAGACAGTTGTTCCCAAGAAAGACAATCAACATGGACTCACACAAAGAACCATAGCAAAACTCTTTACGCCACGCATATTTGCGGGTTTCAGGTTACACTTTGATGAAAACATAAGCATTTAGCAAATCATCAGCCCTCTGAGACTTACCACAGCAACAAGATATTTGTCACGCATATTCTCTATCGGGATATAATTCACCAGTCCAGAGACAACGGTTCGAGGTCCAGTTTCCTCTCCCAGATCTATTTGCTGCGTCACCAATACCGTTAATCGAATGCAATAAAAAAATGGGATATGATTACCTCGACGTAAAGACCGTCTGCATCAGGATGTTTGATGACTGCAGAAAACCAGATGAGAGGTGCCACCCGAAGTGTAACGAGAGGCAGACAAACCATCAACAATATGACCAACACGAAGGTCAATCATCGACGGCACGGGTTCTCCTTCATCGGCGGCAGGAACAACCTTTCCACCTCCGCTTGCCTTCTTCTTACCCCCATCCTCTGCATTCTCCTTTTTCTTTTCCTTCTTTTCCTTCTTCGGAGCTTGTTCTGCGGGAGCTGCAGCTGCAGCGGCTTCGGGCTCAGGCTTCTTTGCAGCGTCGGGGGAAGCTTTCTTTTCTTTCTTCTTTGGAGGCTCAGCTTTGCGTTCGACTTTAGGCGCGTTCTCGAGGTCGAACGGAACAAGGCTGAAGGCTGGCGCGAGGGCGTCGGCGGAGGAACGAACGGGCGGCAAGGACTGTATGTGATCAAAGTAACGCGTCAGCGAGGGATGCGTGTAGTACTCCGGTGGTTGGAGTTTGGACTACGGCATTCTGGGCGTCAGCATACAGGAGGAAGATAAATAGTGAGTTGGACCACATACAATAAAAGGGTGAAGAGCACCGTACAGAGCAACATCTGCCGCAGTCAGATAGTTGTTGACGAGGTACGTTCGGGGCAGAAGCAAGCTGTCAAAGTTCTGGCCGGATACTGATTACCCATGAAGAACCACACCACTTGAGTCCGACTTTGCACACATACCTGAATGCTGGCCGGACTGGCGATGTCGGGTTGCCCCGCCTTTTCCACCCATTCCACCACTTCTGTCTGATCCTTCTCGTTTCGCCCGATGTGTCGCGTGCCATTCTCAGTCACGGCAGCTACGAGCTCCTTCAATGGGGTGTTCAATTTCTCGAGAGAGGCTTGTAAGGACATCGGAGCTGCGAAGTGCGGTAATCGCGATGATCTTGGAATAAATCGATGAAGGAAACTCATTTTCGGTGCATAGATGGCACGTGACGCTAATATAAAGGCCTTTCGAACTGCATTCCTCAATATCGACCCCCTTCCTTCCCAGTCGCAAAATTACCGCCGACTTTCTTCAACAGGAAGTCTCCATAGACAACCGGTTTGGCAGCGTTCTGGAGCTCTTCCGCGTTCTGGAGCTCTTCCGCGTTCTGGAGTCTTAATGCGGCGGCAAGGGGCTCGATCTTGGCGTCAAAGTTTGGCTCGAAGAAAAAAGGGATGCTGGATCGAGATCAATATTCACCGCAGAAACAAGACTCTCTAAACTTACGAGACTCTGTTCACAAGCGAAATAAAATGTCACGAGATACTCAAAGATGAAGCAGGGCACACACATACCGATAGTTTGAACCTCTATGAAGCACTTGATGTAGAGTTGAGCGATACAGACCGTTCGTCCAGACCTCCCACACTGATAGAACCCAATTAATATCCCAGACTCGGCTCAGCAAGAATTGATTTCAAATCGCTCACTTTCGCCAATATTGCAAACCACACAGCCTGGAACAGGATCGGCATTGATCCATACCCCTTTCCCCGAGCTTTCTGTAGTACCATTTATCTCGGTGACAGCCAATCCTACTGCTCCGGGGCGTTCCGAGTAAACCTGCAGAGCTGACGGCGTCGGGTCGGCATACAGGAATCTACACTCTGACATCGACCATCAGAATCCAATTGAACGCGCGATAGACCCACGTTATACATCCATAATCTCTACGGTGTTCTGATTCAGTGTGGTGACTATCACACAAGGATAAACAGGATACTTGTGAGCGCCACAGGAGAAACTGTCATCGTCGTTTGGCAGCGGTGGGTAACCGATGACACGCATGACCCAGAAGCTATCGTCTACCTGCATCCGCAGCCCCTCCCATTCATCAGGGGACATTCCGAGGCCAAGGGCCATGCTGTCATACCACGATCATATGAGGGCTGTATCCGCAACGCAAAAAAAAAAGTATATCTTACGCATGCATCACAATCATCCCCAGAGCTTTCATCTTCTCGATCCAATCTTCATATTTCTCTTTGAAACCGGGGACGTTAGGCCACTGGTTTTCGCCCCAGAGCGGCTTAGATTTATCCGGGTTCGTGATGGGTTTGTACAAGTCCAAGCCTTCGTGATTATCCGCCTTGCCATTCGTAACGTTCTCCTTCAACCTCGCATATCCTATGAGATCATTAGGATTGCATGTATGTATAGCATTTCGTATGGCGCGAACCACACACCTCTTGCATGATCCTGATTCGCCAGCGCAAGCTTGTCTTTCTCTCCCTGCGGTAACGCGAAGAACTGTCGTCCCAACTCGACAAGGTTCTCTGGTACCGAGGAGTCAACATAAGCAGAGATGTCCAGATAAAAGAATCCATATTCAATGCAAGCCTTGTGAAGCGCTGCAGCGGTAGACTCTCGTAGAACAGCGTCTTTAGGGTCATTGTTTAGAAATGGCGCAATGTCGATGATGGGGAGACTGTTAGATGGCATATTGCCTTACTGCTGAGATGGATGATACCTAAGGCCTGAACGACTGGTGACCGAGTGAAGCCAGAGATAAGTAGTGATCGACTGCCATCACAATATAGATAAGATGCGCGTGATGACATGAATAGTGGTAGGGTACAACAACTTGAACAAGTGCCTTCATTCTAACTCTCTGTGCGATGCTGGTGCGAATATATCGTACGGCCTGGATTCTGTGCTGCATGTCCAAAAGGCCCTCCCGGACCCGTAAGAAACCCGCTTGTCGGTACTGCATATGGCGTCGCCCACGTTTCTTCCTGTGCAGCGAAAGACGAAGGCCGCGGTGGTGGTAGAAATTGAAGAGGTGGGGGATGTTCACCTAGATCATCTCGAGCAGGTGTCATAGTGCCCGATCGCGAAGGTGTGGCGCTGTGACCATTGGCGAGTGGCGATGGCCCTGGTGCGGATATGGAGAATCTTCCATTCTGAACAGATCCATGATATTCTGACCCAGCTCCTGAAGAAGATCCTTCAGCCCTAGACCTGCTTCCTTCGGCAACTTTTGATTGTTCTCTTTTTCGTTCGCGTTTTCCTGAGCCGCTACTGCTTCCATTTCTCCGTGGCTGCCCATTCGATATGACAAAGCCGGGGGTCGGCCACGGTGTCATGGCTGTTCTGATTGGGGCCTTGAATGACGGTGTCGATATAGACATGGGAGGATCGTCGTCGAGCAGTCCTTTTTCTTTGTCTTCACGCATTGCAAGAGCCTCCGACAGAGAGACTGGTACGGGTATTGTATCTTGATATGTATGGGGTGTCGGAGTCAAATTGCCTCCAGGACAAAAAGACGAAGAACATACCGCCAAGGAACATGAACTCCTGATATTGTTGAGTTGTGGCGGCTTACGCGCAGATATTTGGAACACGGCTATGCATGATAAAAACACCAAAGACGTACCCATGTCATTATAGTCGACGGTCGTTCTTCGCTCCGACATTGCTTTTAGATGTCCAGCCTCGGCCATTTTTTTCACAAACTCTTCCTTCATAGACGTTAGGGTACCGCATCGACCCGGTGTTCAGAGCCTTACCGTTGCGATTGAAAGCATGAAAAGTCCTTCTTTGGACAACGCAAGGCTTCCTGTGACGCCTAGAAGAACCGTACAAACTTTCAACGGGAACTTCTTTGGTAGAAATTGGAGGACACGTACCCTCCGCCGTAATGATGTTCTCCAAGCGCACTGGGGGCAGTAGACTCTGCCCAGGTATACGCTGGCCTCCCGCCGGGTCATTTTTCTTCGCGGACGTTTCATTTGTCGTTTCATCGACCTCCGAGTCGGACTCCAGTTGGTCCACTTCGTCTTCAACCTCGGATTCGACGGTTTCTGCAGGACCGTCCATGTTTAAGGAGTCCTCCAGGAGAGATGAGGTGATGGGGTAAGCATTTGCCATGGCTATCCTAGTCGGGATGGGGGGAGATGGTTTAGAAGAGCGATGTTCGGGAATGGATGCAGTCAAGGAGACATGTGTGCATGAGCGTTTAGGAGACAGCCTGTTGAACAAAGTCACGCTATGTACCAGCTTGGAAGGTGTGGAAGGACTAGCATGGACCCATCATGATGCATAGCCAGAACTTGAATCATGCCTCTCCACCTGCGATCTCTCCTTGCTCAGCTTGGTCTTGCGGGGAAATGCCAGCGACTTGATGCTATCTCTTTCTTTCACTAGGCTGCACGACTTCTTGCCCACAACTCGCCATGTCTTTCTGCTACTCGCAGAGCTCACATTCACTGGCAACAATTGGGTGACAGGGTCCTCACAGAGCCTATCATAATGTACATTTTACGCTGAGCGATTATCCTCAACGGGGACCACCACCGTACCCTTATCCTCCGCCTTGGTAATCTCGACAGTGAGCACTCCGTGATCCAGATGGGCCTTTACATTGTTTGGATCGACCGGGCGCGGAAGCCAGACTGTTCGTCTAAAGAAGGCGTTGTTGACGAAGGTGCGTTCGGTAGAAATCTGGTTTCCGGCCTCATCTCTCGGCGCAACGGATGTTGAAGGGGAATCTGGCCAACACGCAATGGATAGAAAAATATGCATGACATTTGGCTACTCACCGTTTCCGGCGGACGTGGTAGCATCGCCAGCCTCGACACTCTGGGGTTCCCTGCGCTTTTCAACAACTTTTCCTTCAATAGTGATGCTCCTCCCCGCATCCCCGATTCGGACTTCGATATTGTCCTTCTTTACCCCAGGAAGCTCGGCTTCCAACACGTATTTATCTCCCTCTTCGGTGACATCAAGAGCTGGTCGTTCTACAGGTAGAGGGTCGAATAGACTCGACCGTGCCAAAGGGTTGTTGAAACCGAGGTACGACATGGGAGGGCCTTGGCGAGAAATGGGCTCCTCGAGCATGCGGAAGAGGGGGCGAAATTCACGGAAGAGTTGGCGCGAAATGGACATGGGGACGATCTGAGTCGAGAATGACGCACTCTCACATTATATATTCCCTTCAGAATGTCTTCCAGAACAATCTGGAACTTGAACCTTGTTTCATTGCCATAAAATGTCGTATGAAGTCATGGTATGATCGAGATCACTATCTACTCCAACGCTTCGGTCTATGTTAAATTACAGAATGTTATGCAGATAGTAATAAAAACCAAGTAGATACATGTCAAAGAGAAGAAATGATGCTTCTCAAACGTTGGGCCATTCCACCACCCACTGCGCTGCCACAGTATGCTCCTGGTTATCGTCGTCTTCGAATTTGAGTCTGTACATTGGCATATATTTTGATGATGGAACAGCCTAGACTCTCTTTTGATTGGCAATAATACTTTCAAAGTTTAGAAAAACAAATTTACCCGTCCAGAGGGCTGCAACTCTTTCGGCGTCGAAATAACTTCTGCGCGGTAAAAACAACTCGTGTCGGGGTAGAGCGCCATCACTGTGGAACCGGCGGCAAATTCTTGATATGAGCTCACGTGTGAGGGGCTGCCTGGGAGGGCATTGGGGTCCGGTAAAGGTATGATGGCTCGCAGAGTGGTGTTGTAAAGGCTTAATGAAAAAAGAGAGGAATGAGACGGACGCTCGAGAATTTTCAAGCACGGTCCTCGGTTGACTTACAGGCCAAACTCCCCGTCTTCTTGGGGCTCAGCGTCTTGTACTTCGTACCTACAAATGAAGAGTCAGCTCACGTCCGAAATGCCAAGTTTCACACCTGCCTGTTTTTATCGGCGTTGATGCATCTCGTCACAAGGGCGAGAATCCAGGTATTTTCATCGGTATCGTTCGCGCCACCGTTGGCTGCTTTACCAGGCGGAGGATGAAATGCTACCTTTCTGCCCTCCTGAAGCGGAAGTTGCTTGGCCAACGCCTCGCGACGTGATTTAGGGTCGCGCGCGAATGGTACAGCCGGAGAAGGGCCAACAGAATTCCGAGCAGGAAGGGTGATTGACACGCCAGTACGACCGTTCGTTGCGGAAGTGGCAGGTACTGGAATAGGCGTACCAGACGGAGAAGGCCCGCGAGGTCTCTTGAGTCTCTTTTCTGAGATAAATTTTTAAAAAGATGCTTCGCCGGGGTCAGTGGCACTTACCTTCTGAGGTGGCCGTGCGCAACGCGATAAGGACTTCTAACCGTTCGATCGCTGCATCAATAACTCTAGATAACATCCTATGAATAAAAAAAGATAAGAGTTTTTTAAGTTTTCTGCATACTTAACATCTTCCTCTGCGGCCATTTGGATATCATGGAGGCCAGGATATAGTTTCTTGTAAACATTTTTTACACCATCAAAGCCTTCCGCAGGTAGTGTATCATCAGTAGGCCATGAAGAAATAAGCCTGTTCACCCTTTCAATCGTTTCCAGGGTAGAGATGCTGGGATATTTAGCAGACAAGGTGGTTAGTGACTCCGCGGCTTGTGACCAACATGCCACTTCTGCAGGACATGCATGAAAGGATGAAGTTGGAAAATTCATGCAGACCAACCTTCTGTTGAAATGGGGCGTGTTTTTGTACCTCGCCGTCTATCCATAACTTGTTGGGAGGTCGATGACCTCACGGAACATCAACTGTTGCGGACAATGATGCAGCTCGAAAGCAAGCTCAGTCAGAAGTTCAAGATTCGGAGAGTCCTGTCGGAAGTCGGAGCTAACTTCGATCTCCGCAATTCCAGCCAATCATGAGACATGGACGCATCAAATTTGATCGATTGACCTGACATATTCAAATCGGGGCCGTCGTCCTTGTAGGCTATGTACACATCGTATACTACTTACATTCACTTGGAAGGCTATTCAAGAGGTGGGCAAATCCTGCGGCGCGACGAGACCGCGAAGGGACACATCATAGACGACTGTTCACCGGTTAGAAAGTACATAACCATTCTTACTCAGAGACTACACACCCTCTTCAATTTTCTTGATGTCATATTTCAAGCTATCGAACCTCCGTCGAAGGGTATCGTTCTTGAGATTAAGCTGCCGCAAACTTTCAGTGTAGGCAAAGGGGAATCATCTCGCTCGAACCATCGAAAATCCCGCAAAGAGATCCTTTACGAAAATCGATATTCTAATGGGTTCTTGGAAACTGCCCAAGGTGACAGAGTTGACGGCGAGGCGAGACTATATTTATCAGGTGAGTATAATTTCGCTCGCTAGTCCGAATCCATTTTTGGTGCGGTGGATCGTGGATAACGATAACCCATGTTTTATGACTTACCAGTTCATTGACAAGGCTTATCAATCCATGCAAATAATCTTCGACGGGTACAGCAAGCCGATCTTTCCATTCATCTTTGACTGGGCGAACTGTGAAATCATACGCACGGGAGCATTTTCAAGATGCTCACTTCCCAAGGTCTCGGCGACCTGAGGCAAAGTAATTAGGGTTCCAGTGGAGAGGTATTCGATAAGCGCGGCGGAGTAAATGGCAGTCCTGAATGAAATTGACCACATATCCTTCCACCGCCAAAACTGATTTTCGGGGATGAGGGCGACGAGTTCCTTATTTGTGTTTTGACAACTGAGCAAGACAGGTCGCGCGGATTCAAGAAGGGAAGGTCCTTGGCATCGGGATACATCAGAAGTAGTGGAAACGGCTGAAAGATACTCACGCGAGTCTGGAGGGGTCGAGTGAATCTTATTGAGTAACCCGACGACTGTACGCGTTTTTTTGTCGAGTTCGGCGACTTGATCCTTGATTTTCTGACAGCAAATTCTTCGTCAGTAGGTGAGCGGTTTCGTGACGAGAACACAGACGTCTCTCAAGTCGACATCGCGATCGAGAAGTGCATTGATATTTTCGAGATCTTGAGAGTCCATGATGGCACTCACCAAGTCACGTGTGGCTGACGAGGTTTGTGACCTGTCGCGTTGGGTACCTTTTCAGTTGTTTTTACCGCATCCTTTCCGTGAACTACACACTCTTTTACTCCTGCAGATTATATACTGACAGAGAAAGGACTCTTCCAAACACATATGGGATCCTCGTCAGGTATCCGCGACCTACTCGTCAGCCTTCGAGATGTTCCCGTTAATACAGAGAACATGTCCGAGGGCATCCTTGTCCAGCTATATCGATACCTGATGGATATCCCGAGCGGTTCTGACAATGTGCTCCATTGGTTTTGTAACCGTGCAATGCCAGACACCGTCGAAGCCGCGACTTTTTTAATCCGGATGTTTGCCTACGAAACAGTCGATGAGTGGCGAGGAAAGTTTCAGTCTTGCATGAGCTCCTGTGCGGCATGCGTTCAAGGACTTGAGAGGGCGAAATTTACGTCAAGAACCACGTATGTCTCTGGTATCTCTCTGAGATGAATCGTTTAATGATGGATCCATAGATATTTCGGTGCATATTCCGATGACGTTTTAAATGGCTTTTACGCAACGTTTGAAGAATGGGAACTGAACATGGTCCTTCAGGACCTCCGAAATTCGGGCCTTTTGGATCACCCCGAGTGGATGAGCCGACGAACACTTTCTGACATTCACCCTACAGTTGTTTACCGCATGGTCTCCAACTGGACAATCTTTAAGGATCCTCGTGTCTTCTCTGCTCTACATGCCACTCCCCCCGGTGACCACTTCTTCGAATGGCCTAGGGATCCATTACCCCCTGGGATGTTGGTACTTCTAATGGATGATAACCCTGATGTTCGGCGGTGGGCCGAGACCTATGCGACGAAATCGACTGTGGTGCCTATAACCGCTGATAACTTCATTAGGCCATATCCTGAAGTTGTGAAGATCATTAGTCGGCATCTCACCGATCCATTGTTGAACTCCACTCTTCCCTTCTCCTTTGCAACCAATCCAGTCGATCTCTGGTCGGGATTTACTTCCGTATTGCGCCAAATACCTCTCGATGTCCTTGGATCCAGTTCAGAACAATATTCTGACTTCCGTAGAATCATAACACGCCATCTTCAAGATACAGGGCCCCGTTAGTTGTTTTGAATTTGTCCCTATCAATTCCTGTTTGACCCGTCTTTTCTCAATATTTCAATGTTACAATCGATTAGATTTCGAAGGCGTTCTCCAATGCTTTCTTCTGCTTCTCAAACGGATGGGGGAAAAGGTCTGGCTCGGTCAAGGACCAGAATTTCCCCAAGTGGTGTTCGATTCTATCAAGGAAAACAAGTCGTTTCTTGAGCTTCTTCAGAATATCCATCCTGCGCAGGACCGCCCTTGGTTCCTCCCTTGGTTCACTGAATACTTGCATACCATCCGCAATTTCCCAACATATGGGGAGGTCCTTGCAAGGGCAATTGACTTCTTTTGCGAAGGGACACAGCATGAGCACTTCCGGGATGCACGTCCTTTGACTATGATATCTGGAACGCGAGTACGTCTTCATGTGTGAATGTGCTAGGATCTCACTTCATAAACGATCGCAGTTATTGAATAATCTGATTCAGAGATGTCGGTCGGATGATGTTTTCCCTCATCTCAAAGTATTATCCAACATTCTAGACATTCATGGCGAGACATTCATGGCAGTCGCGTTCGCCCCCGCATTCGACAACCAACAGTGGAAAGAAGGCCGTAGTTCTGCGCGCACGCTTGTCCTATCCATCCTGGAAATCGACTGCGAGAATGTCCTCACCACTATCATGAGGTTGACCAAACTCCTTTCCCTGGTTGGGCGCCGAGGCGGTTTCACCAAGGGACACGTCAAACCCCTGACGATCAGAATGGTGATCTGGAAGAAGCTTTATTCCTTTGTCCAGACGAACGATCCAGATGGTATCGCCGCTCTCATCTCTCTCGCTGCTCGAACTTCTCACACAGATCTCCTCGTCCCGGGACATTTTTCGGCCACATTCTCGGTCCCTCCAGCGGATGATTGCCAAAAGCCTGAAAAGGCTTTGATAGAAGTGAATCGTTCCTTGACTGCCTTCAAGGACGGTTTCCTTACCGCCATAAATCGATACGCAGATTTCAACCTTTCCGCGGCCGCCCTCGACCTTTTGCGTCGGGCTTCTGTCGTGAGGAATGTCATGAAGCTGCTCATGTCACCCGCTGAGGAACTTCAAGATGCTGCCCAAGTCCTTGTAGGGCTGGCCTTTGATGTTGATGGGCGTCATGAATGCCTGCGGGCCTTGTTAGAGAATTTTCCAGCTGAGGCATTAGACGGCATCCTGGAGTACCTCATGACCTTCATTGAATACGCACCGCTCATGCCTGAGGCATGTAATTTGTCGAAGTCCCTCGTTCGATGCTTCACAGATATCATCGATGTTCTTTGCGCATCTCCACATGGCCTTCTCCACTCCCGAGAATTCTTGAGCCCTGGAGACGACAAGGGTCCCGCAGCCAACCTTGTAAAACTCTGGAAAATGATGACAAAGTCACTCACAGTGATCTTCAAGCGTACACCTGTTTGGGCGCCCTACTTTGACAACGAGGATATGATTGTGTGGATGCGAGATGCCCTGATTTTTGGCCGAGATCTGTTGGCTACATGGCGTGTCATCGAGATCGCTGCTAACTCAAGATCGCCGGATACCGCACGTAACCGGGGAAAGCTCTCAAGCGTCGGCAAGAAGATGATAGATGGGTTGCAGGAAATCTTGCCTGAGTTGACTCGATGGCTTAGGCTGACGGATGAAGAACTTCTACATCAGTCGTTCTCTCTACTCACTTCTCTGCTTGCCTGTTTCAAGGACGCTGGAATCGCGCCCAGTGATGATGCTCTGTCTCGATTGAGAAAGAGTATACAAAGCGCACGCCGAATGGCTACTGAGCCAAGCCAGTTGAAAAGTCGCCTCGACTCGACAATGCTGCTGACCTTGGAAGCGGCCCTTGATGATTTCGAGGATATTGTCGAGATAATACCCCCTCCCCAAGTCGTGAAACAAAAGGAACAAGTCAAACCGAAGGCGATAACGAAACGCAAAGAAGATCCACGCGCAAAAGTTCAGTCGACCTTGCCGATCAAGCCTACACCGAAGGCAGTCCAGAACATCACTTCTCGTTCCTCTGCATCTTCGTCCCGTTATTTCGTGGAAGAAGATCATGATGCAGACCTTGCATTACCAGCGTTCCGCAAAGCTGGTAAAGTGTCTGGAGTCGCAAAGCAGCTCCTAGTGGCATCGTCGTCCAGATCTAGTAGTGCTGGTCCCAGGTTCGAAGGTCGACTTCCAGCAGAACCTGTTGCGTCGAGTTCCGATGACTCATCAAGCGAAGAAGAGGAGAACATGAAGAAAGGATTGGCAAGCTTGGTGAAACTGCAAAAATCCCCCAAGATAAGGAAGCCTGTGGAACGGCGTCAAATTATGACCATGGAGATCCCAACACAGAAGAACCCTATGCAGGAACGTTTGAAACGTCGAGAAGAAACTCGGAATGCTACTTATCGTCTCAATCCTGACATTTCTGGGCTTTTTACGGCGGTATTGTCGTGGAATTTTGACCACGCTGGCCCTCATCCTCCAGGCGATAGAATGGAGCTTTTGCGAGTGCCAGATACCTTCATCGATTACGCGGAGTATAAGAAGGTTTGGGAACCTTTGCTTCTGTTGGATTTGTGGGCACATATAGCACAGGCGAAAGAAGAGACTCAGGATATCCTTGAGTGCAAAATCACTGCGCGCCAATTTTCTGACCAATGGCTCGATCTTGATGTTTCTTTCACTGGCAGTATCAAGAAAGACTGGTATTTGTCTGACACAGATCTAATCGTTCTCAAACACCTTGGCACCAAGAAAAACATACTGGCGAAAGCGACAAGTTTCAAATCAACGCCTCATGGTCCGCAGCAAGGAACACAGGCTGTTTTGCGTTGCTTGGCCAAGAATGACCCTGGCCTTCAGATAAACACTGCGTGGGACCTTTCCAAGATCTTGAAGTACGTCCCTCCATTATGTTCTCTGAACCGTTGATCTGAATCATGGTTGGCTCGCTGCGGATCAGCTTGACCACTGTCCAGCGCGAATATGCTACTCTCATATCAGTGCCCTATTATGATCTCTTCCAAACCATCATGCGACCGCGTCTCCCTCATGTCCCGAAAATTGAACCGAAGGATATCCGAGAGACAATGGCAACCTATCGTGTGAATGAACCACAGGCAAAGGCGATATTGGGTGCCCTTCGTTCTGAGGGTTTCGTTCTCATTCAAGGGTGGGTATTACGTGGCACCTGTGTGATAAATGCTGAACTTCAAGGTTCTTCAGTCCACCAGGTACAGGGAAAACGTCAACGATCTGCAGTCTTGTCGCTTCTTCCTTGACACGTTCAAATTTCGCCACCGACGTAACATCGGCTGGGATCAATACATCACAGAAGATCCTTTTATGTGCGCCAAGTAATGCAGCCATTGACGAGATAGCTGCTCGCGTGCACACCGGGAGTTTTGGTCCGAAGAAACCTGGATCTATCAAGGTGGTCCGCATCGGCGCAAAAAATTCGATGAATGCCAGCGTTCAAGAAATTTGTCTCGACAATTTGGTGGAGGCAAAAATTGAAAAGGATCAAACAAACTCCGGGAGACCGCTAGACGCCTCGAAGGACATTTTGGCTCTGCAAAGTGGAATTGAGTCGCTTAAGCAGTCAAGAATGCAGAAAGAGCAGGAAAAGGAGAATTTTCATGATAACGCTGCGCGTAAACAGGCCCTGAGTGACGATATTTCGCAGCTTCGTGCTCGCCAGACAGCGATGGTCAGGGAACTGAATCATAAACGGGATCAGAATCAATCCCGCATGCGCGACCTCGATGCCAAACGTAGGACATTCAAATTGGACGTACTGCAAGAAGCCGATGTCATCTGCACGACGCTATCAGGAGCCGCCCTCGAATTGCTTGGTCGTTTTGAGTTCGCGATGGTAATTATCGATGAAGCAGCGCAGGCCATTGAACTCAGTTCACTGATACCTCTGAAATATCGAACGGCCCGTTGTGTGATGGTTGGAGATCCTCAACAACTACCACCGACAGTTATATCACAAGAGGTAGGGTTCTTTTTGGTTCATCGCATTTGTAAACTACTGACGCATTTTCATGGTAGGCTTGTCGCTATCGTTACAACGAATCACTCTTTGTCCGTCTCCAGAAGCACCAGCCGGATACAGTCCATCTCTTGAGGTAAGGTGTTCGAGCTGAGCTTGAGATAGAACTCATGCGGCTCTCAGCATACAATATCGTATGCATCCTGAAATTAGCTGCCTTCCGAGTCGAGTTTTCTATCAGGGACGGCTGCAGGATGGGCCATCAATGGATGTCAAAACGACACAGCCATGGCACTCTCATCCGAAGTTTGGAACATATCGGTTTTTCAACGTACACCAGGGGTTGGAAGAATCAGGCGGCCGATCGAGCTTGAAGAATGTGGCAGAGTGTCGAGTTGCGGTAGCTTTATACTCGCGACTCGTCCAAGAGTTCCGGTCTATCGACTTCAACTATCGTATCGGCATTGTATCAATGTATAAGGCGCAGATCGTGGAATTACGCCGACAATTTCAACAGCGTTTTGGCCCGCAAATTGTAGATACCGTGGACTTCAACACAGTGGATGGATTTCAGGGACAGGAAAAGGATGTCATTATCCTTTCCTGTGTTCGATCAGGCCCTGGCCTGCAATCTGTGGGGTTTCTGTCTGGTAAGCTTTAATCTGATCATGCACACCTATCTGCACCTTCACTTGATTCTGCTCAGACTACCGACGGATGAATGTTGCCCTCACTCGCGCAAAATCGTCATTGTTCATCCTCGGGAATGCCCCGACCCTTGAAAGGAGTGATAACACGTGGAAAGACATTGTTGCTGATGCCCGGTCTAGGTCTGCATTACTGAAAGTGAGAGTTATAACCACGACCTTTCACTTCAGCACTGTTAACGATTTACTTCAGACCGATGTCGCGTATTTCACAAGTCCGATGGCAGCGTCAACATCCAACCCACCAGCCCCAACTCCTGTACGAACGAAGGCTCTTTCTGTCGTACCAACGTTACCCATACCTGCCATACCTGAAGACTTGGTAACGCCGCGTGATTTCAAGCCTCTGTCACAGGCGGTTGCGCCATCAAAGCCGCCACCTGACGGTGATGGTGGACTTTCAAGGCTTATCAGTGGGGACATTGTTGAGGATGTTTCCCGTACGTTGGGCATAAAACGACCCGCTGAAAGTGACGACTCTCCGGCTCAAGCTCAGGAGGGCTCTGCCAAACCTCGGATGCCTCCCGCGAAACGGCCAAAGCAGCCGAATATATTCATCCCAAAATCGAATAAGAAGGTAAGACTTAGCTCCGCCTATCGTGGTTTGATACCTTTTAACTTGCCTCAGAGACCTCCGGATAATACCCCGGGTTCAGCCAGCAATAGACAAAAGTTGGCGTGATCCTCACGCAACACCCTTCTGGTCCATAATATCGTCTAGCTATGGCGCAACGAATAGCAATTAATATAACGCGGCGCCAGACGTTATCTCTTTGAACATGAGCATAAGCTCCGTGCAGGTTGCCGGTGGCGAATACTGTAGCTGTCCCGAGAGCGGCCGAGTCGAGGCATGAAGTATTGTCATCCACTAACCATCCCCCTTCAAATTCCCATGCATCACTTCTGTAAGGTCTCCGCTTTGATTGCAGGTAATTCCCAGCCATCGGGACCAAATCGTGGTATAGTCATCATAACACCTGCCATATTCTTCGTGGGCTTTGAGAAGGAACACAGCGACGGTTTGCCTAAAGTAGCCAACCATGTCGGGTTCACAACCGTAACGCCTTGAAACGTACGTTCAGTATCTGGGTACGTGCGGCATATCGTTCGCAAGTATACCTTTTAACCATACACGTGTCGTTCGGACAACTTCGCTATAAACAACGTATTCAGGCGGCGATTTGTTTGCAAGAACTGATGATGGATGTATGAAAACATCTTCTTGGATCCCAAGGGCTCTGTAAGGTATTCCCTTCGATGTCGCATATTGCTCGCCAGAAGATGTGCTAGCTACACGATCTTTGCGGATAGCGACGTGGTCAATGAAGCCAGCAGTCAAGAGTTGTCGAAGAACCTTTAGCTAGGATACGTGTATATTGATTAGGCTTTGAATGAGCAATGCAACATATTGTCTCACTTGAAGTGGGCTGGGGGGAAGCAGGTTTGAAACAAAACCAATGTCCACTCCGGGAAAGTTATTTTGCACAATATTGCTGATCTGAGCTCGCAACTTATGTATTTCTTCCATGGCCTATTCAGGGGGTTGGAGAGAAACGTATACTCGGATAATGACACCTACCTTTGGTCTCACAAAATGTCCTACACAGAATTGGTGGCCACCCCCGGCATATTCATACGCACCAACAACAGATAGGACTTTGAAGATATCGCTGGTGAACTGCCCGAGAGACGCATGAACCTGAAGAGCACTGATGTCAGCGAGTAGACTTTCACAAATTCCATCCTCACATGCTGAGATTCGAAAAAGGCTTTTCTGCGCAGACGTCGGCTTTCCTTGGCCTCGACGGCCTGACTTTCTAAATGGGCAAGTCCGTCATCAACGTTCTCAATAGCTGCCAGTCCTTCATCATGAAGAAATGGATCGCCGACAGATAAAGCAGCCACAATGGAGATGACATAAGGGAGGCAACCATGTTGTTGACCATTGACAAGCATTCTGGAGAATCTGGGAGACAAAGGGAACAAAGCCATCGTTTTCCCTAGCGTAGTAATTTGGCCCCCAACCGAACTGAGACCTCCTACAAGCCCTGGGCTACTGAGGGCTCCAAGGTGAGTAAGGATCTTCTCCGCTTGGTGGAGCGTTGAACGTTCCGGAGGTGTGGGGAAAGGAAAGTTGACAACCGCGTCGATGTGCATGCTCTTCATCTGGAGGACCACGCCTTCAATTGGCATTCGGTGTATCTCAGGAAGAGAGAACGAATCGAAGTGGTGTTCAAATAATGCCGAAGAATACAGTCGATAGCAATGACCTGGACCTGTGCGTCCTGCACGCCCGGCCCGTTGTGCTGCCGATGCTTTAGAAATCCAATTGACAACAAACGCTTGAATACCATTTTTGACATCATGGCGCCGCTCAACTTGACTTGAGATGAAATCACAGTGATAGAAAGTGAGATCGTCACCTCTTTTGCTCTACCGCAATCAACAACGTAACGAATTCCAGGGATGGTTAGTGATGTTTCGGCAACATTAGTCGCAACAACCACCAGACGGGATCCCGGCGGCGGCGGTTCAAACACACGCATTTGTTTCTCGCTCGGTAGAAGGGAGTAGAGTGGAACAACGTGCATCGGTACTTCGAAAGCACAATTTAGCATATCAAGTCAGTGATTGAGGAGAATTTACCATCAGAATCGAGGCCTAATTCTTCATCCAATCCTTCGTCATCACTGTCTAATGCCTCAGGATCTTCCTCGTCCATGTTCTCGTCCACATCAAAGGCAAGGTCATCTACATTGCCATCACCAAGGTTGATGTCTTCCGCCTCTACATCCGCTATGGAGGTTGCATAATTCGAAACGGTGGCCGACAGGCCATGGGCAGGGCCGGTAACATGAACTTCAGAGTCATCGTCGGGTTGATCGATTTGTCTGTTCTGGCCTCTCCTCTTACTCCTATCAATGGTGGCTTGGGCCCCAAACCTCGCCTCTAATTTCTGACAGACACCAGTGATCTCGTTCTGTCCAGTCAGAAATACCAGAATTCCACCAGGTGGAAGGCGTTTATGAATCTTGACGGCCTTCTGAATGGCTTCTGTCACATAATCCGGTGAAGTGCGACGGCTGAAATGGATGGTGACGGGATGTTGACGGGTCGCAACGTTGATGACTGGCGGAGGAGCGGCAAACAGGGTACGATTGTCAGCAAAATCACTGACTCTCAGAGTCGCAGACATGATAATGAGTCGTAAAGGCTATAATGCAATTTAAGTCAATCGCAATATCCTTAGCAACATCTGAGAAACCCGACCTTTATACCCTCTTTTCCGTCCTTCCACATACTCTCGCGCAATTTAAGCACGCGACTAAGCACACCAATCAAGATATCCGTATTCATGCTCCTCTCGTGTGCCTCGTCGATGATGATAACCGAATACTTTGTCAACAAGAAGTCCGTCGCGAGTTCTCTCAAGAGGACACCATCGGTCATAAACTTGATAGACGTTGACGAAGATACTGTAGCATCATAACGAATCTGGTAAGACACCCGTGATGATGTTAGAGAAAGCTCATGAGCGACACGCGCTGCCATGGACATTGCAGCAACACGACGTGGTTGCGTAATGCCGATCATGCCAGGGTTGTCTGGAAAGATGTTCATTCCAAGAACAGAAAGAAAGGAAAAAACCTTACCACTGTCGGGAGTGCCAAAAGCAGCCTCATAAAGAAACTGGGGAACCTGAGTCGTTTTCCCACTGCCCGTCTCACCACAGATTACGACGACAGGGTTTAACATAATGGCTTCCATTATTGGCTGCTCTTCAGTAACGATAGGGAGGAGAATTCTGGCTCCCTCAACGTCTGGGGGTCTCTTGATAAGCACAGCTTTGGTTTTTGAGGCGGAGGCTTCCTCTGTAGTATCTCCCAGACGATGGGCAAATGCTGTATCAGGCAGCTTCAGATCTTCTCCCAAAGGACCGCGCATTTCCGTTGCCTGAGCAGGATTCATGACTTTCCGTTTCTTTTTTGGGGGTGAAGGATGTGGAGGAGAATGGACTGGCATATCAGATGTCGTTGGCGGGTCGTAACCTTTTGCTACGTGAATCTGTTTCATAGCCCAATCCTTGAATCCTAATCGCTTGCGTGGAGGCGCATCCTCAACAATATCCTCATCTTTGTCCGAGGCATGGTCGGAAGCCTCGACATCAGAATTCTCGGAATCATCTGATGCATCACTATCTTCCGACGAATCATTCACAGAGTCAGAACTGTCGAATGATGTGTCAGATTCCTCGTCTTCAACGACCGCCGCAGGATTTCTTCTGTTATCTTTCCAGCTTTTGAATAACATCTGTCATTGGATACATATTTGAGAAAATTGACGGGGGACAAGAAGAAGATCAACCTTCTTTTCCTTCCTCTCTCGAACTTTTGGCGCCGTTACGGTCCCATCCGCATTGCGCTGTAGAGCACTCCCCACAGCAGGCAGCGCTGAAATTACTGGCTGGGAATTGACAACGACAGGTGAAGGTTGCACCATGCCAGACTCCGCGTCTGTATGAACTCTCTCGGTTTTGCCTAGAGGCAATCCCTCATCATCGGGATCCTTGAGTAAATCATCGTCGCCATCGCTGTCACCGTCTGCGTGCATTACTGTGTGGAGCTCATCATGACGTTTCCGTTTGCCAGCTCGGCCATCTATTGCGCGACGAACTTCCCGGTCTTCAAGCTTCTCCAAGCGCTCCTGGTGGGTCGCGGGCCGTCCTGTGCCTAAGGAACCTGACGATTGTAGGTGGAAAGATGATGGAATTTCGGCCTGCGTCTGACTGAACATATAGTCAAAGCACCGCGAAATCACAGCAAGACTCACGCCAATTTCTCAAAGAGCAGAACCCGTTCCTCTTTTTTGAGTTTTTTGTCCTAAATAACAGCAGGCAATTAATGGAGAATCGAGTGAAAGTGTAGATAAACGCGCAATGTATTTTTCCAGCCTCTTTTTCTTCTTGCTATTCCAATTTGGATCAGATTGAGCATCAAGCTATACAACATCAGGTACAAGCGCGGCCAATTAGTGAGGTGAGGAATACCTCCTGCCTAATCTTTTCCCTTCTCTCGGCCTCTTTCTGCTCTTTGGTTTTTGGTATCAGCACGCTTGCATTCGGATCTTCCTGGGTAGGCTCTGGCTGTCCTTCCTCTCTATGGGTTCGTCTTGGCTTCGCCTTTCCTCTTTTCCGAGAGGCAGGCTGACGGGCACGATGAACCTTTTGTGCGTGATTCATCGTGAATCAAGAAGCTGTATCTTGAAGTTCCATGTTGTGTAAAAGATACCCACTCGTAGTTTCTCACGTGTTGAAGATCGTGAGTCACATGACATTTTCGCGACGCGAACTAAGTAACTTCCTTCAAATCAATTGGAAGGCAAAGCATTGGGGGTCATAGATGATATCTTCGTTAAGTTCACTTATAGAAGCAACCAAAAAATCCTCCACGCCATGCCGATACTTCAAAGCCACCAGCTGCCTCTGTTACTGCCTCGCATCTCTAGCTGTGTTTATTTCCCTCAATACCTCAGTGTGATATCGTCGATGGCCCTCGGAACATCCTAGATCAACAAATCGGTTTGAATATTCGAGTCTAAGCCATTAACCTACCTTCTGCGAAGGCCAACAGCTCATCCAACTGTTCTTGATAGCTTGCCTTAACACTCTCCATGAGCACTCTGGTATGAATTGCTAGTACGAATGTCTTCAGCCTCGTTCAGGCGCAGAGGGACCTGGGATTAGTAGATGACTTGCCTATGGCTGATGATGGCGATGTATAGGATTCACGAAGGTCGCGTACATCACTGGCTATCTGCTGCACATCACCGATCAGGCTATCCAGTCTCTCGCTTTTCTGTCGCGATCTTTCTTCGCCATCTACCATGTTTTGGTGATCTTGGGCCTGCAGATGCATGCAGGTGTCTCGCCGCTCCTGCATCAGGTGCTGCAAATTTCGCAGTCGCTCTTCCATGACCTGACTGTACATGCTCCAGAACTCCAGAACATCTATTTTGAGTTCAAGATACCACAGTTTCGACTTACCTCGTGGTGAGTGGATGAGTGACAGCGGCCGCGGAATCCGAAATCATCAGCCATCGGGAAGACACAGGTGTAAACAGACAACCTTGACTCTCGATGCTATTCAGGTCATTCAGAGTCGGCACCAGACCAAGTCTATTGGTTTCCAGGTCGATGTCGACCACAAAAGTCCACAAGCTCCCCCGGCCAGGCGACGGAGCGGATTTTCGTCCATCCTGGTTCTATACCCTGACGCGAGTTCTCTCATGGACACTCATACCATGTATGCAAATCATTTGATTCTCTTATATATGCCCCCCTAGAAACTCAGGTCCTTTCTTTTCACATAGATGCTGCATTCTATGGCACATTCATTTATGATTTTGGAGAGCGAGATCACGTCTTTCGGCCAGTCAGTTGTTTTCCTTGTCTTCTCCATATCCACCTCGTCTTTCTCACTTGCTTTTCCCCTCTCAGGCGCGAGCATGGTTGGACAGACAAAAGGCTGTGTTTCTCACGCTTTCTCCGGACGAGAAGAAGATTGTAGAGGTCGATTCGACCACGTCGTCGAAAGGGCCTTGAATGGAACCCGCTGGTACAACGATCCCTTGCATGGCCTGCACACCCAGGAGGATTCGGGTTTACATTCGATTCCCTTTCGAGATTGGCCTGGACCGCTATCAAGGAACAACGGCAGTGTAAACGCATTCTCACCATTCCTGCATCGAAGCGAAGGAGGATTTGGAGAGTGCGTAACACGTTGGAACCGGTGTCTGTCTGTTTAGATACGTGCGAATTGGAAACAGTGGAGCTTTCCAGACATTCAAATCTTCCTTTCTTCAAAAGCAGTGTAATTTAACATCGAAGCAGCGAACCTCAACCAACAACTATGGCCCACCTGAACATCAAAAGTGCGCCAGATACTATCTTCTCTACGCATGAACCGCCATCAGAAGAGACGCCTCGACCGGCCGTCTTAGTCTACCCTTACCATTACCCGTCCGTCGCGGATGAGCTCATCACCACGGCTCGTTCACTCGTGCACCTGCGTGGAAAGGGCATCTGCAACAGCGGCGAGGTCATCGAAGCTGCCTTCACGATGCGGCTTCTGTTCACACCAAGGGTATAACGTAGAGAGCGTCCGATTAAGAGTCCCTCTCATACGGTTCGCTGCACAGACCAGTAACCCCTCACAGATGTTCAACTCATGAAAATAGAATGCATCTCCGACGTCGTCCTCCATTCAGAAGCCCTCCTCCACTTCAACCTCGTCCCCATCCTCACTGTCAAAGATATCGTTCCCGCCGTCCACGCCCGGACGGCAAGGCCCGACCTCTCTATGAATTCGTCGCGCCGGGACTCTGCAGGAACTCGAAGGACCTCCCCCGGCTCCAAGCGGCCCGCATCGCCGGCGCCCGCTTCTCCAAATGGTGCGTCCCCATCGGGTGCACGAGCTTCCAACAAAAGCACCGCGAAGCAACCCGACGTCGGCGGCAGGCTGCCATCGCGGGCGGCGCTGCAGAACCAGGCCGAGACGGTGGCGCAGTACGTGTCGGTGAGCCAGGAGGAGGGGTTGGTCCCGGTCTTGGTATTGAGGTCCACTTCCCGGGCTATGCGGATTTGGCGAGAAGCGCGGAGCTGCATCAGAGGGCGATCGAGATGGTTTATGCGCGGGGTGTGGCTCATGGAGTGTTATTGAAAGGTAAGGATCCCTGTCTTTTGTCCGCCCTTTCTCGATACTTGGCCGTTGCTGTTTCTAATACGGGTCTTTAGTATTCCTGCTCAAGTCCTTGTTTCCTCGACCCGGAATTTTGTGCACCCTTCCCATGCCAGTGTGACCTCGGATGAGATTGCGCTGGCGACGGCTCTCATTGCACGTTCAGTCCCTGTCGCAGCCCCTGGTGTGCTGTTTTAAGGCTTTATTTTCCATAGATCAGCGACTACATTGCCGGGATAACTCTTCAATGTGCTCCATATACAGGAGGCCTGGAAGCCCCAGTCGCATCTCGCCGCAGTAAATATGCTCATCAACCTCTCATTACAGTCTTCGCCGTTGCCTCGCCTCCCGCCCTGAGCTTCTCTCCTGGACGCGCATTCCAAGTGGTGCGCCGCAGCTCTCGGTGATGGGCCTTGACGAAGAGAAAAATCAAGCCTTTGAAAACTGGTCCCAAGGAGAACCGGAATGGTGTACAAGCGTCTCAAAGGTTGGGTGGGGTTCTTTGGCTTGGTGACGAAGATGCATTTCTGTTTGCATTTCATATTATGCGGCTCTATCTCGTCTCGATGCGATATTATGGAAAGTCTGCCCATTCTCCAGTGCTCATCCGAAGAGATTTTCTATGCAGATGACGAATGTGGTTGTGCAGTTGCAAAGGGTGTGCCCTGTCCAGAAACGAGAGGTATTTATCTACCGCCCGCCCTCGCTCTCGGTCAGGAACAAACAGTGCGTCGGAAAAGGTGTCCCGTCGGTGTTTTACAAAGGTGTTTCAAGTCAGTGAGCGATGCGGGGCAAATAATCAGAATACGTCCTGGTCGTCATCGTATAAGTCTTTGTACTTCTTTGATAATACCTGATATCGTTCTGTCGTAATCTTGCGAGCCAGGTTCTGCAGGTCAGTTGAGGTTGGCAAGTCCATTGTGCCTGTGAATGCAGAGAAACGGGGAACAGAACGAATGCCAATGGTGATGGCAGAATATGATGAGTGCCTCCGGTCTACCAAAGCACGAAGGCGTAGATTCACCTCTGAGACAGCAATTCCAGGCCTTCGTTGGACTTTTCTTCCATATTTTGGACCTCACGAACTGCTTCATCGAATTTGGCACGACATTCCCCAGCTAACTTCAGTGCAATTTCCCACCGTCTGGTCGATTTATGCCCCTGTCTCCAGTGGTGGGAGGATAGCACTGATGCCTGTGAGACGGTGTTTTGAGTCGAACTGTCAACCTGCGATGCTAAGCTTACCTTGGGGGTGGAGGGTTGGAGGTTTTCATGGTTGCTGAGCTCGGACGGGAGATGTCAGACGCCATTGCAGCTCCAATAGTATGTGTAAACGAGTCGTCTTCCTCGTTGTCCAAGGCTCCACCAAGCACGAGTAAAATGTTTCTTTGAAATCAAAGGCTCGTTGAGAGGGGAAGCGGAAAGATGACAAAAACTGGTTGGAGGATTCCCCTGTACTGCGATGGCGATCTCCGGAGGATGTGGTAAACCTCTACATTTCATTGTGTCAGATGTCTCTATACCATGTACATACTTTATGGTATTATTATGGAGCAAGTCTGTCGATCTTCCACTGAGGATCGTCGTCCGAAGAGCCTTCTATACGGAGATAGCGAACACGGTCGTGCAGTCGAGAGGGCTTCCCGCTCCAAAACTCGATTTCGCTAGTGGCAAAGTTGAGGACGGAGAAAGACGGAACACGGAAGACGTACTGTGGGATAACCCTCCAACCACCCCAGAATTCGGGGAGAGGGACCTCGTAAGGATCTCCACTTTGTACCCCAAACTGCTGTTCGAGCTTGTGCAATCGATCGCGAACATCGTCCTCTCCGACGATGGTGCTCTGTCTACTCGCCCATGCTCCGAGCTTGCTCCCCAAGGGCCTGCTGTGGAAATAGTCGCCGCTCTCCTGTTCCGTGATCTTCTCGACCCTGCCAACTATCCTGACTGAGCGATGAACCTCACGCCAGTAAAAGGCGAGAGCTGCATAGGGGTTGGCGAGGAGCTCGTGGGATTTTCTGGAGGTGTAGTTCGTGAAGAAGACGAAGCCGCGGGTATCGAGCTGCTTGAAGAGGACCATGCGGACGGAGGGGATGGCGTTGGGAGTGGCTGTTGCAAGCGAGACGGCTTCGGGTTCTAGGACATGGTCGCTCTGGACGGCATCCTTGAACCAGGTACGGAACTGGTCGAGGGGGTTTGGGGCGACGGTGAGAGGAGAGAGATGGTCGGCGGTGATGTACTGGCGGTGGGGGAGAACCTTGAGTTGGGTGGGGGACTGAGAAAGTTCGAGGTCCATGGATGAAGGATGGATGGAGAGATCCGACGGAGGTGGAGGATGCGAAGCATGTTAAAGTATAGACTACATAATAACATATGTGTGTGATTTTACTTACCGCTAACCTCCATCTCACCGTCGTTCATCGACTCCGGCAGTGATGCTTCATTCTATCTACGACCTGACCACTTACTGCCGGAAGACAACGGGCGATGTCCCCGCAAAACTCGTCGTACGTCCCCCCTCACACCCCATAATCAACATTTACACACCCACAGGGAGCTTCAACCACCGTCGTCGGGTCGAAGATGTATCTTTTCGTCAGTCCATCTCATTTTGGTGCCATAACCCATCCTTATCAACCCGTTCATAGGGCGGTCGTTTAGTCGCAGAGCGCAAGATGGTCTCCGACCTGTATCTCTTCGACCTCGAAACCTTTGTCTGGGAAAAGGTCCATGTCCATCCAGACGATGACATCCCACAGGCCCGTTACTTTCACAGTGCAGATACATGTGAGTTCTTTCTTCAATCTTTACCGCAGAATATGCTCAAACCCATCCGCAGGGGGAAACCAACTTATCATTTTCGGCGGCATGAGCAACCAACCAGACTCCATCAACCCAGACGAACTCTGCGTCCTCAGCGACGTCCGCATCTTCGACATCCCCACAGGACGCTGGCTTCCACCGTCGCCGCCATCGTCAACATCCGACCCCCTCGTTCCCCGCCCCCGTTACGCTCACTTGTCCTCTGTCACCGCCCACCGCCTTTTTATTATCGGCGGACAAGACTTTAATAACACATGGCTCGACGACATCTGCATCTACGATCTCGTCCGTCGCGCTTGGGTCCAGCGCCGCGATTATCCCCGCCACTGCGGCACCTATCGCAGTGTTGCCGTCTCATCAAACACCACCGTCCGACTACCCCAAGAAGAGAGACGCAACTTCCCACCTTCATTCTCCATCGGTCCACCCGGTCAAAGGTTCGGGCCCGGTGGAGACGCATCCGCCCTTGAGCCGACCCCCGCCGAATCATTGATCCATCTGCCGTACTCAGCTCCACCTACTGATGATTATCCCAGTGATATTTACCTCTATAGCAACTACAATGTGAATTCTTTACTTTTCTTGCATCCCCCAGCGCTCTTATCATCCCCATCCAGTTCACCGACGTCAAACGGGAGCTCGAGGTCTTTTCACCTCTTCCTGAGACTGGCTTTGCCATCCACGACAAGTCTTCTGCCATGGCTGGGGCAACGTTCCCCCCCGGCCTTCGCTTTCCCACTGGTGCCTTGCTAGGAACCCACCTTATTATTGCCGGCACCTATCTCGCACATAGTTACCAATCCTTCTCCATATGGGTCCTTGACCTACTGACCATGACATGGTCGCGCATCGACCCCGGAAAGGCTGTCGAGAGCGGCTCATGGTTCCGCGGGTGCCTCTACGCCGATTGCAACAAGTTTATCATCTTTGGCAACAAGCACGCAAATCTCGTCGACGATTACAACCGCCGTCTTCTCAG
The DNA here is from genome assembly GCA_963565915.1 of Entoloma clypeatum. Classification (NCBI taxonomy): domain Eukaryota; kingdom Fungi; phylum Basidiomycota; class Agaricomycetes; order Agaricales; family Entolomataceae; genus Entoloma; species Entoloma clypeatum. The sequence continues at coordinate 1,676,357 of OY751489.1, read as the reverse complement.
TTGGGACCATGTCGCCGTCGTCGACCTGGAGGCCTTTGGGATATACCAGCCTCCGCCACTGCAAGTCGACATCACCATGCAGGAGCTCGGGCTGTCTGCTCTCGAGGAAGGCATCGTCACCGACTTTGACATCGTCTGCGATGACGGCCGCACCCTGACCTGCTCCCGAAGGATCCTCGAGGACAGATGGCCGTGGTTTGCGGAAGAATACAAAAAGTTTTTGACAAACGCAAAACAAGCCGCTGACGCTCTGCCTTCCTCTGCCATGGACGTCGGTCTGCCGGATCTTCCTGGGACGGCGTCTCCTGAAGGCCCGCGCGTCGACCCACGTCTGACCCCACGTTCTTTTCACCTGTCAGAACCATACCCCATCACACTCGCTCTTTTACAATATTTTTATACATTGGCTCTGACTACCCCGCTGCAACACGCCCCGGCAGTTCTCAGTCAACTTTTGGTGCTGTCGACGAATTATAAAATCAAGCATCTAGAAACGCTTGTAAAACACGCGATGCATCGCGCCCTCTCCAACTCGACCTCTGTCGGCGTGTATGAGGTGGCCACACTTTGTAGTTGCCGGAGTCTCCAGATTCGGGCTCTCAAAACCGTCATGGTGAGATTTCCGCACAGATGTTCTTGAACCCAATCCCTGATATATTTCCTTCTCCAGTCATATACGCAAAAACGGCCTTCTCGGAGTAGGGTAGACCGAGATGGTGGTGGAGGTAAGCCGCCTGGGGGCGCTAGCGGTGGAGGAGGTCCATCTGGTGGTGGTGGCGGTGATGGTTCTGGTAACGAAGCGCAGTTCGCCAGACCGCGTGGAACGTCTGATGCGCGATTTCGTATGATGGGTGATCCCACTGGGTTTTCAACAAGCGGATATTGTAAGTCTGGCCCTTTTAGAATTATACTCTGAGAAATAATATGTTCGGTAGTGACGAGGAATGTCATCACTTCGATTGATGGTGCTGAAGATGATCAGATAACACCCCTTCCTGTCCTTGTGCGCAGAAGATCCCAGCGCCGCAGCCGCCCACAGAGCACAGTGTCTATCCGCACAGAAGGCGAGATCAACGACTTGGCGGATTTCATGTCCTCTTCCGTTGCCCTCGGCACCCGTACCGTGGACAGTCCCAGCCCTTACACAACTACCTTTGGCGAAGACCCTCTGGACCCCAACCCTCTTTTCACAACCCGCAAGTCCCATTCCCTGCCCAGCACCAGCACCAGCACCCCCATCGCACTCACAGCCAGCTCTTCCTCTGATTCCATCCACCACTTCCACCATCACCACCACCACAACCACTACTTCTCCGACTCATCCGCCGAGTTCCATCTGCAGCTCCCGCCTGTCACCCGCTCCCGCCGCCCGCGCATCTCGACCGACTCCATGCCGGGATTGACGCCCTCTCTAAACTCCGTCTCGACAGGCCGTTTCAACTCGGCGGGCCCCACGACACCCACCATCTCGTTCGCAGAACTCCCGTCTCCGGATCATCTACTTTCCATCATCGACGAACGGCGCATGAGCGTCGACGATCGCCACGTTTCGTTGCATCACCACCACCAACACCACGATGACGACCATGATCATCTGGATAACGATCCGTTTTCTCCCCCGCTCCCCGAGAAAGAGCTATACAGGCAAACGCGTGTGCATGCTTGGCCGCAAAAGAAATCTGATATTCGCTGGATCCATGTCGACCCCGTATCTCCGGAATACACCCAGGTGGTGGCGCGCGAGACCGAAGGGGTGCATTACCATCTGACGGTCGACCCGCTGCCGCCACCGCCTCCCCCCGCGGTGCTCTCTCAGCTGTCGTTGGTTTCCTCGAAAACGTCGTCGTCATCGCCACGGACACCGCCAGCGTTTGCGCGGTTATTTAGAAAATTCAGCGACGACAAGATGTTTAGCGAAGAGGAACGAGAAGAGAGACGGTTGAAAAAGGAAGAAGCAAAGGCGAAGAGAGAGCAGATGCGCATAGAAAAGGCGCAGCGTGAGTTGCAAATATCACCGTTGAGGCCCTTGGTGGCAGGACGGGCTTTCTAATATGTACTTGTTGGCTTTGAACGCTGTACGATATCGTTCCTTTCACTCTGTTTATGCTTGATTTCATTTTACTGATCTTCCACTACTATCCCTCTCTCTCGCTCTCTCTCTCTGATGAGCTATCTTAATTATTATACCCATTTCTTGATCTGTGTAGTTCGATCTTCGCCAAACGGAATAGTGTATACAAATATAAGGCTTTCGAAAGACTCGTGTAATTTGGCAAGGAAATCGTGGTTGTTGTCTTGATACGCTGGTTATATGTCGGGTTCGTTGATATTTGGAGCAGAGTCATTCGGGTTCTCCGGTACATCGTGCAGCATTGCATCCACAGGCATGGTGAGATCTTGTGTCCAAGATGAGGGACCTGGTGTCGCGGCGTCGACGGGAGCCATATTACCCTCACCCTGCGTTTGTGGGCCTAGATCAGCACCTGACATAACGAAGATGTGGTTGACTTCAAGATAGGACGTCAGTGAAAGGAGAACGCAAGGGGAATGGAATTACTGACACTCCTTTGCGTGGACTGAGAAAGTTCCGTGAGTCATTTGACCATTCTTCAGAGGCAAACGAATAACGTACCATGATCCCGTTGCCGATTACAAGCACTTCCATCTGGGCAGTCTTTCCTGTTCATGACAGACTCTTCTAAGAAACCCTTCTGGCGTTCCCGGATCCACCATTCTCGCAGACCCCAAAGGAGAACCTCAGTTGCGCATAACCTACAGCTGTGGTGATGGGGACCAGCTATGTTCTGTTCCTGACCACCCGCGACGCGGTGGATTTCCGAAAACAGGTCGAGTTCAATCAAGGGAGCGAAGCCCCTTGGCAAGGATTGGATATGGCTGATGATCTGAAAAAGACCGTATCTTAGAAAGGACAAAGGATTGGCGTAGAAAATCATGGAACGAACTTCGCGATAAATGTGTCTGGGCGTTAACCCCTGAGCAGTCAAATAGTCGAGCATGATCTCGACCTCGACTGTGTTACTCTCGAAACATTCATAAACGTCGGCCGACTGAATGAGATCACCGACGTCAGATAAACCATGGGGATGTTGTGAGAGAAGTGGTGCTGCGATACAACGACCCTGAACACCTATGCCACAAAAGTAGACCTGACATAGATCACACTTTGTTGTTGACGGTGCACGGATAGCGAGCAGGTTTTCACTGGTGGTGAGGACGAATTCAGCACAATCTACCAGATAAAGAGACGCTTTACCAATTGCCACAGTGCGCGTGATCCGGTGGTGTGCCGTCTTCAAGGTGCCAGGCATGCTCGAAATCTGTATTGGGATCTGGAATCGGCTGGGGACAGCGCCAGCCGTACGGGTTTCCTGCTATGCAATGAGGGCAAGGACGAGCAAAGTCAGATGTTTGGTAAATGTTGGGTTCCGGGGAGGCCTCTCGAGGAACGGGAATCTGTAGGCAAATGTTGTAAGAGCCCCAGGAAGAGAAGTGGGACAGATACGCACCCGCATTGACTGTCCTACTTTGTAAATCTCGTCGGCCTGTTGACGCTCTCGCTCGGTACGGGCCATATGAGGTGCATTCCGCAGGAGAGCATCGATGACACCTTGAATTGTACGAGATGGCGTGACAACGGAAGAAACACCACGACAGGCAGGGCAATGAGTGCCTCCATTCTATTAAAGAAGCAATCAGTAAGCTATATCGCGAAGGGGCGATAATGATTGATGGGTGAGAATAATTTGCTATCGTTATCCATATCACTAGATGGCACAAGACGCCTTGCACATAGTGCCACTCCTAACAAACTAGCTGAACTTACACGAATCCAGAGAACGCAGCAACTACGATGGATGACATGAGCATTCCCCTCTGACTTTTGGGTTGTATACGTACCTTCCGCAGAAGAAATGCTGACAGGGGGAGACTATTACCGGCCGATAGACCAGCTCAGAACAGCATCCGCATTGCAGTTCCTGAGCCAAGTCCTCCGCCAGGCGAGAGTAGTCAGGAGTCGTAGAACAATCTGATTTCTTGACGATCTCATTAACAGAGTCTTGGTCTTCCTTCATCCTTTTCCGACAAGATTCGCCCCCGAGACCCTCGAACGAAGGTGATGCCCTTCGCTTGAGAGTCATCCCAACGAGGGACTCGCGCTGCGCCATAGTATTCGTCGGCGTATCCATGAGAAGATTGGGTGGAGACAGAGAATCGAGGTCACTCATGGCGGTTGTGAATTGGTGGTGGTGGTTTGAAGGCAAAAGGTCATTTGCGCAAATCAAGATTTGTCTCTGGGTCATTAGTTCCCCTTATGGGAATGACGATGATGTATCTCCAGTAAGATTCAACTAATTTTACTGCTACAAAGGACGATAAAATTGAGAAACACATAAAAACGATTAACAATAAGCCAGTGTCCCAGACGCGGCGGGGGACGGGAGATCCAGATTAGCTGGCGGAGGCGGGTTTACTCTGGCGATATAGCACGCGTCATTTAATTGCTTGCGCAGAGCTTCATAACGATGGCGTTGCTCTGGCATGGGCACCACCAGTCAGCGGTAGATTAAAACGTTTGGACAATATCATACCTGGGCAGGGCCAAAGCGCTGTCAAACTGTCGAACACATTTCTAAATCTCCAAGGAGTGGATATGATAATCAAACATACTAATCAAGGGCAGGCAATAGAGCTTTGCAAACATCGATCGCGATTGTCAATGTATTGTCGCATTCCCACAACGATAATGCCCTGTTGCAATTTCTGAGATGCTGCCAATGCTTTGCAAGGGATGACCAACCGTGCTATTTGACCCATAAACCAGAAGGCAAAAAATGGGCGCCGAGCCAGCGTATTATTAGTTGAGTGTCCAGTAATCGTATGCAAACCCAGCATGAATCGTTCAGCGACATTGGCATGATGGGTTACTTTAGACAAATGACGACTTTGAGTTGCACGATTTATCAAAGACCAGTACACTCACGCCATTCTTTAGCCTTGTCACGGTGAAACAATCCGCTAACACTTCTCAGGGTCTAGAAGATTAGCTCAAGTCGATGTTGGGCGAAAGGTATTGACTGACGCAGATGCCAAAGGAATATATCGCTGGAATTCGTACGATATGCACATTCTCGTGCTATTGATCATAATTAATCGCAGTGCCGAAAAAAAATACAAAAGGACCCACTTGAATATATATTCTCGCGCCTGAAAGATAAATGCACGCTCAAGCCCACAAGTGTGCTTATTTAGGATTGCCTCGAGGGAATCTGCCTCCAACCATGTTTTCATCGCAAACTTGGCTTTCTCAAGATCGGTAGCAGCTATGTTATTGCGCATGCGTGTACAGCTATGCCATAACAAAAGAACCCGGTCATGAATTGCCCATACGGTGCCCTTTGGAGAGCAGGAAGTCAATAGACCCGGACTATCGGCGATAGCCTCTGCTGAAAATAAGAGAGCATACTAATTGTATTGGATGAGGAAATTCCGAGGCTGATATGACGCACAAGGGCACGTACATTGGAAGGATCGGAGATGAACAGGTCAAGCACACGAGATTTGTATGCTACAACGTATGATGCATGTCCGGCGGCCAGAATCATGGAACTCCACGCAAGGCGGCGGCAAGATTCCTTCATGATATCTGTTTCAGACCATGTCTCGCCCCAAGCTGGAGTAAAAGACCACAACGGCGCATGGCAAGAACTCTCTGGGCTATGCACACCCAAAGTCATGATATTACAAGGACAAGTAGAATCCGTTGCACTCTTATGAGCGTGATTTGAAAGCGATTGAACAGGGAAGGAACAGCCTTTAGGTTCGGTGACTGCAGCTACTGCACCTGGAAGAAATATAGACGTTTTAGGATTATCTGCATCCATGGCGGTTAAAGAAAGACTCCGAATTATTGAATCGAGAATGACCAAAGATGAGCTAGATCGTTCCATTGAATGACGAGGGTGCGGACAGACTTCAAACATTGCCAGCAGCTGGAAAGGAAAACACCCTGGTCTGTCGATGGATCTGAGAAGAAGGATAAAACGTACCCATGCAGCTTGAGCGAGAGTCTCATCGATCCACCCAGCATTGAAACTAGCGTCTAGAGCGCCCTGAGCTTCGTCCCTGAATCGAAGCGCGCGTTCCCTGCCTTCGATACCAAGACCCACCTCAGAACTTTGCCAAAGTATTGCGATCGCAAGCAAGGCTAAAATCAGGCTTGGCTGTATTCTCTCCCTCTTGGTAGGGTAGAAGTAATTGGAGAAGAAAGTGGAGAGGTGAAAAAAAGAAAAGAAATAGTTCGATTCCCGAAAGACAAATCGGATATTTGACGTAATCCCTTGGATAGCAGTGTGGCGTTCTGAGGAGGTGAGGGTTGGTCGCCGACCATGGTGTGGGAACATGTATAATGATATCAAAGAATCCCACCATATTGTGCGGCTGAAGTTCAGAGATGGTTCGTACGAAACACCAGGCATGTATGAATTCGTGTCGTCTTCGGCTTGGGAGAAAAGTTGACGGCCACTCCCTGGTATTGATGGGAGGAGGTTTGATAAGTTAAATGAAGGGTTGCAGACGACAGAGGAAGACGATGTCGTCGTCCGAATCGAATCGGAAATTGTGAGATATGGTAAACGCTGGATATCTTGGTGAGTAAATGAGGATTCCGGTATATCGGCATGATGAGTTTCGGTGGTATTATGTTCGTCCGAAGCCGCGGGCGAGTCCGACGTGGTGCGTGTGCGCCGACGACGTCGAACAGGGTTTCCGCCTTCGACCTCACTCAGATCCATTGCTAGCCGTTGCCGCGAGCCAGGAACTCTATCCGGACCACGGCGTTTGGGAACAGCATCATAATCACAGCCACTCATTCCAGAACTCCGCTTGGAGCAGTTATAGCAAGCAGGTTTTGCTCCATCACAACGTATCTTTCGAGTTCGACTAGGAAAAACATCGATTGACTGCAGGGTTAAAAAGGATATGGAAAACAGACCACTGCAGACATGCGACGTAGACTCTTGCGCGAGGTCTTCCTTGTGTAGTCGGTGGTTGGTCAGGAGCCAGATCAATACGAGGTCTTTCGCGACGAGGTTTGCGAGGACGAGGTGTTGTTGACTTATGTTCTGGTTTCTGAGGGGAAACTTCGGCATTCTCGTAAGGATTACTTGTATAAGTGCCGAGATGCTCAAAGCCGGGAGTTGAGAGTCTAGTCATCGGCTCGATCTCGGGTCGAGATGGATTAGCGGCGGGAGCAATCATAACCTGACTACTCCGTTCCTTGGGAAAGGTTGAAGTTGTAATGGTAGGACATTCTCCATCACCACGAGGCTCTGCGTTCGTTGTGAAAGATGTGTCCCTTAGCCTAAGAGGATTGCCGTGCAGCAAGTAAGATCGAGGGGTGTTGTCTCCGGGGAGATCATAAAGATTATACTGAGTAGGATGTTGATGCAGGTATGGAGGGACGTTGGAACTTGAAGTAATAAACATTCTGCTGGCTGGTATACTGGCCAGATATTAGAGGAGTCAATAAGAGATATGTTGTCGTTTGTTTGTTTTTAAATGCAGCGCGATGAGCGTTGCAATCAACATCGCCCGCAAATCCTTCCTTCGACCGCATCTTTCAGGTATGCTTCGCTAAGCTATGTGAATGTGACAAGAATGCGGGGTAATGCAGGGTTTAGGCCCCCCGGCCACCTCGTGTCTCCTCTCCTCCTCCTCCAGCATTTTTAGTCAGCGAAGTATATTGTTAATGAAGACCATCAGCAAGCGACTTGTTTCTTGGCAATATCCAAGCTAGCTATCAGCTCAGTCATGATCTTATGACCTTCGTCTCGCTTTCTCAAAGACTGGTTTCGAGTGCGGTCGCAGCCGCCTCCCTTGGTCCTTTTCACCTCACCAGACGGACGACCATCGGACAATTCTTGACGTTTGTATGCCTGGTTTCCCCGTGATACGATCATATTCTTCACACCTGCGCTGCTTGTTCCTGGTCAATCCCTGAAGTTAATTTCACGCGAGTCCCGTGTTTTCGAACAATTCGAGGTATGTAATTTGCTACCCCGCAATGCGTCATGAGTTGACAACGGACGTGATGTAAATCCCAATCTCCACAGATAATTTCCAAACATAACCTCAATTTACGGGGAGTATTTGTTAAAAAAACCAGGTCGGCTTCTGCTAACAAGGGGCAGGGTAGTGTCCGCTTGGATAACTTCTGTAGGGTCTCCATCGTGAGCTGGAGAAGGAACGACTTGACCCCGATTTATAAGAACGATGCACCCTCAAGTGTCTCAACAGTACTCAACCTGCCCTTGGGATGGTGTTCCGCGAATTTTCAAGTTCTCAAATCTTCCGAGCCCAGCATCAGTCATGAAACACTCTCGCTATTGTCTCTCTGGCATGCGGACCCGGAGGATTTCTTCACAGGATTCACTTCACAGATTCATATTGAACCTATTGTGTTGACACCCAGTGGCCCGCTATTCGTCTCACTCAAACAGGCACGAGAGGTGATGAAGAAAAATATATATATTCATCCTCAAATCGGTGATGTACATCCGTATAGAATATCTTGAAGAGCACCTCCGGACGTTGAAACGTTGGGAACCAATAAGAAGACCAACTAATCTCTGGTATGTCGTAGGGGGTAGAGCCCTCAGAATATGTGGTAGGAAATCCAATCTTCTGATATGATATGACATTGTAGGTCAATCACGTTTGAACTTCTCTGGAGCAGAACCCAAGTTAAAGCGGCAGTACGCGAGAAGCGCGTCGTATGCATCTGGATCCACTTGTGACCACTACGCGTCTACATACTTCAACCACCATCCGCCATCAGCCCTTACCAGCAAGGACATGGCCTCTCCGTCTTACCGTCCTGCCAGTCATCATGCCTTTGTTCCGTTTTGGATCTTTTTTGTGTCTAGATTCTAGGAACTCATCACACTTATAGATATGACGATTTTGTCTCTTGAGCTCGTAGATGGTCAATGTCGTAACCTGTACCTCAAGGTGGCCGATATGCGACACAAGTCCACCCAAGAACAGGCTCCTTTCCCTCTTGATCCTCATTTTCAAATTCACATGACATATGTCTGTCTCGCCGAAATTTGGCGTTCCTCTATCAAAAAAATTCCCTTCCGCTATCATCCTTTGGCTCGGTACCCCCGAACGGAGATGACCACATCCGTTAAACCTAGGATCTTAAACACAACTTGATCTCTGGCCTTTCGTTTCTTACGTTAGAGGGCTGATTCGTGTTCTTCAACGATGTTATAGTTGCCTCTTTCAACATACAAATTGTAAAGCACTGCCGCTGCCTCCACGAGGACTTTTACATGGTTTGGAATTCTGCAGTCCCAATCTTCGAGGTCCTGATCATATACTGTTGCGCGCAATGGCAAAGCTCGACATAGTGCGCTTCATACGTGCGGAAGGAGGATCCCTCCCCAAGATTCGCTCTCCTGTGGGTGTCAGTCAGTCATCTTGGACCTCTCAATTCTCGAAATTTCGTCAACACCAATTGGTCAACAAGTTTCAGAAATGGCATTCGGGCTGTTGCCCTGCAAACATATTGCAGCTCTTCTTGAGCCACGGTCGCGAAGACTCAGGAAACTCGCTTCGTCCCGATGTCTTGCTCGGCTGCCGTCTCATTCTTTGTCATTTTTTTCTCCCATTGCGATGATCTAGAATTCACCCCATGGGATGTATTAACTCCGTCTTCGGTACTGGTGTTAGCGCGTGTCCTTGACCAAGTCATTTTGGAGGCTATCTCTCCCTGGTGAAGCATTTTGCACCTCCGTTCACCGGCTTCAAGGAAATTGAAGGTTCTTCATGTCATCAGATCTCTTTTGGACCTTTCCAAAGTCGTCTAGGCTTGTCTGGACCGAGTGACAAGTGCCATTCTGTCAAAGCAAGCGCTCTCCGCCATATAAGGTAACTCTCACAATCCTGTGTCCCAGAATCAAGGAACTCGAAATCGTGATCAAAGGCGTGAACGCGAAGGAAGATTTTAGGTGGATGGATCAGTATCATTGCTAACAGCGTTCTTGAACCTCGTTCTCGAGCATCCTCTTCCTCTGCTGCTCACCGGTGACCTGGTGCGACGGTTGCTCGCCGCTTGTCGTGAGCGAAACACAAATAATCGAACCCCCAACCGTCTTTTACGCCTGTCAGGACCTCCCGCACAGCGCCTCCTTTACCAACAGCAAATTGTTTACAAAAGGATGTAGAATTTGCATGTACCTCGTTCGATTATTCTGGTTGTGTAGTGTGATCATACTACTTGTCCTTCCCGTTGCTCTTTCTGTGGGGTACTGAGCTACCTGGTAGAAAAAAGGTTTGGTCCTTGAGATTTGTCGGAAGCATTTGCATGGTTGATGGGAGTGAGAACACCCCCGGTCGCACGGGCCTGAGCATCCTTACTTACCACCGTTTTCTCCTAGATACTTATATTCTCGTTCTTTCTATTCATTCCATTCCTTCCCTTGCCCCCTTCTCTCATATCCCGAATGCGCTCTATTCTTCCTTTCTGTTTGGTACTCACAATCTTCCACTCAGCCTGGGGCGCTCGAATACCGTTTGAGGTCCACCGAAGCGCCCATTTCAACTCTCTAGGGCGTCGTGAAGCCCAATTGAATGTCACCAACAATGGGAACGCGCAGTACATTGCGAATATGTCCATTGGCGGGACACCTGTTAGGGTCCTCCTGGATACCGGAAGGTACGACGACTCTTCACCTGCCTAGCATTGTCTCCCAGCTCATCTGTGTCCTTGTTTTCTTTAGTTCTGACCTGTGGGTCTCGTTTCCTGGGACTCAGCCCACTACGTCGGATTTAGGGAAGAGTTTGACAATGACATATGCAATCGGATCGGCTTCGGGTTCGTTCAACTCGTCAAAGAACGACCTGTGCTGAATGTTGACAACACTCACCTGCAGGCCAGGCACGTAGTGCAACCGTGCAGATCGGACCATACAGCGTCAACAACCAAGCCTTCCGTCAGTCAATAATGCGCTATCATCCATCTACATCACTTATCTTATAAAAACAGTTCTCGTTGGAAATACGAATTCATTTTCGGCGAACATCCACCAGCAAGGTTATGATGGCCTTCTCGGACTCGGCCCTAACAAAGGCAGCGTGCTGCACAAAAAGCTCAGCGGCGATACTGGCGACACGACTCTCATCAACATCTTCAAACAGCATTCATCCACGGACAGCTACATCAGTGTCCTCCTCAACCGGAACGCCGACCCAATGCAAAAATTCACCGGACAGTTCACTATCAACGAAGTTGTCCCTGGGTTTGAGAACGTGACGAGTATGCCGAAGCTCGACCTCAACACAGTCAACAGGCTGCTGGCTTCAGACCAGCATTGGCAGGCCATGACGGATGTTAATGGGATCACTGGACCTGATGGAAATCCGATCGTGATCAAATCGATAGTGCCCAAGGCGCCAAAGGGCCAGCTCGTCGCTGTCTTCGACTCTGGGTACACTTTCAGGTATTGTCCATCTCACCAACTTCTTGTTGGACAGTCAGAACTCAGGATTACCCGCCAAATAGCCAGGTCCCTCGCGCTGTGTCCGATGCGATCTATGGCCGTGTTCAAGGAGCCGTGTATGATTCGAAGTCACAATTTTGGACAGTTCCGTGTGGCCAGTATCTGAGCATCTCGGTAACATTTGGTGGCGTCAAGTATCCAGTACATCCTCTTGACCTCGTCGATGATAATTTTGGGTATACGGCCCCAAACGGAACCAGTGCTTGCATCGGCGCTGTATGTGCATTCATCTGTTTTCACCCCAAACTTAAACCTAAACGTTCCCCGATAGTTCCAGCCTATCACATCCGCTTTCAGTATACTCGGGCAGTATGACATGATCTTGGGAATGAGCTTCTGTGAGCACCGCGCCTCCCTCGTCACAGATAAAGCTCAAGCGCTGACTACACGCAGTGCGAAACACATATAGCCTATTCAACTTCGGCGAATGGGGAAACGAGAAATCCAACGTTGACCCATACATCCAACTTTCCTCCCTCACGGACCTCGCGCTCTCCAAGCAAGACTTCATCAACATCCGCCTCGGAGGCACCGACACCACCAGCTCTCCCCGCTGGGCTCTCCTTCCGGCAAATCAACAACAATCGTCGCCCATCCCTCCCGAAGAGAAGAAGAAGCTCAAGCAGGAAAAGATTTTAAGTCGCTGGCCATACATCCTCCTTGGCTGTCTGGCGCTCGTCGCCCTCGTCCTCGGTCTTTGCATCTGGAAGTTCTGCTGCAGGCGGAAGAACAAGTCCACGTCTGCGGCTGCCAGAGCTCTCAAAGCGAAGTCGCTTCGGGAGCCGAATCCTTTTTCTGGAGGACCGGCCAGCACGACGTACCTTCCGCTAGACGAGCCAAATGTTGCGGCGGGAGGCGTGTATCCCGCTGGTGGAGGGAAATTTGACGCGTCACACTACTCGATTGACTCGACGTATCATGCGAACGTGGGGGGTGGGGAGCAATATCCACCCGGCATACATTATCCCCCCACTGCACCTTATGGCAACGAGCCCAAGTCCCCGGCCAAGAGCACGCATTCTTTCGATACGACTCAATTTCCCCCACCTCCTGCCACGCAGTACCCTCCGTCTCCATCGCACTATCCTCCTCCACAGGCTCCCCCACAGTATGCCAGTCATTAGCCTCACGTGGGGCGTGCGGCATTTTGACAGGACTGATTGATTCGTCTATCTTTCGGCTTCTCTCTACGTCATTAAACGTATCCCGCGCAGTGACCAAAGCTCGCTGGTCGATCAAAGTAATTATCTAGTTCGCGCTGCCTAGTCTGTATTCTTCAATAAATCATAGGGAATCTTGTGGGCGGTCCGAGCTCCGAATGGAGTGCACTGCTGTGTGCTGCAACTCTCCACATTTACTCCTGAGGACATTTTGTAAAAATGAGAAGACATCATAAAAGGGGAATAATCCATTGAACTATTTATCTGTGAGAGGGAGGGCTTATTGTAACAACTGAGATATGAGATACATCGATGAAAGGAATAGCAGGATGGTATGTCGATATGTCGTGATGTGATCCAATAATTTAGACTCGTGATAGATGATATATATGGATGGCGAAATGAATCCAGACAGGTATCAGAGCGAATCCGGAGCCGCCCCCGTAAACCACTGCTGGACAGCAAGAAGCTTCTGATATCCCCGTTCCCCTGTGAAACCCCCTGTGACCAGAATGAAATGAGCAAGGCCGACTGTAAAAGGGAAGTCGGGGGTAAGTAAGCCTGCTTGGAGCAAGCAGGTCATGTTCAGTAGACATACCTGCTATTATCACAGGGAGAACCTGAGATACCAAGTATGTCTTCCTCTGCTGCCTTGAAGCTGATTGTGACTGTATCATCTGCTCCCCTGCTCTTATTATCTCCTGCTTAATTCCCGTGTTATCTATCCCCTTTGATCTTGATCTCGAATTGGCCTCCGGCAACCGGATTGTGGTGAAGAGTTCGGTGTTGAGGTCGAACGCGAGGTTGGATTCCTCGTACACGGCGGCTTTTTTATAAACACAACGTCTTTAGCATCCATCATCCATCCGCGAACCAGATCCCTACATTTGACCACGAGGCCAATATCCCCAGCGGTGTTCATACCGTTCCTGAACCACTCCTTGATCCGCTTCATCTCTCCCTGGTTCGCGATGCCGGTCCCCATGAGCTCTCTGAACTCGTAAAACTTGAGTCCGAGCCCGTCCGCCTCGTCGAGCTCATACGCCTTCGCGATCGTCCGCCGGACTGTCTGCCCGCCGCTCAGGTCGCCCAGGTACCGCACGTACGAGTGCGCCAGGAGCGGCGTCGGGTCGGGCGAGTCTGCGAGCGCGCGGATGCGGGTGAGGTATGCCGTGAGGGGTGCCGGGAGCGCAGACTGGAGGTCGGCGTGGACGGGGTGCGATTGCCAGTTGGTGAGGGGCACCTGGAGGAGGTGGGAGATGTCGTCAGCGAGAGCGGGGGCGCGCCGGAGCAGGGAGGGGTTGTAGGTCGGTTCGAGAACAGGGTGGGCGGCGTGCTTGTCCAGGGCGTCCTCCAACGTGCTGCTCCAAATGAAAAGGATTGAATATTTGAGTTGAAGATTAGGGGTCTAATGAACATAGTACGCACTCGTATATGTGCCACAGCATCATGAGATACGTGACGTATTCATCTCGGGCGAGCTGGCCGCTGAGGAGGGCGGTGGCGCCGGGGCTCTTCGCGACGGTCTCGTGGGCTTCGTAGGTGCTCTCGCGGAGAAGAGTGGCGAGTGGTGGGGAAAAGTCAACCTGGTCCATAGTTGGGGAATAGGGAAGGGCTGGCAGTCGGAACACAGGGGGTTTATACTGAATGGGAGCCCGCCCGATTCCCAGGCCGTCCTCCGGATGCGCCGACCCTCGTACTACTGTATCACGTCAGCTAGTGCTCAGTTTCAGTCATTTCGGACCCTTTGCTGGAGTGCTAATACAGGGAATTGATACTGTTACTAATACAATAATAAGTAGATTGTTCTGGTTTAGGCATAAGTGGTCATGAAGATTCATCTCAAGACTAGATGGGACCCAAGCCTATAGGTTTCCAGGAGACTCTGCAGAAAACAACTGAAGAGGCAAAGGTCATTCTTCCGATTCATCAAAACCTGGTGAAAAGCCAAGTACACGCACTGTTTGTATCTTTACGTGACTCGTCGTGGGTGTAGGAGGGTTGGAGGATGATCGAGTACGCGTTATAGGCTTTGGGGGTAAGATAATTGGCTCTGTTGGAATAAGAAAAGGTATGTAGGAGAACAACGAGCAATTCTCACCCTTCGTCTCCGTTACATCGGCACCATCATCATTCATCGTAGCTTCCTCTTCTTCTTCAAAGTCGATGCCTTCCTCCTGTTGTGACAAAGCTAATTCTGCGAAGCAGATACGACAATGAGTGAGATTCTATCAAGTGCGAGGCATGAGGACAGGATACCCACTTGGCCCACCGATCAGCACGCCACCTCCAATCACACGCCAAGAGATGGGGAAATAGTTTTTCTTCCTGTTCTCCTCCGCCAGGGACACGGGTTTCGGCGGAAGCCCTGGCGGCAATTGCCTGGGGCTCAACGCAGGTGATACCGCGTTTCCTGGCGACGAAGATTCCTTCGGCTCTTCATGGATGCTAGAAGTTTCACATTAGATACATCAGTTGCAGTGGAAGTCCTGTAGTTGCGTACAATGTGCATTCATCGCCGTTCGGACAGGTGCCCGAGGCTTTATAAAACTTGCATGGCTTCGCTGTAGAATCAAAAAAGTTCAACGCTGGTTGCTCTACGTGTATCAGTCGAAAGGAAAATACGTACTTTTATAATTGGCAATTTTGTGCCGTGACCCTGAGCGCGATTTAGAGCGCCCTTTTGTCGGAGGGCTCAAGGGCGAAACCGGAGACATGTGCCTCTGGAAGACATACGTCCCATACGCGTTCGCTGGTGGTGATGGCCGATACAAAGGAGCAGCGGATGTATCGAGGGGAGCATGCGCCGGTGGAGGAGAGTGAGGTTGGTGATATTGCGGATAATGTCGCGGATGGTGGAGGTGATGATGCTGAAAGTGGTTTCCAGAGAACGGCGGGACGTGCACGAGCGGCAGCTCGTCAGCGATGCGGATACGGGATTGGCACTGGTGAGAGTGTTCGGTGTACTTTGGATCCTCCGTGGTGAACGACGATGCGCCTTCGTCCGATGATAGGGAGCTGCATGTCGATGACGAGGACGCGATATCGGGTCGGCGGGGGTGGTGATGGTAGGCGTATGCGGCAGGTGCTGGGGCTGGTACCGGTACTGGCACAGATGAGGAGTAGACCTGCCCAGCGGAGAAGGGGTTGGAGTAGGGCCCGCCAACATGCCAGGGGTACATTCCTGAGAAACGCGAAATAGAGTGTAAAGTATCTTGAATGAGGAGGACGCCTTCGACCGCTGCTAAACCCAGTTAAATCAGCTAAAGCGAGGGAAGAACGGACACAAGGAAAAAAACTCGACCATCGCTCGTCCGCATTATATCATTCCCTCCGCCATCTTCGCCGTCAATGCGGACCCTGAGGTTCACACTAGTGTCTGATAAATACAATTTCCCGATAGATCAAGATTGGGGTCGAATTTAATTCATGAGGCGCGATCCCACCAATTGGCACGAAAACGCACCTTCTGCGGGGGGAATGTCAATGACATGCCTGTATCGACATCGGGAACCGTTGACGCATCTTCCGGCAGCGAAGTACCGACAGTGGGTGGGACTCTGGAGAGTTGGTTCGTTGGATAGGACGTGTGCAAAGTCGCACTCCTCCGCTGAGAGAGGGCATCGCGCGGTTTGGTAGAATCTGCATGGTTTGGCTAACAGCAACTTTGTGATGAATTTACCGATAAAAAGGATAATTGAGAACGCATACTATGACGTTTTTTCATTGGAGGTCTCTTGTGGAATGGGTGCATCTGAGTGACACCGAGGGAGGGGGGTGAAATGCTGAAATCTAAAACTCTGGGTATGCGGGGAATCGCCCCTTCACCAACAAGACTGGATTTTTTAAGTTGCCACAAGAACAAAGAGGGCCGGGTTTTCGTTTGTGAGTGTGGGCCAGCCTCCAATGATCGATCCAATGACAGGGGGGGTAAGGCCACAGAGGCGAACGAGGAAACAATGGGTGACTCGATCCGTTCCGCCAAACAAAAATGGCCACCCTACACCGCAACAGGGTCCTAATAATACGGGGTGGACTTTGGACCGAGAACCGGAGGGAGAGGGAACAAAAAAAAACAAAGTTTCCAACCACGAGGGCTGATTGGGTTGTTTTTTGCTGTGTTGAGGGGAGGGGGGAGTGCGAGATGAAAATCTCTATACAGTTGGCGGCGACCCGATCGAAGAACAAAACGTCCCCCCCCCATCGCTTTCCATTCCAGGGCCTGGGGGAGGTGTGACATGAATTTCATGATAATCGTGAGGCAAAAGACGGGGTGTTTGATGCAAGATATGACAGAAGCGAGGCCGAGAGTTGCGCGGGTGTATTTGGGGTATATGTACAAAAAAAGGACAATAAAAGAGGGGTCTTTCTTTTTTCTCCGACGTATATCGATCGGTCCGTTGTTGGTAAATCTGGGTGTTTTGGTCGCACGCGCAGTCGGAGACTTTGGCTCCAAGTGCCTCATGCATGCATGTCCCGCGTTAAGCAACGAATTCAAAATGGTAGACTCTAGGAAAACTTGAATCGGGTTACGGTCGTCATGTTGGGCATGTGTGGGGATTCTGAGAGTTTTTCTTTGAGGACGACTTGAGACAAGACGAAGGCCATATGGGGGTTAGTGCGATGGCGTACCTGATTTCTTATTGTCTTGCGTCTCTTTCGAAAGGTTCGATATAATGCGACTTTGATTGATAGCCATTGATTCAATTTATTGACGATGTGTTAAAAGTTTTGCGCTTTTTATGAATGTTTCGCGCCGGTGTGGTTGGACAACTTGGTGAGGTCATGTGCCTTTGCAGTGTCAATGTCGACAACCTAGTAAGTTAGTCTGCACGTAGCTCCTATCCAATTCAGCCACAAATTAAAGCCTTCAAACGTCAACCCGCCGATTAGGACACATGAAATATACTGTTACATTTTGGGGTAGCGTAATCGTGAGCGGTTAGTCAATGCCAGCAGAGAAAAAGTATGACAGGAAATAAATCAAGCAAAAAAAGTGGCGAGACATAAGAAAATACAGACGAGAAGAAAGCTAAAGTTACAGGGTCGTTTCAGGATGATTATTATGGAGCAAGGGCGTTCGTTCATTCGCATGCTCTGTCGCGGGAGATAGGTGGTCATTGTGCCTGTGTTCATTTGTCGCAGGAACGGTGTGGTGAGGCTGGGTTACATCGGCTTTGCAGATAGGACACTGGTGATGGATTTGCCCGTCAGTACCGGAGAGAAACGCAGAGAATGAAGGGTGCGTTTTTACGAACCAGTTTCTTGCGATGGATCAGCCACTCGTCCACCTCGTCCACGTGAAAGATGTGATAGCATGGAAGCACTCGCACTTTGTCCCCTTTGACGAATTCGGATAGACAGATTGCACACTCGAGCTGGGCCTCGAACCATGGCCGCAGGACCGGGTCCTGTTTGGGATGAGATGTCGACGCGTCACCGTCATCGACATTCCCATCTGAACAGTCATTGTTGTCCTGTGCACTTTCCCCATCGGCTTGATGGTCAGACATTCGCTCCCGACCATCGTGCTTTTCCCAGTGGGTTCCAGTCCACACATGCCATGGGAGGTTTCGAACAATGGTTTCCGGGGCCCGGTCGCGTTGCGCAGCGCGAGCGGCACGAATGCGATGAACGAGGAGAGTGATGAAAGTCAATACGGAGGGGAGCAAGAGAATGACGACGAATGTGACAATTGGTCTGAAATTAGGAGGCAATCGTTAGAAAGATTAGTTAGAGGCACTTGGACCTGGGGACTCACGAATACCACTCCCAGGCAGAATATTCTGCGGTGACGAGTAAAGAAAGAGTGCTAAGTCCAGAGTGGGTCGTATTTGATGATTCAATCATGGAGACGAGGCGCGAATAGTCGGAAAATTTGATGTAAGTCGCGGCTATCCTCACATCCGAAGAATCTTCTGTAAAGATGAGATAAGATTTATGATGGCTATGCTCAAGGAATGAAAAGGAGAAACGGACCTGGACTGTACATATTGACGAGGGTGTCGGGGTAACCAGTTACCTCAGGATCTTCACCTCCCACCACAACGGCTTTGGCACCGAACCTCTGAGCCTCCCTGACCTTCTTCACAAACTCACATTTTCCTCGCTGGACGAGGGCGATCCAGGTGTCGGCGGGTTTTCGGGGGCCAGTCAGGCAAAGCTCCGGACAACCAGTATTGGGCACAAGAGAGAAACTAGTCTCATTGGACGGACAAGGTGCAGCGAAGGCAGAGACAGGGATGATATAGCCCAGAATTGGATCTCGAATTTCAGCCCCGAAGGCGGCTAGCGAAACGATTGTCATGGGAGAGGAGTAATGGAGATCAATGGAACGGACGTACCTGGTCTTGACGGGAAAGACACGACGGGGGAATGGTCGACTACAGACACGGTGCTTTCTGCGCCCCATGCCCACCCCCAGAGCCAGCTTCTCTCGGTCTTGGTGGTGAAATTGGGATCCGGGGTTTGGGTGTCGTTATCAGGATCGACTGGGTAGGAGGTGATCTGCAAGAGAAAGGCTAATGCGACGAGTGCCCAAAGCCAGCCTTGCGGCATCGTACCGCCCTGTACGTGGGTGAATCAGGGCCTCGAGGAAGATGGAGGTGGTGTGTGCTCACGGAATTCGGATTCACGATGTCCCGCACTTTTTCCACACTCAGCATGCAAGCATGGCGAAGCGAACGACGACCAGGCGGACGCCACACCCGTTCATCATTCATCTGATTCTTCTCGCCCTTCTCTTGGTGATCTACCATCTGGAATTACCTCGGCTACAACGAGTATTCGCCCCCTTCAAAAGCTCCCTATGCTCTCCAACCTTCCCTCCCCCCGCCGACATGCGCATCACCCTCCTATCTGCTCTCGGCCTCTGCCACTATGTCAACGCACTTGCAATTGTCGACCAGTACATTGCCAAGGAGTCACCCATCGCAAAAGCTGGTGTGCTCGCCAATATCGGGCCCAGAGGCTCTAGGGTTCCTGGTGCTTTAGTGCGCTCGATATGTTCAATCCCCCCCCCTGGTCTGCGTCTGACTATATACCCACATCAAGCCGGGCGTCGTCATCGCGAGCCCAAGCACTACCGATCCTGACTACTTCTACACCTGGACACGAGATTCTTCTCTGGTGTTCAAGAACCTCGTTGACCAGTACGCTCTCGTCCATATCACAACCACCCATCTCAATAATCTACTTGACAAGATTTACCCGTGGGGAAGATGACAGCCTGAGGGGCTTGATTGATGATTTTGTTACTGCAGAAGCCAGCCTGCAGGAAGTCCCAAACCTGAGCGGCGACCCGGCTACAGGTGGTCTAGGAGAGCCCAAGTTTTACGCCAACTTGACGGCGTTCCTGGGACCATGGGGAAGGTGACCCGTCTTTCGTCGTTGCTTTGCAGACGTTTCTAACAAATCGTCGCTGTTGTGTAGGCCGCAAAGAGGTCCGCTTGCCCCTCTAATTCACATTTCAAAATATGAGGACACTTTGTATAGACGGACCTGCTTTGCGCTCCACCGCCTTGATCACATACGCAAATTGGTTGATCAAACATTCCAATACTTCTCATGTTCATAGCACAATATGGCCCGTGGTTAAGCTGGATTTGGATTACGTTGCCGCTAAATGGAACACGACTGGGTAATCTCTGATTCGGTTTTCGTGACCATTGATTTCACTGCTCTCCTAGTTTTGATCTCTGGGAGGAGGTTTCCTCGTCGTCTTTCTTCACCTCTGCTGTTCACCACCGAGCATTACGCGAAGGTGTCATCTTGGCAAAGAAACTAGGTCAGCAAAACGTTCTCAGCGAATGGTCTGCTCAAGCGGACAACATTCTCTGCTTCTTACAAGTATGTGTTTTGATACTCTCGACGCACCTCGCAGTGACTTTGTTCAGTCATATTGGAATCCGAGTGGGTCATATGTGACATCAAACACGGCTGGTGGTCGTACAGGAATAGATGCCAACTCAGCACTGGCCTCCATACATACTTTCGATGCTGATGCGGGTTGCGACGCGATCACGTTCCAGCCCTGCTCGGATAAAGCGCTGGCCAGTCTCAAAGTCTACGTTGATAGTTTCCGGTCCATCTATCCCATCAACAAGGGCATTCCCCCGAATGCTGCTGTTGCCACGGGTCGATATGCTGAAGATATCTACTACAATGGGAATGTACGTGTCTCAACTTCCTGTGAGGTCTTCGAAAATTGAGCACTCGTCTCTGGGATTTAGCCTTGGTATCTCACCACGGCAGCGGTCGCGGAACAACTTTACGACGCCCTCGTTGTCTGGCAAGCTCAACGCTCATTAACTATCACCAACACCTCTCTTTCTTTCTTCCAGCAATTTTTGTCCTCCGCAAAGCCTGGAGTATACCATTCACCTAAAAGCACTTACACCACCCTCATTCATGCCATCAAAGACTATGCTGACGGGTTCTTGGCTATCAATGCAAAGTACACACCCAAGGACGGCAGTCTTTCTGAGCAGTACAACAAGCAGACTGGGGTCCCCACCAGCGCTGTGCATCTGACGTGGAGTTATGCGTCGGCCCTGACAACCTTTGCAGCACGCAAGGGAATTAAACCTGCCGGTTGGGGTGCGAAAGGGCTGAAAATTCCTGCTGTATGCCAGAGCAACCGTGGTCCCGTTGTGCAGGCCACGTTCAATGTTGTCGTTGAGACTATTTGGGGAGAAAACGTATTTGTGACTGGGTCGATCAATGAGATGAAGAATTGGTCGCCTGATAATGCGATTCCTCTTTCGGCGGCGGGGTCTTTATGGAGCGGTGAGCTTCTTGTTTTTCTCCCACTTTTCATCGGTATTCAAGTTTGACGGGTCTTTGTGAAGTGACACTCAGCCTTCCAGCTAGTACAAGCTTCGAGTACAAATACATCCGGAAGAATGGGGGTTCCGTCACCTGGGAGTCTGATCCTAACCTCCACGCAGCAACAGCTGCCACCGGGGAGTTTGTAACGAATGATACTTGGCGGTGATAGCTTTTTGTACTCGAGTCTACTTTACCAATGGCGATGTGACTGTGTGACGTACTTTGTATTACTCCTTACTGCAACGGCTCCACTGCACAGCGTTTCTTCAACCAAGTATACCCGATATCTGACCTTTCTCAATCTCTATAATGTCCATGCTAGACAAGTTCCGCAAAGGCGCCCAGAAAGCCGCAAACCAAGCAACAGCCTTCGCACAGTCGAGCTCTCACAAAGTCGCCAGCGGCTCCCGAGATTTCGTACAAGGATTCACACTCCCTGGAGAGGCAGAGAAGGCAGCCAACATCCTGGATACATTCTTAGGTGCGTTTTGACTTAGTAGCACATGCACTCGATGGGCAGCTATAACTTTCACTTTCACTTTCAGCGGACCCTGAACGCCCAGAGTCAGCGCTAAATTCGATCCCCAAGGAGGTCCTGCAACGAGCTCGAGGTCCGTATCCTGCTTTCCCCCAGAGTCAAATGAAAATATGACGAAACTACGAAACTCCTCAGGCCTAGCGATATTTCAAGTCCTCAAAGCAGGCTTCGTCTTCTCCGGCAAAGCCGGCTCGGGCATCGTCATCGCCCGCCTCCCAGATGGCTCCTGGTCCGCCCCCTCATGCATCGCGACGGGCGGGCTCGGCTGGGGCCTTCAAATCGGCGCGGACATCACTGATTTCGTAATCGTGCTGAACAGCGAGGACGCGGTCAAGGCGTTTTCGCTTGGGGGGAACGTGACGATTGGGGGCAACATCAGCGCTGCTGCGGGTCCGATAGGCACGGGAGGGAGTGTGCAGGCGTCGTTGGCTCACCCGGCGCCGATGTTCTCGTATTCCAAGTCGAAGGGTGCGTTTGGTTTCCTTGTTTCTGGATGAAGGTTGAAGGGGAGTTTCTTATTTTGTTTTTATTTTTCCACAATTTCTCGTACAGGTCTGTTTGCGGGTGTGTCGTTGGAGGGAACGGTCCTCATCGAGCGCATAGACGCGAATCGGGACTTTTATGGCTCGCGCATCCCTGCGCGGGATATTCTCGGTGGTCGTGTGCCTCCTCCGGAGGTGGCGTCGAGATTGTACGAGATCATTGAGGCTGCTGAAGGGCTGGACGAGACTGGGGTCCCCGAATCATCTTATATCCCCTCGGGAGGCGATCATATGGGTGTCGGCCGAGGACACCAGATGGTATTCGATGCTGATGGTCAGTAGATATCATTATATGTGTCTGTCTGTTTTCGTAAGTCCGTGTATTTACGCAGCCGCCCATGGTTTGTTCCTGTTCATTTCATGTAGTAAGTAATGCTACCTCATTTCCTTTCTTTTAGCACGTCCATGCTCGTATACGTACTCTTTAACATTGCGAACTTCAACTTCTAAATCGTCCAAAGTTTGGCAAGTCCAGCCAAAATCAACAACCCACTTCCCCGCCACCGCGACGCGACTGGTCGGGAACATCGCTCCAAAATGTCTGCGGTCCAAGCAATTAAGTCCTTCCGTATTCACCAGCTCAAAAACCTTCCCAAACACGTCGCGAAACTGGGCCCTCTCCCCGCTGCATCCGAGCCGCTCAACCCCGCCATTGCGCACCGCCTCCCGAACCCATTCTTGCCTCACCGGAACCCCCTCACCGGCCGCTGGGCCCCACCAGCGATATCCCGGCGGCGCCAGGCGGACCTCATAAAACGTGCCAAAGAGTCTGGCACAATGTACCTGCTTCCTCCTGGACCAAAGGCGCCGCTACCGGCGATGCTTGATCCACAAGAGGCCGCGGCGGACGCTAGAGAGCGGTTTGGTGGTAAGCCGAAGAGCAAGGACTTGGAGGACGTGTGGATGAACCCTGTGGAATGGGAGGGCAAGGCGGACTTCAAGGAGGTGCCGGGCGCTGAGCTCGGAACGAGGTTGTATGCTGGGAAGAAGAGGATGTTCAAGGGTCATAAGTGGGAGAGGTTCAAGGAGCAGAGAGATGTTAAGAGGAAGATTTTGCTG
Source organism: Entoloma clypeatum (assembly GCA_963565915.1). Classification (NCBI taxonomy): domain Eukaryota; kingdom Fungi; phylum Basidiomycota; class Agaricomycetes; order Agaricales; family Entolomataceae; genus Entoloma; species Entoloma clypeatum. The sequence continues at coordinate 1,652,644 of OY751489.1, read as the reverse complement.
CGCGACATGGACAAACGCATCAGGAGGTGGAAGTCGGTATGTTCAACTTTCCTTGTTCAAACTTTGCCGCCCCTCCCCCGTTTCGTTCTACATTGAGCTGACCCCGTGGATTTCTTTTGCAGCATTACCACAGGAGGAAACCGAACCCGCTCAAGGCCACCAATTCTGCCAAGTCGCGGAAGCTTCCATTCTAGATGTAAAGAGCCTCTGTTTTATTTCTCGAGAAATGCTGCCCATGTCGTCATTCTTTTCGTGTGGTTCCACCCCTACGTCCGCTCAAATGCATCCACCTGTGCGTCAAAAAGCAAATGATGAGATACCAGATAAGGCAAAAGCGCTATGAAAAGGAAACTATCTGTCGGGCGCGGAGTCCTGTCCTCGATAACGAAAACCGCCTAGTGGATAATGGGGTCCGGATAATATTGCGTTGGATGGTAGTACTCCTCATCAGGACTTGTATCTTAGAACTCCAGGGAGGATGGGCCCCAGACTACCGAAATGTTGTGTACGTGAATCATCTCTTTCCCCTCAGACAGCTCGGAAATCCTCCACAGATTAACCTGGGTGCTCCTGCCGTGCTGGCACCGCATTCAAAGTTATCATGATCTTTATCTCCTTAAAGTCATCGCTACTTGTGATTCACACCCTTTGTGAGCTGACTGCGAGCTTTCTATCAACGACTTACTTGATATTCCTCTACAACTCGGTCTCGGGAGATTCACCGATGGTCCGTGTACCGGCTGTGGTACGCGTGTGCCTTCGCTACTTGCCAGTACGTCGATGTGGGGTGAGTCTACTCCACCTATATCCCTAAGACTTCGCTCCCTCGTTAGCTTCAGCACCCGACGTGTGTATAACGCGCACCCCTTCTATCATGATCGGCGGCGGGCTGGAGTCCTCCTGATATTAGGGCTCATCCTGAACTGCAATCCACCTTCTAGTCAAGCGACAAAAGCGGCGATGCGTCCTCTGCAAGGCTGTGGTATACGTTGTGGCGCAAGGGATTATCGGGTTGTTTTTTTTGATAGTCTCTGCAGGACGCTAAGTTCGAAAACTGGACTGGCAGCAGCCAGTTGCGGAGAAATGTCTGGACTCCAACTCGGCATGGCGAGACTTCTTTCCCCCGGACATCACATCTCTGCATGTACGCGCAGAGTTCACGTAAACCTCTGTTTCATCTTACGAAGACTCTAGGAAGGTAAAACCAGCTCTTGAAATAGAAACAGAACGATGCACGGACGCTCGCCAACGAAGCGAAGATGTGAAACAAGCTGACGAAGACTCCATTGAAAACGAGTTTGAGTTACGAGGATGGTTACTTCCTGAAAGGACAACTCAGCGGGGCGGGCGTTTGTGATCATAGGCCACCATCGGTAAATCATCTTACTCATCCTGACAGCATTTGACATTCTAAACACAGGGAAATCCTTGTTCCAGACCTACGTTCTCATTTTGCGTCTTTTATATGGATATCCGACGGTCACTTAGCGAGGGCCTTACAGTCATTGTCTTCGACTATGATGCTGTGTCTAAACTTTCCACAACGCCGCATCACTCAATTACGACGATCACGGTCCCATTGGCTAATGGTCTATTTAATCCATATACATAACGCTCTTGTCAGCCCGGTCCTGTCTTCAGGACGGATTATTCCCTTTGTTTCATTGTTTAGGCTTCGCCACCCCAGAAGATCATCATTATGCATAGAAGATATATAACATGAAGCCTTTTTTCCCTGAGGAGATATTCTATGCGTGAATTTTCCCGATCGTTAGCAACATCATCTTCACGTCAGGGTCGACATGCAGAATCGTTCACCGGCACCTCTCCCAGCTATAGACGTGCTGGTACCTCGGCATCCTTAACCAAGTATTTCACTTCCTCCCTCGTGAGTTTGAAAAGTCATCCCTCGGATATCGGACGAGGCGTAAGGCTTGCGAGAATGCATCTCCGGTAACATTTTCTCCAACTGATCGGAAAATGGAAGCTGGGCGCCTGCTGAAAATATCGTGTGAGGCCCTGCAGGTCAAAATTGTGGCAGCCAGCGCCGAGGAGTCGGCGAGAAAGGCGAATATGCTGTCGCTGATGTCGTTGAGCGGTAGCGAGTGCCCGCCTCCCTACAACATGGTCGCGTCCAAAAAGGTGGACGCATCACGTGTGGTCGAATATCTTGGGATCGACCGTGACGATGATGGCGAGGGTGCAATATCACTGTCCATGCCTCTCCAGCTCTCCAGTGCCGCCGCCGCCGTACCTCCCCTCCTCGGCGTATAACTTTCATCCACTCCATACCCTCTTTTTCTGCGAGGAGTGTGACGCCGTGCGGTGCAATCGCTGCGTTTCCATCGAAGTCAGCACATACTATTGTCCAAACTGTCTCTTTGAAGTCCCAAGCGCCAGCGTCCGTGCCGAGAAGAATAGGTCGGTGGCTATGCGCGTCCCACCCCGGCTCCATCTGATAACGAGGAGCCAGATGTGCTCGGAATTGCTTCATGTGCCCAAACTGCCGCAATACACTGTCTGTCGTACCGTCCGATCCCCCAGACACGAACGATGGCCATCTCGCTATTCCTATCAGCACGGTTGGTGAACCACCTTTCTTTCTATATTGTAACCATTGCAGATGGGACTCTGCCGAGATTAATATAACTTTCGAGAAGCCTACTGGTCTTGCTGGTGGGTGGCTCTTTCAAAAACCCAGATCTTCTCATGAAAGTATAACTATTTCATCAGCCCAATTGCAAAAATTTGAAGACTCTGCTCCTGAATCTCTGGAGTTTGACCGTCTCAAAGAGCATTTTGAACCATTCATACGTGCATCATCACTTTCTTCTTCGCTCACTTCAGCCTCCGCGGTTGCACCCAGCAGCGCCGCTCACTCACATCACCTTCACTCCAACTCCATCACAGCCGCCGCTTCTGCCGCTCTTGCACGCGATATTCCTGGGGTCAGCAAGTACAACCCCCTGGCTCGAAGTACGTCAGGGAGGGGTGGCAGTAACAAAGATCGAAGTCGGAACAAGGACGAGATGACGGAGTACAGGTGTCGGATGGATATCACCGCCGCGGGTAGGATTGGGAATGGAGGGGGTGAGGCAGATGTCGACTATATGCGCCATCTAGAGACCGCTGGAGAGGTGGCTAGCTTGGATCAGAGGTGGACAAACAGCTGGGCAACATCTTTGCGAACACAGTACGTCATTTGATCATTTCTCTTGGTGAATTATCCCAGCTCATTCTTTGTAGTGACCTAAGGCCCTTGCGCATCCCATTACATTCGAAGCGCTCAAAGCGATGTCCGGCATGCACACATATCCTCATCAAACCCGAGCAAAAAGCACAGTCTGTTCGTTACAAGATCAAGCTCGTTGCCGCGAATTACCTCCCAGCGATCACCGTCGCCCTTCCTTATGCCCTGCAGGCACAAAAGGAAGCCGAAAGGCGAAGACTTCTTGCCAAGTCCGCTGCATCGACTGAAGACGACAGGGGCACTGGATCCGGCTCCATGCACGCTGGCAAGACCTATTCATTCCATCTAGCTCTAACGAACCCTCTCTATGACCCCATCTCAGTTCGGCTGTCTGTTCAGCGGATGCATGTATCAACCGCGGCTAGTTCGTCTGGCGATGGAACGCAGGAGAAGGCGCGCCGGCCGCCGTTCGCTGTGTCCCTTCCAACGTCATCATTTCCGATTGCGGCGTTTGCGGAGGCATGGGAGTACGAGGATGATGAGGACATGTTCGGTGTCGAGGAGGAAGAGGAGTTGGGCATCGGTAGAGGCGGGCGAGATGGAAAGGGGAAAGTGAAGACCGTCGGGGTGTTGGAGAGGAGAGCTAATGTGACCATGGTTGGGGGAGAAGTTGTTATTGGGAAAGAGGCCAGAGGCAGTGTGAAGGTAATTTTGCCATCCTTCGCTGTGATATGTATTTTCTGACTTGTCTTTTTTTAAAACAGTTTAATATGCTTGTCTCGTATACCTACCGCTCGGATGAACCAGCGCCACCTGAGAGTAACGAAGGCGCTCCATCGAAGGCTGCATCGAAGCCTCCTGAAGTTAAAACTTTTGCTTTTTATACTGTTGTAGATCTCGGGCCAATTATTCCTCGGGAGGAACCCAAGCTGGATCCTGATTTTTGATATCGTATGTTCTATGGAACTGATACATATACGTAGAACTAATTCTTGAGAAAAGCTCCCCATCGTTATGAGTCTGTAAGAGCTGCAAATGGAAATGTCTTCGCACACGCTCGGTGTCTAGTAACCACCCTGGATACGATGTGGACGACCACCGGACGAGAATCCTATCGTTCGTTAGACGTCGAGGACGACCTCTCCATTTATTTTTTTCCTCTTCTTCCTCTGTAACTTGCCTGGTGCAAGTTTTTGAACATCCCATTCATCAATAGGCCGACCGTTCAACGTGTGTATGGCGTCAATCGTTTCATCATCCAGTGCTCCCACCCAGCCGTATGAGGCATCAAGAACAGAGGCAGGCCCTTTACCTATCAAGCGAGGCGAAATTGGCTACGCTGAAAACGTTGCAAACAGTCAATGGACTGAAGCAACTAGAACTGATGAACCCAGTCTACCTGCTCGACATCCAGCGGACAGAGGCCCTCTGCCTGTTACTACTACCACATCCCCGGCACCCGTGGCCCCTAACGCACCTTTCTCGCCTTCAACGCCTCATTCAGCGAGCACCACCGCAACTGCGAAGCCCGTAAACCCGTGTCTATGGAACAAAGTCATATTTGCCGGTTTCCAATTCGGAACCTTCGTCGTATTCACGATACAGGCTCTCTTCTTTTCCGCGACCATTGTAGGCTGGGCAATTACCATCGCACAACTCGCAAAATCAAATAGGTCAATCGCCAATTACATTCTCTTCATTCATATCGCATTCGCCTCATTCCTTCTCCTTCAAATTATCTTCCTCGAGCGACGATTATACCGCCTGCGCGCCGAGCGATATAGCTTTTCTCATCCCGGCGAGATATTGCCCTCGTCCCGCCGCTTCTTGGGCACGAATTCGACCGCCATCGCCTTCGCCCCATGGAATCGTCCGCCATTGCCGACGTACGCGGTTGCGCTTGCACAAAGTGGGATGGGGACGGGCGACGTGGAGGACCATCTTATCGCTGCTCCGCCGCCCCCTGCGTATGGAAACACCAGGGGAAGCACAATGTTGCTGTCGGGGTATCTGCGTGACAGCCTGAGGGCACAGCGTCCCGTTTCTGAGCATAGTCAAATGGCTGAAAGGCACGATAACGAGAGTGATGAGAGGCCTGTCAGCTATGTTAGCGAGGACGAGCAGTGGCATGAAATTCAGGATGCCGACAGAGCGAGGAGGCTCGAAGAAACTTTGGCCCGACTGGAGCGGCCTGGAACTCGTTCATGAAACACGTCCCAATGTATCGTCCGTAGTTCAGGTATGCTTCTGCACTGGTTATGTTGTCGAATCCCGCTTGCTCACAACTTCCTCTCCGTCGGGCAAACTTTACACTTTCTTGTGTGCAGTCTCGTATCAAATGCTTTCCGTGACAGACAATGCTTGTCTTCTACTTTTTTTGTATCCCAGCAAATGTGATGTGTTTTTTTTCTTCGCATGTGACAGATTCGGATTTTTCGGACTCGACGGTAACCAGCTGCGTATTCCTCCTCGATTCCGTGACTTCACAATCATCCGGCACCGGATCCCATGGTAATTTCTTTCTTCAGCTGTCCTCAAGCTTTCCTATGTTGCTGTTGCCAGTTTGTCAGCATGTGCCTGATTTTCACGACTCGAGTCATTGACAAGCATCAGTGGCGATGATTCCAGAGGACCGTGACGTTCACCTCACCGTATATCCAGGCCACAAGCCTCTATTGTTGAAATTGCCGTACGGTCCGTACCCTCCCGTTTACAAAGCAATGATGCAACCAAGATTTTTTAAAAGGGACGTCCTAATCTCATGACTGCAGGTGTCCCTAGTCTTGGTCATAAATCATTTATATCAGGCAGGGCATTCAAATATGCCTTATATTATTTGGGCTTCAATCCCACCTGCATCTCTTCTCCTCAGCCAAGAGTCGCGTCAAAATGATCGTGTGCAAATCCTCTTGTTCGTTACCCTGCTCAATGTTGCCTCCGTACACCTCTGGCGATCCTCCTCTATATTCTTGTCCCCTTCGTTATGGCGAGCAGAGATTACAGGAGACTCCTCGCGTTATTCGCCCTCTGCCGTCCGGCGCGTATGTCAAAAAAGCTGGAAATATTACCATAACACTCTTCGACCAGGAAGATGACGCCCAACTTCCGACTTACGGACGCAATGGATCAATCAGCGGCTCTCTTTCATTGAAAGACAGCAATAGAGTCATTGAAGTCGCCATGAAGGTAGGTCACCATTGAAGTGGTGGGAGTTGTTCATTTTCATATACCTTCTTAGGTACGAGGTAAACTAGAGGTATTGACGACGGAGGGGGGCTCAGGCACCACGCAACTCTTGGCGTCCGGTTACAGTTTGTGGAATCGCAAGGATTGCCAAGATGCTTGTCCGGGATTCATTCCTTTCTCTTACAATCTCCCTGCGATTTCCATCTCTGGAAACCCTCTCCCACCTTCCTACGATGTCAGGTACCCCGGCGTTCCCTCTCTCTTCGTCAAGTGCAAATATTTCGTCAACTTCCAAATAACGATTATCCGGAATCACACATTAGATCTCCTGACGAAGACTAAGTGGTGGGTGACTCTAGATCAATTTTCTGCGTTTTCTGGCCGCTTACAGCAAAACAAAAATCAGCATCGTTGTCCCTTTTCAATATCTGCCACGGATGCGGCCGCATCGTCCCATTGTCTACATACCTTGTTTCTACTCAGCAATGAAAGCGCTTCCAGAAGAGTGGTACCAAGTGGTTACTCGGATACCCCCGCGACCAGGGCTGCAGCTGCAGCCCCTTCACTGCCAGGTACAACCATCTCTCATATGCGGCAGCGCTTGTTTATAGACTGATTGATCCAACTTATTTCCTAGTTCTTTATTCCATCCTCCAAAATATACGGCATCCGTGACAAGATCCCGTTCCATATTCAACTGACCGGCGCACTCGCCTCGCATCGGAGATTCCTCAGGCTTCCCAACTCTGATGATATTGCCTCATGTCCCTTGGCAAAAAAGGCACCACTCAAGACCATGTTTCGCCCCAAACCAAATTTCACAGTATTGCTTGTGCGTCAGACACGCGTGGAGACACGCTTGGGGGCGGTCTGGCGGAACTCCATGATCGGGACTGGCCAGGTCCGCCAGGTGGTACCTCCGTTTTCCTGCTGTCCGACCCGACATAACGACGAGCTACATTTTGACTGGGACGGCGAAATCCATCTCGACGAAAATGTCAAAGTCGGCAGCTTTGCCGCCAATAATGTTACCGTCCAGGTACGTTGGCTACGGTGTGTCGCCTGTCTTTGTGCTCAAGGACGTGGTGATGTAGGACAGTATCGTCCTCTCGATCGACCCTGTTTCGCAAGAGAGACAGCCTCCAGTGTTCGTTCCGGTTTCTATCACTGTCCCTATACGACTCGTTACAGACTCATATGTGGAGGAGATAGAACTCGATTAAGCTCCTCCCCCCTATCAGCTGGATTCAACGATTTGAAAATCAGGCACGGTGGCGACGGTGCCTGACAAGCCGTTCATTAAATAAAACAGACCTGGCATCAAGTGCGTCACGGGCCAATTTCACGTTTGTTAAACCCCAGGAAACCTTTGCAAACGCTTCCGTGCGCAAGGGCTGGGCATGGTGCAATTGGCGGCACCATCGCCCAAGAATATTGTAACGAACTCACGAGGTAAGGGAAGCCCCCGCTTCTCGTACTTCACGAATTTCATGTCATTATGTGTGTACAAACTTGGAATGTTTTTCAAGTTTATACAAAATGGAAAGGTTTAATAACCAGCATTCAGAGGAGATGACCGAAAATTATTATGTTGTCACGGTAACCCCATACATTCAGCAATTTTCAACGGAAGTCTGCAGCTGAACTCTGATCGCCACACCTTTCCGGTGTGGTAGAGCATGTAGTATCAGGATGACTTGAATTCTGCGCTGTGAGACAATTGTGAGGCCGGCGACGAGTCTTTGAATTCAGTGCATTGTTGTCTGACTGTGGGACCTAGTAGGGCAGGACACCTTGATTAGCCCACTTAAGGCGGCGATGTCAAGGTGTCTGAGTAGTGTCATACCAAGTTCTGCAGTCTTGCCATGCCGTGCCATGCCAAGTATCGGGATTCGTAACTTACTTGGACCCAAGGAATGCTCGGCACATACAGTACAAGGCACAAGGACCAAAAAAGGATCCCAAGCCAACGAGAAGCTCCTTGCAGGAGATTGTGTCCGCAGCAGACAAACGTTTGGTCCAATTTGACGGAACTCAATAATATGGGGTACGAATGGATATCACCAGAACTTGGCAGGACGTCAATTCATTCCAAGCTTGCCTGAGCTTGGCATAGGGCTATGAGCCAAGCATCCAAGGGGTTCGCCAACAGCTTGGAAGGAGGCATGACTATGCTCTCCTCATTGTCGTGTTACCCTGATGACGCACGATGTAGTATGCTCTTCTCACTGTAGATGCCGTACTACTACACTTGATGATCCTTAGGTGAGGACTCGATCAGTAATTAGTATGTGCTGAAACGAAAGAGGCAGTGACTCGAGTTGCAGTTTGGCATCGCTCGATGATCGAAAGACCTAGCAGCCACGCAGATGACGAGTTTCCGTGAGCCACTGTGTCCTGGGCGCTGAAAGAACCGCACGACTCCGACCAGTAGTTAGGCGACCTGTCGTTGGCAGTTCAGCTTCTAAACATTCTCTAAATCATTCAAAATAAATAACAGATCATAATCTAGCAGCCCCCTTTCCTTTGGCAAGATTTACCTCCATGGGAACGGTATAACCTAGCTGAGTTGCGACAGCGAGACAGACTTGCTTATCCCGCCAGTCGCCACTATCTTCGCCTTCTCCGAACTTCGATGGTGCAGTCCATATCTCAACATGTGAGTCATGCCTTCCGTCATTGTAAAAGTGACAGTTGGAATACAATCCGACTGTTCGATTGGTATGGTGTTCCGACGGCCGAGGTATTGGACTTTTGAAATCAACTGCGAGAAACATAGTCGGAAACCAACTAGCATCCTTCATTGTCAACAACAAACTTTAGTGGGTGGGCGTCCGTGAGAGTTGCGCACCTTATCCCAAGTCCTTTGCGTTCACTAGACGGCAGGAGAGTAGGAAGATTTATGAAAACGTCTGCCAGGAATGCCAATGAAGGACTCGTGATTAAATCATCTTTATCCACGAATTCGAACCAGGCGCCCCATTCCAGGCCGCCACCGCCGATAGTCGAGGTGTCAGCCCTGTTCGGACTGTCTGGCAGATTCCTGGCGAGGATTTGGTCATCATATGATAACTTGACGTGAGGTCGGTAAGCCCATGTGTCTCGCTTTCTCGGTGGTGAGGGAACGGCTTTCACTGGGTGGGAATGAAGGGGGATGTGGCGAGCATAGCTCGACGGGGGCTGGAGGTTGAGGTGAGGGCTCTCGACAGAGGTGTCTACATTGGTTCCGAATATCAAATGAGCTGTGATGTTAGTGGTTCCCTGTGAGTATGATAATCAACAGCAGTCCATTTAACGAGAGATTCGACACGAAACGTACTTGCTGAATGAGGTCAGCAGTGATATTTGTAAAGCCACGGCCTGTCTTGAGAGTGTTGACATGAATTTCGTAAGGGGCAACTAAGGTACTCCTCAGGTAGTGTGCTGAAACGTGGATGGGGTCGCGCTGCTTTGAGTTGGCCTGGTATTGGATTGACGCCTCGACAATCAAGGCTAGGAGGTATCCTGTTAACCAGGGTGTTTACACAACATCCTGCGGGACTAGATTATGGACATACCGCCATGAGGTACACTAATGGGCGCTGTAGCTAAATGTAAGTTCACTAGGTACGAAAGAAGCCTGGACTCACACTCCCGTTACCCACTGGGGATCAACCTTGCCTGCATAGACCTTGCGGTCGCCATTGACCGAGGTCAAAGCTAGGTTGACCGCTCTATGAAACGGTGCCATGTGAAGTGGGGTATTCTGTTTCGACAACAGTACTAGTTATTTGTAGCCTGACCGTGGAGTCACCGGGCGCTGAACGACCGGTAGAATCGATAGCCGATCATGGTCGAACAGCTTTTGAGCTTCACCTTCAGTCTGTACCAGCTTCTGGTAAGTACTTGTGTTGCCACCGAGGTTGAGTTTGAGTGATGGCAACACATGATCGCTTTCCTCCGGACTCTCATTCATGGTCTATGATATCTCATTTCTGTTATGGCTCTTCGTAGACCTCTCATATCAATTGGTTTTGAACTTGAACCACTACCTTCGAGCCATTCCTTATTTGACGAAACCGCAACCCCTCCCAAGCCATGGCATCGTTACCTCCCGCTCTGTGGTGCGTGTTTTTTACACAAGAATATCTCCCGCCCAAAAACTAATGCTCGGAAATTTACAGGAACCGTTGTTCTGATTTTAGCACCACATCCATCTCTGCTCTATGTACTCGTCGGTTTTCACCTCAAGACCCTTCACAACCCAGTCCTTTTCTCCACCCATTTGGTGGCGACATATACCCTCACATTCATGATTCTATCTTCTCTGATTGTCTGTATCACTCGTAACCCCGGATTCATCGTGTCCAGTCCCGATGAAACCGACGATGGAGAAGTTGGAGTCATGGAAGCTTTAATGTCTGGTGATGTTTCCTCCGCTCCAGGGAGCTGGTGTCGAAAATGCTGGGTAATTGATATCTTTTGACGCTGAACTATCCTCCCGCTTACCAGTACTGTAGGCTCCGAAGCCTGAGCGGACACACCATTGTTCAACATGTGGTCGTTGTGTATTAAAAATGGGTGCGTATGAAATAATTTCGCTGCTGCATTCCTTTACACAGGGCTTTCAGATCACCACTGCCCGTGGCTCGGATCTTGTATCGTGAGTCAATTATTTTTCCCTTGGTCTATGGAATACGATTTATGTTTTTTTTCTGTCAGGGACATAGAACATACCCCGCATTTCTGCATTTCCTTTGTTCAGTCACCCTTCTCGCTCTCTATCTCGCTGTAATCTCAATATCCGCCATTGTCTATGCTTTCAATAATCCATACGATATCGTGAGCCATATTCAAGTTGTATTCCCTCACCACGCTGACATCAACCTTTCAGGACTCTAATACTCCTATCCACGAGTTGATACTTGCCTGCGTTGGAATTGTTTTCACGTTTGTTATAGGATCTTTCTTCTGCTATCATCTATATCTTGTCTCGTACGTCTTAACCTCACACACACTGATGGATCGATTATAACGTGGGTTATAACAGAACGAACCAAACCACGATCGAAAATATTTCACCTTTCATATTATTAAAGCATCTCCCGGCCCTCCCACGTACAGGACATGGTCTTTCCGATCCACCACTAGAACAAGAGCTATCTGGCCCCCAGCGGCGATTGCTGAAAGACGCCCATCATGCTATTCACTTGTACGATGTCGGGTGGCGAAACAACTGGCTCCAGATATTCGGTCACGATAAGGAATGTGGTTGGCTCACCCGGTTGTGGTACGGAGGTTCATCGTGAGTGTTGCCTTTGCGACTGTGGAGAACCCCTGACTTTGGAGCTTCAGATCAGGTGATGGAAAGCACTTCATCCGAAATCCATGTGCAGAGGAGATGCTTGCGGTTTTAGCAAAGGAACTTGTAAAGGCAGACCGGAATGGGTAGAAAGGGTATCTCTTGCGCTCACGAGCGCGATTGCGTGCTTGTTGCGTGATTCACCAGTAATAATAAGCATCTTTGCTGAGGATTCCCTCCAATGACAACGCTCTCTACTGCCACCACAGCATTGCTCTGAATACTTCCAGCTAATTCGTGACAACCATCACAATCTGATTGTATGATGTAGCTGCCGTCTGCAAAAACCTGTCGGCGCGCAGATATATACTGAACAATTCCCGGTTTGGGTTCGCCCTTTATACTACTAGCGTGGCTGCAGGAAAGCGATGGCCTCTGTCACTTCACTTTTGCGTAGGGGATGCTCCGTATCTTGATGTCATCTTCCGGGGCTCTCGAGGCTATATAAGCCGGACGCCACTGGCACAAACTCCCATCATCCTCATCGTCACTCCACCACTATGTCTGCTGAGATTGTTGTGCTACAGTCCAATGAAGGGGCGAACATCGCTGGCCAGATTCTTGAAGGCCTCACGCGCTCAACGGGGCAGAAACATCTTCCAACTATGCTGCTTTACAACGAGCGTGGCTTAAGACTCTATGATGACATCACCACTAAAGCACCCGAGTACTATCTCTTCCGTGCCGAGGAGGAGATTCTAATGAACAAGGCTGACGAGATTGTGCAGGTCATGCATCAGGGAGAGGATGTGTCGTCCGACGAAATCGTTTTAGAATTGGGTGCAGGGTGAGTTTTCTTGCACCCCTTTACCTTCAAAGTACCTTCGTGCCCCCTAATCATGTCTTATCCCCCCTGTTCCCGCCGTTGTTCTGAAGTTGACGATAATACAGAGCCTTGCGGAAGACATTACACATTCTGTTAGGCCTCTCTCACCTCGTGCCTAATGCAAGCGCCCACCCTCCAATTACATATTACGCCCTTGACCTCGAGAAAGGGGAAATAATGCGCAGCTTGTCTGCGATCGAGGCGTCAGACACTGGTCTTTCCCTGCAAGGCAAAGTTCAGAACAAGGGCATGTGCGCAACTTATGAGGATGGCTTGAAGTTTGTTCAAGCCGGCGGATTAAATCTGGGCGCTGCCCTCTCACCTGGGACTTTCTCGAACTCTAGTGCCGGTGATGTTTCTCCCGTATCGAATGACAGTTCCTCATTGAAGTCTGCGAGTGATGCAATGACTGGCACATCGCCTCCTTCGACTCCAGACGAGGGACGACGGCCCTTGCACATTTTGTTCCTCGGGTCTTCACTAGGAAATTTCTCCCGGGAAGGAGCCTCGGACTTCCTTCAGTCGCTCCCCTTGCGGCCCGGCTCCGGAGATACCCTGTTACTCGGCTTGGACCACGACAACGACAAGGATGTCATTGAAGAGGCATACAATGACCCTCGCGGTCACACCAAACGCTTCATCATGAATGGCCTCAGGACGACGGGACAAGCTTTGGGTGACGAGAACCTCTTCCTCGAAGACAACTGGGAATATATAAACACGTACAACGCTGTTTGTCAAAGTAGCTTATTCCGTCACGAACATTTGCTTAATGGTTTCTAGGCTACACGTAAGGAAACCCTGCCTTCTTCTACGTTTGCGGAGATCTGAGAAATGCTGATGGCGTCCATCCCAGGACAACATGAGGCGTTTTATAAGGCAAAGCTCACTCATAGTGTGCGAAATCCCCTGACCGAAGGAAATTTTGCGTTTGTCAAAGGTGAGCACGTAAAGATCGAACAGTCCTTCAAGGTCAGCTTTTCAACAATTGTATCTGCTAACCGACTGACTTCTCTGCATCATCAGTTTTCCGAAGTAGACGCATACAGTCTCTTCACGAACAGCAATCTGCGGGCAATCCAGCGTTGGACGGACAGTACCCAGCGTTATTCTCTCTGGCTACTAGAACGTCCTCCTTTCAGCTTCCCTCTGTTGAAGGAGCCCACAAAGACGTCCACGCCTTTCGCCGTCCCGACAGTCCAAGACTGGCAAGATCTCTGGTCGGCATGGGATTGCATCACCAGAAGCATGATTCCGCCCTCGATGTTGTATCAGAAGCCCATTGATTTGCGACACATTTGCCTGTTCTATCTTGGCCATATCCCCACCTTCCTTGATATTCAGTTGTCGAGACTTTTGAAGGAGCCGCATACAGAGCCAGATGAGTACAAGGTACTTACCAGCATTTTTGTTGCTTTTTATCACAATTGATGTCTATCTTCCATTAGTACATCTTCGAGGTGAGTTCCACTTTTGATACGAGCTTCACCAAGTATAGAAAGAAACCTATAGCGAGGAATTGACCCCAATGTCGATGACCCAACGCAATGCCATGTACGTTTTATGTTGATTGGTTGGCTTGTTTTCTTGAGATCATCATTTTATTTAGACACACTCTGAGGTGCCACAAAAGGACGGCGACTGGCCAACGTCCTTGGAAATCCTTCGATTCCAAGCTCGGGTTCGCTCAAGGCTTTTGAAGTTATATGACGACATCGAGACTAAGAAGATTGCCATGACAAGGAAGATAGGCCGAGTCTTGTTCATGACCTTTGAGCACGAAGCCGAGCACGCTGAAACTCTCCTCTATATGCTCTTACAACGCGCTGGTACCGGCACCGTTCCCCCACCTGGATTTGCCGTTCCGCCTTGGTCCTCGCTTGCAGCCACCTGGGACTCTGCGCCGCGTCTCAGGAGCGAAACCGTGACGCTGGGTCCAGCCGTTGTGACACTTGGCCACGACGATTCCGAAGTGGAGGATAGCTCGACCGATGTCGATGTGCATGAGTTTGGGTGGGACAATGAACACCCGGCGCGGAACATTCAAGTGGACAGATTTGAAATTAGCTGGAGGCCCGTGACGAATGTGCAATTCCATGAGTTTTATGAGGGTGAAGGGAAAGATAAAGTGCAGTTTCCCAAGAGCTGGGTGCAACAAGATGCAGAGACCAAGGTCAATCATGTCTCGGGCCCTTTCAACTATACAAAAATTGACTATATCGTCTCTCTAGGTCCGTACCTTATACGGTCCGGTACCACTGAAAGTCGCGCAGCATTGGCCTGTTATCACGTCGTATGACGATCTTTCTATCTATGCGACTGTCAAGGGTGGCCGGCTTCCTACTGAACCTGAACTTCGTCTGTTCTATGAGAAATTCGACGCAGGTTATCATGGTGGAGCGAATGTTGGTTTCAGAAACTGGCATCCCGTTCCGTAAGCCCACGCATGTGCTCAAAATTGCTTGCTGATCCTCGGGATACTTACTCTTAGGGCTACCACGGGCAGTGGACGTGGCGGTGGGAAAGGGAACAATGGAGGGGTGTGGGAGTGGACTTCAACTACATTCAACTATCATGAGGGATTCACTCCATCTGGGTTATATCCGGGGTACGATCTCTTTTTACAGTACACATCCTACAGAATATTGATCGACATCGACGCAGATATTCCATGGACTTCTTTGACGATGTACATCAAGTTGTGGTATGTCCCTTGTCGTCATCGTCGCGTCCTTCTCTGAATGTCAAGGAACAGCTTGGTGGATCATACGCTACTATTCCACGCATTTCGGAGAGGAAAACGTTTAGAAATTGGTATCAGCGAAACTACCCTTACCCATGGGTTGGGGGCCGGGTTGTGTACAATACTGCAACGTGAAGGTATACAAGATATCGCCTTTCAGGACCTCGGGACGTAATTTGCACGCTTGACTTGGACTCAAGTTTATTGTCATTGTACTATTTTTTTGGTAACGGACCTTGTTGGGACATTGTATGCATCTCCTGTGCTCAGGCTGCATGTAACACTTAGTAGCCATATTTGACGGAAACACCTGTTTGTTTCATCACGATTGATCAACGTTAATATTAAGGAAAGATATTTCGAAATCGTGAACTTAGAAAGTATTTTGCATTGTTGTTCACAACTCAACCTGACAATCCATCGACGTCATTCCCGACTTCCTCTGCTGAAGCTCATAGGCGCATCTTTGAACAACCGAGGGGCGCTCGAGCGCTTGAATATGTCGAAGGATCTCTCTCGGAAGCGACAATCGCTGACGTCGATACCAGGGGCGAACCACATCCGAGCCAGAAATGAAACACTGACCAATTTCCTTGCCCATGGGTTTCCATATTCCAGGTGATATTCATCGTTCCACGACTTGATAATTCTTCCAGAATATGGTCTAGCAAACTGTCAGTGCATAAATCCTGTGTAAATGCTCTTGCGTTCTCAAACGGTGATGCCCGGTTTCTGGCCAGCGGAGGGGACGGTTTGTAGATCGCTTGTTCCAGGCACCTTCCAGATTCTAAACTCACTGGACCTTAAGATCTAAAAATCTCCCTCTGGGACTTCCACCAGGATAATTTAACAGCACCTTCCAAATCTCTTTACGGCCCAAGGGTAAAGTTGATTCAGACTTTTCCAGTTATCACGTCGATGAGTAATAACTTTGTGACTAGGGAAACATCTTCTGCACAACGTTTTCTTCTTCAAACCGTTATATCTACTCGTCGGTTGACTTTGTTTCTCGGCATGAACTAATTGACGGAATGTCAGAGGAGGCACTGACGAAATCATACTGCAATACGATATTGCGCACCTTGGCTCGCAATTGAGTCATATTCCTGACTCTTCTCATGCCATGTATCGGGAACATGAGGTTCGTTCAGATTCACGATCATTGCTTTATTGAGACCTATCACAAAGGATACGATCCGGGGAATTGCATGTCATCCTTTTCGGGACGAGGTCTTCCTGAGTGCTAGGTGTGTGTATATTGTTGTCGCGGTGGTTGTTCTGTTGGAACAATCTTCCATTGCCAGTCAAGATGGACGTATCCTGCATCACGACATACGGGCAGACTTGGGCCGATCAAGGCGGGCTCAGGACACTGTACAACTTCCCGCTGAAGCGACCGACGTCCGATTCCACCCCAATATGGAACACATCTTTGTCACAAGCGATAGCCATGGGGAAGTCTGCCTTCGCGATACCCGGATGTCATTTGGGCCTCTGACATCCAGGACACGACATGGTGCCGTTCAGACTGTAGGTCGCATACCCACTCTCGATCAGTGCAGAATTCAAACATTTTGATGCAGTATAATACCAAGATATGCAAAAAGATCAGTCCTCATTTGTGTAATCCGGAGGTGAGTAGTGTAACATTTGACCGAGAAGGTTAGGCTTTATTGTCGATCTGGGCGTTGCTGACTCGCTCTACATCAATTATCATGCAGGCTCCAAACTTGCTGTGTCTATGCTCGTGAGTTAGCCCCCATGGTGATTGCCAGCTCAAATTTGACCAGAAGCAGCATTATCTTCCTGTGATATATGGGTTGTCAGACCCCAATCCACTTGCTATCTGTAGTGCTAGGAACCATCCAGATGGCACTCCGGTGCCTCCGACAGAACGATCCTACTCCAACTCCTGTACAATCAAGGCTGGCTTCGCTTCTTCTGACACTCATGAATCCCACCATTGACCCGGTCCCACAGCACGGGTCTTTCGGGAGCGCCGGGTTTGACAGTGATGAACTTTATTGTGCTGGTTCTGAAGATTTCCGTGGTTATGTTTGGAGGATCCCCAGTCTTCCGGAACTGACAGAACAAAGGACTGAAGTCAGCGCCGATGAATGGGCTGCTCGTGATTGGTCAAATACTATTGGTCGGTTAATCTCCAGAATACCTTCTCAAGCTCATTCTGAAGAGCGTTTTCAGCTTTCACCACAGGATTGCAGCAGCCGAAATTTATTCCGTTGGAGCTTCCAACGCCGTTATTCCGACTGACTGGTATTTCTTGCGGTAACATCTATTACCTAGCCACTGGCTCATGATGTTCTCTTTAGGCCACAAGTCAATTATAAACAACACCCTCATTCATCCCGATTTGCCTTACATCCTCACTGCTGGAATCGAAAAAGATATAATACTCCATAGCCCAACGCCCTCTTCTCCTTGCTGCAGCGATATGCAACGGACCCCAGAGGAGGTTCGGATTCTAGGGGACGACGACACCACCGACCAAGCGATGTACCTCCAGGCCCTTGCCGGGTTCGGCATCGTCACCGGCGACGATTCAGAGACTATGACGATTTCAATGTTCGATCAGTGGGTTGCAATATCCATATTCATTGCCCTGGTTGAATTAGTTGACCTTGGGGGACAGTATAATTCGAGAAGAGGGAGATGTCGACGTTTTTGGGATGCGGAGATGGCCAGAAGACAGCGATCTCTCTTCGGATGGGGAGTCTCATGAGGATGATGACGAGATTGATGCTGACGATTTGCTCTAACTTTCTATTGGCATCTACTAGGGCGTATACTTCTACTTGGCTGAGTATGAAAGAAAGCTGTATGTACAGGGCGTATGCAGTCTATGAATAGAATGTACAGATCCTCAAAAACTACAAAGAGTTAATACATAGGAGGTAAAGTAAAACTCTACAGAGAGGGCTGCGGGATGTTCCTCAAATATTCAATACCAGATACTCCTTGTGCGATGAATAGGCATGATCTCGGCGGTTTCTATTTCTTCAATGGTTTCTTCCCCGTCTTCCAATTTTTTGGCCAAATCCCAAAGATAAAAGTCAATCAGAACACTACTTATTGTTTCTTCATGAGGGCCGTCCGCGCACGGTTCTTCTTTGATGAGTCGTAAAATCTCATCTCGGACCCTCTCGACGGCTATGATGCTCGCAGACCGTAGACTCAGCTCTTCCTTACAGCCGGAGGCAAGTGGCTTTCCTGCGCGAAGCATCTGAACGAGGGATGGCGGGTAGGTGATGATGCAGAGATGGTGGAGTATCTGCGGCACGCGATAGTCCGCAAACATGGAAAGCTGGTGGATCAGAGGTCCACGCGACCCAGGAAAGATGGGGTGTGTCGAAGCCGGATTGGCAGGGAAAAATGCGGCCCATATTTCTGCAACCAAGATCTGGGCGCGCTTCCAAAGGTAGACTGTAGGACATGGAATCAGCTCGTCAGCGTTGTTGGAACGACTGCTCCGCATTCCTACCTTTTCGGCCTCTGTAGGGGACTTCATCGCGGAAAGACGGGAAGGTCTCAGTCACCATCTGGACGAGTTCTAGGGCCGTGCCTTGTCCGTTGTGTTTTCGATGGAATGCATCCAGGAAACCTTTGAAAGAGCCGGAAAAGTCCTGCTTCTGGCTAAGTAAATGTAGATCATCGAGGCGAGAGATGGTTCACATTGCACAGGATGGTTCCAACTTCTCTCATTATCGCTATGCGTCGTCGCAAGAGGGGCAGCCGTTCTGCCGACTGCTCCGCCGGGCGAAAGACAAGCTCGATCAACGAGTCGGGGCACAGCGTTTCCGAGGAGTAGAACTTTGGGTCGATGATGGGGAGGTCGTCATCGGCGAGGGCTACACATGAAGAATGAGCAATGTGAAGATCACATGAGAGCCAAGATCACTGCGCACCTCTGTCCAAGGCAGCGACAAGACTCCAATAACCCGTGTGCACCTTTCGCTCATCGGAATCCCAGCCTTCACGCCATTCAATGCCGTAGCGTTCAGGACTGCCTTGCTTCTCAGACCAGAAGCTGAAGTTGAGAGAGGATATAAGGAAGATCCAATTCAATACGGTCTCATTGGTTGGGTCTGACGCGATGTAAGGGTCCGAAGGGCATATGTGGAGCGGATGGGTGCGCCACGTCCGAGGGGTGTACGATTCGACGAGAAGTTTGCGTCGTATCTGATAAAGCATCTACAACGATTGCGGAGAGAGGAACAGCAAAGACTGACATGCTTGGCAGCTGCTTTGACGCCGATGTCATTGATCTGGACGATATTCGTCATCTGAATGGGTCAAAAAAGGGTTAAAAAGGGTTCAAATGAGCAAGCACCGACTTACCTTATAAGCGAACTGAGAGCTGGTTTTCACCGGGTTTTCGGGTAGGGTCCCTGATTTTGTCTTTTTGTTCACAAGTCCATGGGAAGGAGGGGCGACAAGTTGGAGGGTTCGCGTCATGATAGGGGGTATTACTTGAATAAACGTCGTGCAAGACGCGGAGTCTCGCTGAGGAGGGTTTTGTGTGTGTACAGACTTGTGTTGTTTTTTTGATCATCTCGGTTTTTTTTTGTCAGTACGCATGTAGTGTGTTCTAAAAGTTGCTTTCTGCTAAACATATGTTGGTTCGCTGCGAATATGATACTACAACCCGCCTCGTCTTCGAACTCTGCGACACTCCACATACGGTTGCGGCTTTGATATAGGTTGCTCTTGTGATCTGAGTCTTTTACAGACGTTTCTGAAAATCATGTCCACGTGTATTTGGTGGAATGGAAAATACTGAAAAATGTTGAAAAATGAGAAAAATGAGAAAAATCCTGCGGGGCTCGTCGTCGCCTTGTACAAGCCTCTATGACTCTCTATGACCACCAAACACAACCATAAGATTGGCCGTTAGTCTCTTCAAGACACTGGCACAAAGTTTCTGGGGCGAAAGTCGGACGAGCCCTCGACATGATGGTATCAATGATCCTGAAGTCTCAGCAGGCAGCACCACAATAGAGGACATGGAAGCACTTGGATAGAGAAGGGAAACAACAAGGTGGAGGTGTAGCTGGTAACCGAAACGGTGTGTGGCGCCCGAATCTAATCACTTCTCGAGTTCACCCTCCATGTACAACTTGCAGGGCCTCGTCGTATGCTGCAACAAACACATATTATCAGTCACTCACTCGACCGCCCCATCTCAGAGCTCCGGCTCCGCCTTCCACGATCTTCAGCCAAGAGTCACCAGGCTTATTCGCACCTCCTGACACTTTCCAGGAAAAATGAAATTTCAGTCCCTAAACAAGTACTGTAAATGGCGCAGGGGCACCGAGCTACGTAAAATCAGTGGAAGTATGTAAAAGAAGCAGCCTGGGCCCAAAAGGACAGAGGGCGGATGATATTGGCTTTTTTTTTTTCTCGACGCGACAATATGGGCCGTCGCAAGCAAGCCTTGGCAGTAAAAAGGTATCGTGGTGCATCGCGTGATTCCCTGGATGACATAATACATTGAAAAGAAGTCCGGGATCCGATTCACGGGCGTGATGAGTCGGCAAAGTTCCCACAATGCATCAACTTCATAACCCTTCGTTTTTCTATGCTCTCTCATCATAAAATCATAAACCGACCCCATCCACTTGTATTGCAGCGCGCCGACAGTTCCTAAATTAAGTACAACTCGCAAATTAATGAATTTGTTCCCGAACTGTCACGAACTCCGTCACGACACGTGATGACGTGGTTTGTGGATGTGCCCTATCTTACAGCAAAACCTGCTGTCTCGATCCTTTGAAAACCGCAGGCTCAGATTCCAGCGACTCCGAGTCAGATGAGGACAGCGACAGCGACGCGCCTCCCAGAAGACCTAGCCTGCCAATGCGCGATGATTCCGATGACGAGGAGAGCGATGACGCCAATACGCCAGGTGTGCGAATCAAGAGTGCGTCAGAGCGACGGTTAGATGAGATGAAGGCGACGGGGAAAATAATGGAGAATGCCATTAAGATCAATGATTGGGTTGCGATATCAAGCGGTAATGCTCGTGGTTTTATTTCCATGTTGATTTCGCTAACTTGCCAATCAGAGTTCGACAAGTTAGCTCTAATGGTTCAGAGGCAGCATAACGTTTCTGAGCCTATCCCCCTCTCTATATCTAAACACTTGTCAGTCTAGAAGGGGCGCTCACCGCTGCTGTCTCGAAGGAAAAAGAAGCGAAGAAGAAAATGAATGCCACAAACGCGAAGGCGCTCACAGCTGTCAAACAGAAGGTGAAAAAAGCATTTAGAGAGTACGAGGTCGAAATCAAGAGATATCAAGATGTAGGCGGTCATTTTGCCTCATCACTTATAGACATTTACTCACCTCAGCCAGGATCCAGAGGCATTCGAGCGCGAATACACGCGCCTTATTGCCCCTGAACCTGCTATTTCATCTGGAGCGCGTCGATCTGCTACAGATCGCAACGAGACTGAGGCTGATGATTTTACCACTGTTGGAAAGGGAGGTAAAGTCATGCAATTTACGCCTGAGGGCAACTTCAAGAATTTACAAGCCGTACAAGACGCCCGAGGCAAGAAGGTGTGTTTTTCGCGCTGAATTTTTTCGAGCATCCCTCTCATTGCTCATTGCTTAGAATACCGACAGTGGCGAGCAAATTCGCATCCTTGACAAACTCCTCGATGCGCTTACCAGCGCATCCGCGTTCTTTAGCCCTCATTTCATCTCGATTCGATTATAACCCCTCAATTGCGTCACATATGCCGATAGAACTCTGGCTCTCGGCTCAGCGCGAAGTTGATCAATTGGTGTTTATTGTCGCGTCTGATACAAATTACTCGGTCCAGGAAGCGACGGACGATTGTGATGAATTGGCAGAGCGAACACCTGCAACCGAAGGCGGGGTCGTTCGCATTGTGGAAGTATTACATATCAGCTTCATTGACCGATTAGACGAGTCCACAAGGAGTCTGCAAAATATCGATCTGCCGTGCGCAAGCCTTCTACGAGCAAGTCAAGCAGGGTGAGCCCTTGGGTCGTGTGATCATGTTGAACATATATACTCTAAGGTGCGTTCGTTCCGGAGACACAATCAGTTGATAAATTGATTTTGTTCTGAAGCCTATGGCCGTCGTTCACGCCTCAAGGGCGGCTGTTGATGTGTCGGAAATCAAGCCTAGCATGAGTCTTCTGCTCCACAAAATTCCCTCCAACCTCATCCACCCGCTATGCGTTTACCTTTACAAATCCGGCAATTCTCTTCTCAGACCCGGGCCATGCTCAGCCACATCTTTCACCACGCTTCAAACAACTATTTCTACACGACACGCGACATCCTTCTTATGCACTTCAGGACGGAGATTGGGAACAATGTCGAGATCTTGTTCAAAGCATCAAAATCTGGAGTTTGATGCCTGAAGCCGCTTCTGTTAAGGAGATGTGAGCAAAGTAAGCCCTATGTTGATTTCCTCCTCTCTCGCTAAATTCCCCGACAGGCGGATAAAAGAGCAGGGTCTACGCACGTACCTCTTTACATATGCTCCTCATCACAGTACACTTTCTCTCTCCCTCCTTTCACGGACTTTCTCATTACCAGTCCGAACCGTCACATATATTGTGTCCAAGATGATATGGAATGAAGAGCTGGCAGCGTCCCTGGATCAAGCAAGTAGTGTCGTAGTTTTCCACCGCATCGAACTCTCCCGCACCCAACAACTAGCCCGAGTCGTTGCTGAGAAAGTTGCTGCGTTGGTTGATCAAAGCGAGAAAGCCCTTGATACAAAAATGGGAGGATCAGGCGGTTGGGGTGTGGGAGTAAAGGTGACAAACGTGGAGAACAAACGCAAGAACGACTGGGTCGCAGTGAGAGGACCAGAGGTGCCCGAGGTTCGTTATTGTTGGTCAACTGGAAGTTCTGAATCATCGGGCTAACCTCCCCCGTCAGGAGGTGCGCGCGGTCGCGGCAGTCGATTCTCTCAGGGACTTGGCAATCAAAGATCGAGGGATGAATTCAATGTACTTTCTGTACTTTGTGTATAAACGACTGTCATGAGCTATAACGTAAGCTTTCCCATTCCAACTTCTTCTCTCGCGGCCGTCGCTTGCCAGCCGCTGCTGTGCGAAATGCGCAGTCAGGACAAGTCTTTTTGGGGATGCTGACTGCGTTGCCATTCTTCTGATGTACAAGTTGGTTGAGTCAGCGTGGCCCATGTGGTGCACAACTCTTCCGCCAAGGTCTTGGACCACCTTGCTTGCCCCTGTGGACTCTGCTACCATGACCGCCACCACCAATCCCCCGGCTTACAGCTTCGCGCGCTCACCGTCGTACTCGGCGGAGCCGCATGCACATGAGCAACGGCTTGCCATGGTGGACCAAATAAGGCCTCTGACTCGGCCGATGGGAAACTTTGTCAAGTTGTCGAAGAACGGGGACGTGCGGCTGATCTTGAGAGCCCAAGAATGCCATGCGACTCCTGTTTATGGATCTCGTTCCACAATTGAAGGGGCGGTTGAGCTGTCCAGGCCAGAGGGTATTACGAGTGTGGAAATCAAGGTATGGCTTTGATTGCCTATCATCCCTTGCTAACATAAACGGTCGTAGGTGGAAGGTAGACTTCGTTATAAAGAAATTGCAGAAGGTGGTACAACATCTACCAAGCTGGATCTCGGTGCAGCCTTCCTCTGGGTGGGGAATTTGGATAATACGGCCTGCCCCTCGACGTTGCACTTTTCTGTGCCCCTTCCTCCAACATATACTTATGACGAAAAGACCTATGTGAGCTGCCTGTCTTTGGTTCCTCTAGTCTCGTGTTAATGTGTCGAAATGGTGATACAGCCCCTCCCACCCACTTTCTCCGTCAAGCTCTCTGGGCTACCTGGATTTGTCGCCACAATCGATGTAAGCACTACTTGAATTAGTATTTCTAATATCTGCTTCATGGCGCATCGCAAGTATTCCGTCAGCGCAATCATCAACAAGCCTCATTCCGTGCCGCCTCTGGTCCCACTTGTCAAATCACACTTGTTAGGAATTCATATTGGTTCCACGTGAGGTCACTTCAATCGAATTTTCAACCACCCATTGATATTTTACCAAGCGTTGTAACACTTCCCTTCACTTACCATCCACGCGCTCGGCCTGCTATACCACTCCCGCCACGCCTTACTCCTTCTCGTGGAGGATTCAATCCGTCCCCCGAATGGCGTTTGTACACGTCGAAGATAGACTCGAAATCAGGCTCTTATGAAATCGTCACAAAGCTATATGTTCCTGCCTCTCGTGTGTTCTGCTCCTCGCTGTCGATACCTTTCCATATCACCTTTGAATCCTCGGCAAGCGTATTGGCAGCTTTTCTCCCGCTCAGCCCAGCTCCAGGCCAGGTGCGACCGACGCGCCTCGAAGTAATGAGGCAGTCGACGTTGGACGTCAGGTTGGACAGAAATGGGGGAGGGAAGACTAGCATTTGGCGGGTAGACCGTATTGGCAGCGGGTTCTTCAGACATGCGGTCAGTGGGTATCGGTACCTCAGAGGACTTTCGGCAATTGACGCATATATAATCTATCAGGGTGACGGACCGACATGGGTTTCGTATTCTGGCGAGATTGACATTGACGAGTCTGTCCAGGTTGGTGGGTTTAGGGCGTCTGGTCTTAGTGTCAAGGTGATTTTTGTTCACCAACGTCATGGCTTGCACGCCGTTCTCATGCTTGCTGGGCCATAGGACTTCATACTTTTGACCGTGACACCGCCAGACCCGCATAGATCTCAGTTTTTGGACATGCGACAAGCTATACCAGTGCGCCTTACGAGTGATGCGTGGGTGGCGGATGGTGCTGGAATATGCTCAGAGCGTGACTCTTATTATGGGTACATGAGTGTTGAGCCTTCAGTGGAGGCATGACGTATCTTGTATAGGTTACGTCACCGATGGTGTTCAAGGTAATATAAACTGTGTTTTGATGAAATTGAGTATGAAGAAGCCTGCCAAAATGAAAATACCTTTGTGACACCTGTACCGACCAAGTATCTGTTGAGAGTCTAGCCCCGCTTTTTGTGTACAAAAAATTACCTATGACTTGTTCCTTGAATGGCACCTTTGTCGCCTCCACTGAATCAGAGGAACTGGAACTGTACTGGACTTCATTTCCATCTCCAGGCTGGGTAGCCGCTGCATACATACAGGGTTCAGATATCAGGCGTGCTTCCAATCCCATTCCAAAATGAAATCACCTTGTTGAGGTATTGTGTCGATCTTGGTCAGTGGCACAACATCGGAAGATCGAAGCTGACTGTGTGCATGATTTGTTCGAGGATTTATGTCACAGGGCTCGTGCGGTTCTGTCGTACATGCAGCTACAGGAATAGGCGGCATGGCATCTTGGAGGATATGGAAATGTGGAGGGGCCGTGGCATACCTAGAAGACTCAAGGAACATCTCAAACAGCATGCCTGCAGACGCAGTGGAACCTGGGTGAGATACTCACATTGGAGGGATTGAAAAGAAGAGTGGAGCATTGATGAAAGTACTTTGTAAAAGTCCTGTTATTGCAAGTACAGATACATTGAGTATTTATTCCTACAAGGATGCACACAGACCATGTACAAACAAGTACAAACAGAGTTATGTCACAGAACCATAAACTCATGTATATGAGCATTTAGACCCATGCTTTGCCATGCAGCATTGTCTCTGCATGGGTGTTATGGATTCGCTATCCATGGCATTGATCGCTCGGACAAGATACAAGACATAGAGGCCTTATCTGATTAATGGCCAGTTTCATCTTATCTATTGGTTTCATGCTTACTATTCACTTTTACATCATTCAGGCCCCGGCCTCTGCTTACTCACTACAGTATGGTCATCGTTACCATATCTAGATGGTGACTCTCACACATCCTTGACATCATGTTACTTATTGGACTATACTTAGATACTCTGACTCACGCCGCAGCAGTTACCATAGACACCTACTCCGGGTCCGCTTCTGGAGTCAGACCGGAACCGCTCTAGAGTCATCTAGATGACTCGACCTTCTAGTATATATAGGGTAGATACATTGCATGTATTCCCCAGATCTAGCAATCACCTTGGTATCCGCCTTTGCTACTTAAGCCTCTCTGCCTAAGCATCACATGGGTTTGTCAACCATAACAATGGGTTTATAAGAATATATAATATGAATTAATTTTAAATTAAATGTGAGATATATATAACTGTACACAATGTGTTATGGTGCTTGGACCTTGT
Organism: Entoloma clypeatum; assembly: GCA_963565915.1. NCBI lineage: Eukaryota > Fungi > Basidiomycota > Agaricomycetes > Agaricales > Entolomataceae > Entoloma > Entoloma clypeatum. The sequence continues at coordinate 1,626,111 of OY751489.1, read as the reverse complement.
TACAGACTTACCGGTTTGTATGTTACGCACTTTTCCCTTGCATCGTACCTTCGTCATTTCTTTGACTCATCGGACTGCTTATTCATTTACCTTTACTCTACCATTCTCCTTTAGTATACTTCGCTCCCGCGCTGACTCGCACTCCGCAGTCGTCTGACTCACTTCGCACTGCCTTTCCGCAGTTACTGACTCATCCGCACTGCCTTCCGCAGCTACTGACTCACTCGCTACCGCTCGTAGCCAGTACTATATAAACCCCATGTACCATAGCTACATTCCTTAGATTTAGCAATCACTTTGCTCTTCGCCTTTCCACTTTCCTGCATACTCTGCCCGAACCTTGGAATGGTTTGTTAAGCATAACAAGTTGCTAAATCTCGTTAGGTTCGCCCAGAGCAAAGAGAGCAACTACCAGACGAGTCAAGACATCGCGCTTCTTTGAAGACTTCACCAGTAACCCATTCAGCATGCCAGAAGCCCGACAGGAGGAGCTAAGTCCTCGAGACAGTATCGATTTTACGCTTATCCAGCAGTACATCGAATCGGAGATCCGTCGCATCCTACAGCAGGTGCTTGACGAAGAACTAGACAACGATGAGCATCGCCCCCACGGCGAGATAGCAGAGAGCATCCATCTTGCTCGGCAACACCAGATCGCGTGTTACAACGCCCGACAGAACGAACTCAAAAGCTTTCGCGTTCAAGAAGGACCTCAGACAGGTCGGATTACAGAGATCAGAGAGTTTATCGGTGTCCAGACAACCGTTATCAGAAGATTGATTAGGACGCTCACATCGAGACGTCCCAGAGCCACATCATCACGTCTTACTCGAAGCAGCAGATCTACGCCCACTTCACCACCGAAGAACAACAGACCGAGTACAACTGCTGGGCACGAAACGAGAGACTTGACCCCTTCTCGAGACCAACAGACGCGCAGGAACAGAGATTCCTTAGAGATTTACAGAGGAAATACTCTGAACGTTTTGCCACCGATTCCGCCGACGAGTCTCCTGACGAATTTACTTTTGACTCTGCGCAGTCAGATATCGAACAGACGCCTAGAACAGGGACTCATTTTCAATCCTTATCTGTATCCCGAACCCCATCTTCATCCCAACAACCCGACTCCTCTTCTCCTCCGCAGACTCTAAACATGGCAGAAGCTCCGGCTGTACAAACAATGGATACATCCAAGATCATCAAGGATCCTGGGATGTTCAAGGACAGATACACCTTCGACGAGTGGTGGAAAGCCACCAAACTATACATCAGGTTCCAAAAGAGCCTCACAGATGATCAGAAGATTCTTGCGGTGTTATCCCGCATGATGGAAGGGTCCGGCAGACACTGGGCCAGTAACAAGTTAGACGCTCTTACCGCTGACAACGAGAACATCACCTGGCTAGGTTTTTCCGATGATATCGCCACACGATTCTCCATCGCCAACAAGTTGGTCGCTGCCAAAGCGAGACTCGAAGTCCTGAAACAAGAGAAACGCACTGTTGATGAATTCTTGGATGAATTTGAAGAACTCTTGGGACTGTCAAACCTTGGTGAAGAAACTGGGAAATACATCCTAGAGAAAAACGTCAACCGCAGAATCTCTGAACAAGTGGCCAGCGATGGCAAGACATACACCGATTACGCAAAGGAGATCCGGAACAAGGGACGACAGATGGAAGGACACGCACTGGTCATCCGAGGTGGCGGCGACATGCGCACCGGATCGGGTACCACTTATGGTGGTCAGGGCAAAGCCATGGAGATCGACAAAGCAGGAGTAGCCCGCTGCTACAACTGTCAGCGCTTCGGTCATCTGGCTAAAGACTGTAGCGCTCCAAAGAAGAAAGATGGTCGCAAGTGTTTCAACTGTGACCAAGAAGGCCATATCGCGCGCAACTGCCGCAAGCCGAAGAAGAACTCCGGAAGGGTTAGGAAGGTGGCCGAGGAAGATGCCGAGAATGATGAAACCACAATCTTAGAAGCCGACAAGAAGGATTTTCCCGAAGGGTCCGATTAAACGACGCTAAGTCGCGACCCTTATCTATTAAACGGACTTGCTTGCCTTGTATGACTGCAGACAATAGAACTTATGTCATCCCTGCCAAGCGAGCCACTGCGTCGACTAAGATTGTGAAGGGAGATAAACCTCCAAAAAGACGAGAGATCAGGCTGTTAGCTCAGCTCAGGACACGATGAGGGCCAAAGGTTATCCGACCTGAGGTTGACAGCGGATGTGAGCGCACATGCATCCATCCCAGAATAGTACGCGAACAGAACCTCCCCACGCGAGGAATACCACCCATAGCAATTCTAAATGCGGATGGATCACCAAATCGACAACAGAAAGCAAGCCAACTTGCCGAAATCAAACTGGATTTGGGAGCACATCAGGAAACCATGGAAGCAATGGTACTGGACATTGGGAGAACGGACATGCTCTTGGGACATGACTGGTTGGTGCACCACAACCCCACAATCAATTGGACAACCGGCGCGGTAACATTTAACCGGTGCCCAACAACATGTCGAACCAAACACTCAGATTTCAGGATTAACCTTAATGGTCGCAAACACCGAGTTTGCATGGTTGAGGTGCGCGACAAAGATGCACCCAAAAAGTCGGATCAGAAATGGAAGCCTGGAGACCCTATCTCGGAAGCTGTCACTCCCACACCACCTCCCACAACCAGACGACCCTCATATGTTGAACGATTTGCTCATCTTTTCGAAAAAGAAAACTTCGATAAGATCCCAAAGGAGAGGGAATGGGACCATGGGATCGAACTTACATCGGACGCACCAAAGGAACTAGGGGGAAATACATATCCTATGACGCAAAAGGAACAAGAGGAATTGGACGCATTCATTGACGAGGGTCTAGCAACAGGAAAGATCCGTCCGTCCAAATCCCCTTATGCCTCCCCTTGCTTCTTCATCAACAAGAAGGATGGCTCCAAACGATTGGTACAAGATTACCGCATGGTCAATAAATTCATGGTCAAAGACAAGTTCCCACTCCCACGAATATCCGATCTCTTGGACGTACTGAAAGATGCGGTCTACTTCAATAAAATGGATATCATGTGGGGCTATAACAACGTCTGGATTAAGGAGGGCGATGAATGGAAAGCTGTGTTCCTCACCAGTCAAGGGTTGTTCGAACCATTGGTCATGTTTTTCGGTCTTTGCAACTCCCCAGGAACGTTCTCGCGAATGATGGCTAGTCTATTCCAGGACCAGATCCGCCGACGTATCTGCGTGATCTACATGGATGATATCGTGGTTATCGGTAAAACCAAGGAAGAACTCGCGCGAAACACTGAAGAAATCCTACAGATCCTATCGGACAATGATTTGTTCCTAAAGGAAAAGAAGTGTTTATGGGACATCAGCAAATCAGACATGTGCTATGGCTGCTATGGGCACTATAGGGCACTACATTCTCAGGGATGTATGCTGCAGAGTGCTATGTAGCGCTCTGTAGCACATGTCTGATTTGCTGATGGAAGTAACGAAATGTCCTATATTGGGATATGTGGTTGGTGAGGGACGTGTTGAGATGGAAACTGAGAAGGTGGATACAATTCGAAACTGGCGAGCACCCACATCAAAAAAGGAAGTTCAGAAATTCCTTGGATTTGCTAACTTCTATCGATGATTTATTGAAGGGTACTCAAACATCGCGAAACCTCTCACCGCACTCACAGGCGGCACGGCATTTACTTGGGGACCAACAGAGCAGCAAGCCTTTGAAGGTCTCATACGGGCAATTACATCAGCACCAGTCTTGGCATTACCGAAACCAGAGGGACAGTTCAGGGTTGAAACCGATGCATCGGGCTATGCAATTGGAGCAGTACTCTCTCAGAAGCAAAACGACAAATGGCACCCCATTGCGTTCTTGTCGCGGACCATGTCTGCGGCCGAACAAAATTACGAGATATACGACAAGGAACTCCTGGCGGTCGTGGAAGCATTGAAAGATTGGAGACACTATCTGCTTGAAGCCAGGGAACGTTTCGAGATCTTGACCGATCACAAGAACTTGGAATATTTCTGTCGTCCTCAGGACCTGAATCAACGACAGCGACACTGGAAAATGAAGTTACAAGACTATGACTTCGAATTACGGCATGTGCCCGGCAAGACCAATGCAAAAGCGGACATCCTGTCACGCTTACCCTGGTATGAAGCAGAACTCGAACCACAGGACAGTGACCAAATGCTCAAGGAGGGACTATTCTTGAAACGGTTGGAATCAGAAGATGTGGTACAAATGGAAATGTTCATGGAGGAACAATTCTTTGAAGGGGGTGAGACATCTGATTCCATCAAAATTGGAAACATCACAACCATTGAAAACCCATGGATCGCACACATCAAGGCTTCTAACCACATGGAGACAGAAGTAGCGCAGGGCCTAAAAAATAATCCTCATTGGTACCAACAGGAGAATGGTATCACCTACACAAGCGAACGAGTCTATGTTCCACCGGACTCACAACTGCATCAAGAACTGATGTTTGAGTCACACGATGCACCAGTGGCTGGACATCCAGGACAGTACTGGACACATGAACTCCTCACTCGCACCTACTGGTGGCCTACCATACTGCATGATGTGAAGAAGTATGTGAAGGGTTGCGACACTTGTCAACACAACAAGATTAACCGACAAAAGCGACATGCTCTGCTACATCCCCATGCAGCACCAAGTCACCCATGGGAAGACATAGGAATCGACGTTGTGGGACCGATACCAGAATCTGATGGAAAAAACGCAATTCTGGTCATCATGGATAGACATTCAAAGATGCTTCACCTTATTCCGACAACCGTGGAACTATCAGCTGAAGGATTAGCCAAGATCTATCAGGATCAGATATGGAAGCTTCATGGGATCCCCAAGAAGATCATCAGCGATAGGGGACCACAGTTCGCCGCGAAGTTCATGGAGATACTCTGCCGCATGCTAGGGATCAAGAGGAACCTGTCCACCGCATACCACCCACAGACTGATGGACAGGCCGAGCGGTCGCATCAGGAAACAAAAGCATTCTTACGAAACTTTGTCAACCACCTACAGGATGATTGGGCAGAATGGATCGCAATCGCAGAGTTCCAGTACAATGACAAAGAACACCAGGCAACGAAGCACACCCCATTCTACCTCAACTACGGTTTACATCCGTGGAAGGGAGAACTCGTGTTAGAAGATACCAACCCGGCTGCCAACGACTTCTTGAAAAAACTCAAACAGGCACAAGAAGAAGCCAATGCTGTGCTGAAACAAGCACAGGATCAGATGAAGAAGACAGTTGACACACAGCGAAGTCCATCTCGGAACTACCACATCGGAGACAAGGTGTGGCTGGAAGGAACTAACATCAGGACCGATCGCCCCTCAAAGAAACTTGATGCACTCCGACATGGACCATTCAAAGTCCTAGAGAAGAAAGGAGCTAGCGCATACCTTCTTGATCTTCCGAAGACTTGGAAGATGATTCACCCTGTGTTCAACGAGACCCTGTTGTCACCATATGAAACTCCGAAGTACGCCATCCAGAAAAAGAAACCAGCCCCTGATCCGATCATTGTTGAAGGACGAGAAGAGTACCATGTCTCCATGATCCTGGACTCTCAGAAATTCTGTGGAAAGATCCAGTACCTTGTCCAATGGGAAGGATATGGCCCAGAAGAGAACACATGGGAACCGCGAGCTAATGTTCAGAACGCTCAAGATTTGATCTGTGATTTCCATCGGCAGAACCCGTCACGTCCACGATAAAAGACACCTGTTGAAATCAGCAACAGCATCGACCTCATCAGTCAAAAAACCCACCGAGTTCTCCGCTCCGTCTTCAATATAGCTACTCCATTCTTCCTCTATCTCTCCAACATCCTCCGCACCATGTCCACCGCCACCACCACATCCACCGAAACCAACCCCGCCATCACTGCCCTCATGGGTGAAGCCCTCTCCATGAGAGACCAGATCCACGCGCTAGAAGCCTCGCTCGCCGACATCCTGCATCGACAGATGCACATCCACCTCCATTCTTTATCCGACCTCCCCGTCGCACCAACCCCCGAAGAGAAACAAATCCTCGGGAACTACACCCGTACGCTGGTCATTGAAAACCGGCGCATCCGACTAGCCGTCCGGAGTCTCGAGCTCGCCGTTGCCATCAACGAAGAGCTAATAGATGATTGGAGCCTCAAGGAGAATGGCCCCTGGACAAACAACGATGATGCCGGAGGATGGGGACAATGACTCTGTGAGGACACAGAGCTTGAGGAGGGGAACATGTTACAGACTTACCGGTTTGTATGTTACGCACTTTTCCCTTGCATCGTACCTTTGTCATTTCTTTGACTCATCGGACCGCTTATTCATTTACCTTTACTCTACCATTCTCCTTTAGTATACTTCGCTCCCGCGCTGACTCGCACTCCGCAGTAGGGATTACTCAGTCCGCAGTCGTCTGACTCACTTCACACTGCCTTTCCGCAGTTACTGACTCATCCGCACTGCCTTCCGCAGCTACTGACTCACTCGCTACCGCTCGTAGCCAGTACTATATAAACCCCATGTACCATAGCTACATTCCTTAGATTTAGCAATCACTTTGCTCTTCGCCTTTCCACTTTCCTGCATACTCTGCCCGAACCTTGGAACGGTTTGTTAAGCATAACAGACCTGCGGCCCTCGCTTGTGAAGAAGTGATGTGTTTTGTGTGATCAGGGCTTTAAAATAGTATTCAATCTTGTACACAATGTGTTAAGGCACTCGGACCTGTGGCCCTTGCTTGTAGAGAAGTGTTGTATGTCATAATATCATCAGTAGTCACAATATGTGTCATGGCACTCAGACCTGTGGTCCTCACTTGAGAGAAGTCAATCTCACAGTAATCAATACAGAATAAAATTAATGTCATAACCATACGATTCACATCCGACTTATCCAATGACTCCGACGATTCATCTGCTCCGACATTCGCTCCAACAACATTCTAATTATATTTGATTATACTTCTACTACGTAACATTTCAACCATACTTACAAGTAGACATATGTTGTTCACTTTTCATTTGCTACTCTCCATACTCCAAATGTTCCGATGGTCAACTCCGATATCTGCACATCACTTATAGTAATGCTGATTATTCTAGTCTACTATAAATAGTGTACAAGCCTGTCGTAGAACCTCAGTTCAAATATCATACATTACACCTCATTTGCATCCGTCTCTACTTGCCTTTGAGCATTCTCTCCGTCACCTCCGCTCATCCGCTCATCCGCTCATCTGACATCCGCCAATCCGAAATTGAGGACCACATCAAAGAGTGGGGCGCAACACACAAGTTGAAGCCAGGTCCTTTCTGCCAACGTCGCACTTACCGCATTCCGCTCCTCCGCTACTCTGCTCCGACTCATCCGACATTTTCCAACGTTGAGAAACACGCTACGTGACAATTAAATCAATTATATTTTCAAGTACAGTACATATATATCAAATGCTAAAAGAAAAAGAGGAGGGAGAAAGGATGGGGGGGGAGATGGGTGTTCTGTTCCCTGTCCCTGCCTGCCGCGTCCTTGTCCCCCATTGTTGTTTCTCTGGTTCTCTCTCTTGCTGTGTCCCCCCATCCTGTCTCTGTCCCCTGTAAGGTCTTCCTGGCCCATCATGTCATATTGCGCTGCACCCTGACCCTTCCTGTGGTCCCTTGCCCCTCGACAGGTTGTCCCTCCATCCTGCCTTGTCTCATCTCTCGGCGTGTTCCCGTGGTGTCCCTCATCTGTCCTGTGTCCCTCCTTCTGCCCCCATCTGTTGGTCGCATGACAGCATGTTATACGTAACAAACCGTTCCAAGGTTTGGGCAGAGTGTGCAGGAAGTGGAAAGGCGAAGAGCAATGTTATTGCTAAATCTAAGGAATAGGACTATTGTACAAGGGTTTACATGTGTAGTGCTGACTAGAATGCGGTAGTGAGGTGAGTCAGTACTGCGGAAGCAGGCTTAGAGATGGAGGGTATAGGATCATATTGTTCCATAAATAAGGCAGCATCACAATTTTTAGCAGACAATGAGGGCGCACTGTTCACTCGCTGTGAGGAGGAAAATCCTCCTGTCCTTCCTCCGACTCCACAGACTCCATGGGAAGAACAGAGTTGCCTTCTGCTGCGTCCTTGATCATGAGTTGTTCTATAACAAACTCATCCTGCTCCTCCATTGTCATGAAGCAAACATTGAAGCGAAGGGGGCATTCATGACTAAAGTGACCTGTTTTGTTACATCTGAAGCATGCATTGGCATTCTTGCCTTTGATGCGTGAAGTATCAATGTCCATTGCATTGGGGTCCCTTGTCAGCGGAGCGGATGCGGATGCGAGTGGAGCTGTATGCGGAGTGAATGGAATGTAGGGGCGAGGGAATACTGAGGTGCCAGGTACTCTTGGTCCGACAACATTGCGGAAGGCGGAGGTGCGGGTCAGAGCAGTGGCTTTGAAGGCTTTGTTGGCAATCCTGTTGTCATCATTGACTTGTGCTGCAGAGTACCACTCATCGGGGTTCTCATCCACAGGCCATCCGTGGGTCAGGGTGGCAATCTCGTTCTGAATGTCAGAACAGAGACCATGGCGGAATTTGAGTACAATGTTGGTATCCTCCTGATAGCCTGCTTTGTCGATGTAGTCTTTGAACTCGTCAATATAGGTCTTGACATCCCATTGACCTTGATAATAGGATTCTCCTTCGAGGATCAGTCTCGTGTCCTGTTCCTCATTCTTTGGAGTGAACTCCGCTGTAAAGACTGTGTGGAAGTCCACCCAAGTCTGATAAGGCGGAGCACCGGTCCTCTGCTCCTGTCAGATAATGTGATCCGCAAAGCTGGAACTTGTGCTCAAGCTGTTCAAGACGATTGGGGTCATCCATTACTATGCGCAGAGCAGAATCACCAGTTATGGAGAGGTAATTAGAAGAACTGGAAGGGGTGTGAGATGTATTGGAGTCAGACATGGACGAAGCTGCTCCGAAGTGTGGAATCATGACAACAATGCAATCGGACCTGGTCCAATTAGAAGAGGGGCGACCTTACGATCCAAGACTCGAACTCAGATACTTGCAAGGGAGATCTGAAGTTTAGATTGAGCAGTCTGATAAGTAATACAACACATACCTTGCAAGGGAGATCTGAAGAGAAAGTTCTAAGGATTCCCCTGCAAGCTAGCTGCAATAAATAGTAAAATGAGATATGAAATAAGAGATAAAATGAGACACATGAATGATGAGCAATGATTGGAAGTAGGAATGGGGGATGAATGGAACAAGATGAATGATAGTACCTGTGATCCGACATGTGGAGTAGTGGATGGGCATGGAGTCATTGGATGTGGAGAGGCAGATAAGATGTTGGAGGCAGTGGATACGATCAGAGGACATCGGAGATGGTGGAATAGAAAGAAAAGGAAGAAAGGAAAGGAAAAGTGAAAAGTGAAAATAGTTGCCCTTACAGCAGTGTGCATGAGTAAGGCAACTGCGGACTGAGTAATACTACTGTGGAACATGAGTCAGTGCAGGAGCAAGGGAGATATAGAGTCATAGCAGATAAGTAAGAGGGGGCTGGGTTGGGCCAATGAGTAAAAAGAATGACAACATCGTCAGCATAGTGTATAGTCTGTAACATGTCTCTCTCCCTAAGCTCTGTGTCCTCGCAGAGTCACTGTCCCCATCTGTTGTTGTTGTCAGGGTTGGTCCAGCAAGGATTGGACTTGACATCCCAGTTCTTGATCAACTCTTCATTGACCCTGGTGGCAAAATTGAGGTTTTGGATAGTTAACTGGATGCAATGGTTTTCGATGGCTAAGTTGCTGGTGTACTTCTTGAGGATCTGTTTCTCCTCTTGATTGGGGGAAATGGGGAGGTCAGAGAGTGTGTGGAGACGAATGCACATTTGCTGATGCAGAATATTAGTGAGGGTGGTTTTGAGGGCATGGATTTGATCTTTCATCAAGAGGGACTCATTGATGAGTGCGGTGATGGTGGGGTTGAGGTTGGTGGTGGAGGAGGAGGAAGAAGCAGTGGTGTTGGACATTTTGGCAATGATGTTGAAGGAAGAAGGGTGTGTTAGATATGCTGGGCAGTGGACTGGAGCGGGGAACTCAGTGTGATGGATGGTTGAAGCTGATGCAATGGTGGGCTCTCCAAATCACTTTTTATTGTGGACGTGATGGGTTTTGCTGATGGAAATCATGGATCAGCTCTCAAGCATTCTGGACATTAGTCCGAGGTTCCCATGTATTTTCTTCTGGGCCATATCCTTCCCATTGGACAAGGTACTGGATCTTTCCACAGAATTTCTGAGAGTCCAGGATCGTGGAGACATGGTACTCTTCTCGTCCTTCAACAATGATCGGATCAGGGGCTGGCTTCTTCTTCTGGATGGCGTACTTCAGAGTTTTGTATGGTGACAACAGGTTCTTGTTGAACACAGGGTGAATCATTTTCCAAGTTTTTGGAAGATCAAGAAGGTACATGCTAGCCCCATTCTTCTCCAGGACTTTGGATGGTCTGTGTCGGAGTGCGTCAAGTTTCTTCAAGGGGTGATTGGTCCTGATGTTAGTCCCTTCTAGCCACACCTTGTCTCCAATGCGGTAATTCCAAGATGGACTCCATCGTGTGTCAACTGCCTTCTTCATCTGATCCTGTGCTTGTTTCAGTGCTGCATTGGCTTCTTCTCATGCCTGTTTGAGTTTTTTCAAGAAGTCATTGGCAGCCGAATTGGTGTCTTCCAACATGAGTTCTCCCTTCCAGGGATGTAAACCATAGGATAGAATGGGGTGTGCTTTGTCACCTGATGTTCTTTGTCATTGTACTGGAATTCAGCAATTGCGATTCATTCAGCCCAGTCATCTTGTAGATGGTTGACGAAGTTTCATAAGAACACTTCTGTTTTCTGATGTGATTGTTTGGCCTGTCCATCAGTCTGTGGATGGTATGTGGTGGACAGATTCCTTTTGATCCCTAACATGCGGCAAAGTATCTCCATGAACTTCATGGCAAACTGTGGTTCCCTGTCACTGATGATCTTCTTGGGGATCCCATGAAGCTTCCATATCTGATCCTGATAGATCTTGGCTAATCCTTCAGCTGATAATTTCACGGTTGTTGGAATGAGATGAAGCATCTTTGAAAGTCTATCTGTGATGACCAGAATTGCATTCTTTCCATCAGATTCTGGTATCGGTCCCACAACATCAATCCCTATGTCTTCCCATGGATGACTTGGTGCTGCATGGGGGTGTAGTGGAGCATGTCATTTCTGTCTGTTGATCTTGTTGCATTGACAGGTGTCACAACCCTTTACGTACTTCTTCACATCATGCAGGATGGTAGGCCACCAGTAGATACAAGTGAGGAGTTCGTGCGTCTGATACTGTCCTGGATGTCCAGCCACTGGTGCATCATGTGACTCAAACATCAGTTCTTGATGCAGTTGTGAGTCCGGTGGAACATAGACTCGTTCGCTTGTGTAGGTGATACCATTCTCCTGTTGGTACCAATGAGGATTATTTTTTAGGCCCTGCGCTACTTCTGTCTCCATGTGGTTAGAAGCCTTGATGTGTGCGATCCATGGGTTTTCAATGGTTGTGATGTTTCCAATCTTGATGGAATCAGATGTTTCACCCCCTTCAAAGAATTGTTCCTTTGTGAACATCTCCATTTGTACCACATCTTCTGATTCCAATCGTTTCAAGAATAACCCCTCTTTGAGCATCTGGTTGCTATCCTGTGGTTCGAGTTCCGTTTCATACCAGGGTAAGCGCGACAGGATGTCCGCTTTCGCATTTGTCTTGCCAGATACATGCTGTAATTCGAAGTCATAGTCTTGTAACTTCATCTTCCAGCGTCTTTGTCATTGATTTAGGTCCTGAGGATGGCAGAAATACTCCAGATTCTTGTGATCAGTTAAGATCTCAAAGTGTTCCTTGGCTTCAAGCAGATAGTATCTCCAGTCTTTCAATGCTTCCATAAATGCCAAAAGCTCCTTGTCATATATCTCGTAGTTCTGTTCGGCTGCAGACATGGTCCGCGACAAGAACATGATAGGGTGCCATTTGTTGTCCTGTTTCTGAGAAAGTACCACCCCAATTGCATAGCCTGATGCATCAGTTTTGACCTGGAACTGCCCATCTGGTTTTGGTAATGCCAAGACTGGTGCTGATGTGATCGCCTGTATGAGGCCTTCAAATGCCTTCTGTTCCGTTGGTCCCCAAGTAAATGTAGTGCCGCCTGTGAGCGTGGTGAGAGGTTTCATGATGTTTGAGTACCCTTCAATGAAGCATTGATAGAAGTTAGCAAACCCAAGGAACTTCTGGACTTCCTTTTTTGATGTGGGTGCTCACCAGTTTCGGATCATATCCACCTTTTTGGTTTCCATCTCGACACGTCCCTCACCAATGACATATCCCAATATAGGACATTTTGTTACTTCCCAGAAACACATCTTCTCCTTCAGGAACAAATCATTGTCTGATAGGATCTGTAGAATTTCTCCGGTGTTTCACGTGAGTTCTTCCTTGGTTTTACCAATAACCACAATGTCATCCATGTAGATCACGCAAATGTGTTGGCAGATCTGGTCCCGGAATAGACTAGCCATCATCCGAGAGGACGTTCCCGGGGAGTTGCAAAGGCCGAAGAACATGACCAATAGTTCAAACAATCCTTGACTGGTGAGGAAGGCAGCCTTCCATTCATCACCTTCCTTGATCCGGACATTGTTGTAACCCCACATGATGTCCATCTTATTGAAGTAGACTGCGTCTTTCAACACATCCAAGAGATGGAGATGCATGGGAGTGGGAACTTGTCTTTAACCATAAATTTGTTGACCATGCAGTAATCTTGTACCAATTGTTTGGAACCATCCTTCTTGTTGATGAAGAAGCAAGGGGAGGCATAAGGGGATTTGGACAGGTGGATCTTGCCGGTTGCTAACCCTTGTCAATGAATGTGTCCAATTCCTCTTGTTCCTTTTGTGTCATGGGATATGTATTTCCCCCTAGTTCCTTTGGTGCGTCCGGTGTAAGTTTGATACCATGGTCCCATTCCCTTTCCTTTGGAATCTTATCAAAGTTCTCCTTCTTGAAGAGATGAGCAAACCAATCAATGTATGAGAGTCGTTTGGTTGTGGGAGGTGGTGTGGGAGTGACAGCTTCCAAGATAGGGTCTCCAGGCTTCCATTTCTGATCCAACTTCTTGGGTGCATCCTTGTCATGCACTTCAACCATGCGAACCCAGTGTTTGCGACCATCAAGGTTGACCCTGAAGTCCGAATGTTTGGTTTGGCATGTTGTTGGGCACTGGTTGAACATTACAGCACTGGTTGTCCAATTGATTGTGGGGTTGTGGTGTACCAACCAGTCATGTCCCAAGAGCATGTCTGTTTTCCCAATGTCCAGTACCATTGCTTCCATGGTTTCCTGATGTGCTCTCAAATCCAGTTTGACTTTGGCAAGTTGGTTCGCTTTCTGTTGTCAATTTGGTGATCCATCCACATTTAGAATTGCTATTGGTGGTATTCCTCACATGGGAAGGTTCTGTTCACGTACTATTCTGGGATGGATGCATGTGCACTCACATCTGCTATCAACCTCAGGTTGAATGACCTTTGGTCCTCGTTGTGTTTTGAGTTGGGCTGACAGCCTGATCTCTTGTCGTTTTGGAGGTTTGTCTCCTTTCACAATCCTAGTTGATGCAGCGGCTTGCTTGGCAGGGATGACATAGGTTCTATTGTCTGCAGTCATACAAGGCAAGCAAGTCTGTTTAATAAATAAGGGTCACGGCTTAGCATTGTTTAATTGGATCCTTCAGGAAAATCCTTCTCATTGGCTTCTAAGATTGTGGTTTCATTATTCTCAGTATCTTCATCAGACACCTTCCTAATCCTTCCAGAGGTCTTCTTTGGCTTGCAGCAGTTGTGTGCAATATGGCCTTCTTGGTCGCAGTTGAAACACTTGCGACCATCTTTCTTTTTTGGAGCGCTGCAGTCCTTGGCAAGGTGACTGAAGCGTTGACAGTTGTAGCAACGGGCGACTCCTGCTTTGTCGATCTCCATAGCCTTGTCCTGACCACCATAAGTGGTACCCGATCCGGTGTGTATGTCGCCACCACCTCAGATGACCAGTGCATGCCCCTCCATCTGTCGTCCCTTGTTTCGGATCTCCTTTGCTTACTCAGAGTATGTCTTGCCATCACTCGCCACTTGTTCAGAGATTCTGCGGTTGACATTCTTCTCTAGGATGTACTTCCCAGTTTCTTCACCAAGATTTGACAGTTTCAAGAGCTCTTTGAACTTGTCCAAGAATTTGTCAATGGTGCGCTTCTCCTGTCTCAGGATTTTGAGTCTTGCTTTGGCAGTGACTGATTTGTTGGCGACAGAGAATCATGTTGCGATATCATCTGAGAAACCTAGCCAGGTGATGTTCTCGTTAGAGCGTCTAACTTGTTACTGGTCCAGTGCCTGCCAGACCCTTCCATCATGTGGGATAGCACCACAAGAATCTTCTGATCATCTGTTAGGCTCTTTTGGAACCTGATGTATAGTTTGGTGGCTTTCCACCACTCATTGAAGGTGTGTCTGTCCTTGAACATCCCAGGATCTTTGATGATCTTGGATGTGTCCATTGTTTGTACTGCCAGAGTTTCTGCCATGCCTAGAGTCTGCGGAGGAGGAGAGAGGTCAGGTTGTTGGGATGAAGATGAGGTTCGGGATACAGGTAGGGGTTGAAAATGAGTCCCTGTTCTAGGCATCTGTTCGGTATCTGACTGCGCAGAGTCAAAAGTAAATTTGTCAGGGGACTCATCGGTGGAATCGGTGGCAAAACGCTCGGGGTATTTCCTCTGTAGATCTCTAAGGAATCTCTGTTCCTGTGCGTCTGTTGGTCGCGAGAAGGGGTCAAGACTTGACCCCTTCTTGGGCGTTGGGCATGGGTCGAAGCTGTTGGGCCTGAATGGAGGGCATTAGGCGTGAGTCGAAGCTGTTGGGCACCAGTGGGGGCCATTGGGGACAAGAGAGGGCCGTTGGGGACAAGAGAGGGCTGTTGGGCTTGAGTGGTGGGTGTTGGGCATGGGTCGAAGCCATTGGGCACAAGTTGGGAATTGGGCAAGAAAGAGGGCCGTTGGGCATGAGAGAGGTCCGTTGGGCACGAGAAAGGGCCGTTGGGCACGAGTGAGGGCCATTGAATGTGAGTTGAGACCGTTGGGCATGAGAGAGGGCCATTGGGCATGGGAGGGCTGGGCATCAGAGTCAGATGGCGAACTGGGCAAAGGGTTTGGCCCAGAAAAGCAAACAAGGGCAAAGAGCCTGCGCCTGCCCTCATTTGGACATGCATCAAATGTGTCAAAGAAATATAAACACACTTACAAAAAACATTGCACATCTGCCTACATGTCTTACACAGGAGCAACACAGTTTGTGCACGATATCAATTAAGTACTATAGCATCATATATCACTTTCTATGTATTTATTTTGTGAATTTCTGCCACAGAATTTATGATATAGTGATGCGGTGCTCCCACCAAATAATAGTAAACAATGTGCAGAATGCATTGCGCAGGCACATGGGCCCCTTCCTCATAGTCTAATAATAGATTGAGGTAATAGAACTATACATGGGATATGTATTTACCTTCTGAAATACCTTATATAAATTTTAGAAGTCCAGATCAGATAGGAATAATCAAATGTGCATATTTCAGTAAAGGTGTTATATCTCCATAATGAATGCATCAAATTTGAAAAACAAATGTGCTGGGAGGTGCCCTGAATGAGGAGAATCCAATCCTGAAATAAAAAATTTTGGTGAAATTTTCGATCTATCTTTGCTCATATTCATCTTATGAAGTCCTTTAATTTTATTTGAAGGGTCTCAATAGGCTCACATACAATGATTCAATAGCATATATATATTACAGGTAGTTTAAAGTGGTTGTGGAAAGGAGGAAGCAAGAAAATACTGGTTTTTGTATTTGAAGGAACTCATAATGCACTGTTTATCATGATTTACAGTGTGTTTTGTGTATCATTTTGCAGTACAGACTTCCTACCATACATATCTCATGTATCTAATTGTTTAAATACTTACTATTAGCTTCTAAGTATCTCTACATAGGTTTAGAACTATTTTTAGGACTTCCAGTGCCACGGATTGGGCATTGATGGCGCGATTTTCAACGACGTGAATCGCTCGGCATTCATGCCAAGAACTCTTGGCAATTGCTGAAAGTCAAACCATAAATCCGACCTCGAGTGAAATCTTCCCACACACTTTTTATTCCCCCACCTCCACTCCACCTGGCTCCACTTCTGCCCAACGGCTGCTCCTTCATGCCCAATGGCCCCCTCTAATGCCCAATGGCCTCCCTGCATGCCCAACGGCCTCCCTTCATGCCCAATGGCCTCCCTGCGCGCCCAACAGCCCCTCTTGTGCCCCACGGCGCCCTTTAACACCCAGTGCCCTCCCTTCGTGCCAAATGGCCGCCCTTTGTGCCCAAGGTCCCCCTTGCGCATGCAACGGCCACCCCTCGTACCCAACTGCCATGAGTTGTGCCCAATGGCCCGTACTAGCGCGCAACGGCACCTTCTCATGCCCAACGCTCCCCACTCGCGCGCAATGGCCCACTCTCGCATCCAGCGGCCTCCTCTTGCGACCAACGGCCCCTCACTCCTGCCCCATGGCCTCGACTCATGCCCAACAGCCCCCCCACTCACGTCCAATGGTGTCGTCTCGCGCCCAACATGTGTTTTTAAATTATTAGTGTATTACCGTAGTTACAACCGGTCTAGACCAGTTTGGACCAGTCCGGTCCAAGCAAAATGACATGCCGAGACCGGTTCCCCCCAGTTTGGTCTCGGTCTATTGTATTTCTGAGTGATTGAAAGATCAGTCCGGTCTTGGTCCACCCATTTTTGGGGCAAAAAACTGAACCAAACCAAACCCTCAAACACTAGGTCAAGTCTCTCGTTTCATGCCCGGCGGTTATACTCGGTCTGTTGCTTTGAGTAAGACGTGATGATGTGGCTCTGGGACGTCTCAATGTGAGCGTCCTAATCAATCTTCTGATAATGGTTGTCTGGACACCAATAAACTCTCTGATCTCTGTGATCTGACCTGTCTGAGGTCCTTTTTGAACACGAAAGCTTTCGCGTTTATTCTGTCGGACGTTGTAACATATGATCTGGTGTTGCCGAGCAAGATGGATGCTCTCTGCTATCTCGCTGTGGGGGCAATGCTTGTTGTTGTCTAGTTCTTCATCAAGCACCTGTTGTAGGATGTGATGGATCTCCAATTCAATGTACTGCTAGATGAGCATAAAATTGACACTGTCTCAAGGACTTAGCTCCTCCTGTCGGGCTTCTGGTGTGGTGAATGGATTGCTGGTGAAGTCTTCAAAGAAGTGCAACATCTTTGACTCGTCTGGTAGTTGCTCTCTTTGCTCTGGGCGAACCTAACGAGATTTAGCAACTTGTTATGCTTAACAAACCATTCCAAGGTTCGGGCAGAGTGTGCAGGAAGTGGAAAGGCAAAGAGCAATGTTATTGCTAAATCTAAGAAATAGGACTATTGTACAAGGGTTTATATAGTACTGACTAGAATGTGGTAGCGAGGTGAGTCAGTACTGCGGAAGGCAGTGTGCATGAGTAAGGCAACTGCAGACTGAGTAATACTACTGCGGAACACGAGTCAGCGTGGGAGCAAAGTATCTAAAGGGAGATGTAGAGTCATAGCAGATAAGTAAGAGGGGGCCAGGTCTGGCTGATGAGTAAAAAGGATGACAACATTGTCAGCATAGTGTATAGTCCGTAACACAGCAGTGGTGTGTCGTGCTTGTCTGCCTGCGTCCCTTCCCATGCCCCCCTTCGCGTCCCCTGCCTTTTCGTTGCTCTGTTGTGTCCCCTCCCTTCTCGTGCTGTCTTCTCCCTTGCTTGCCGCCATCAGTCCTTCGTCATGTTCCTCACCCTGTGTCGTACTCTGGTGCCCATTCCTCACCCTGTTCATTGTGTCCCTTGACCTGCCTCGTCTGTCCCCTGCTGATCGCGGCCCATTGAGAATGGTGGCTTGCCTTCCTGTGGCTGTGGTGGGTACTGCACAGCCATGGATCCTGGCACCATGGCTGTGGTAGGGCTGCACAGCCATGGTGGAGGGTGGTGGACCCTGAGGGATGACACTGGTGGTGGGGGACTGCACTGATGCCGTTTTCTGGTGGTCGTGGTCATGGCAGAAAAAAAACTGGGGGGTTCCCATGGTTGAACCCACAGAAAAAAGTTTTGCGCTTTGTGCTCATGTGCCCCCCAAAAGGTTGGAGCTCTGCCCTTGGCAACTCGCGCTGTGCGCTTACAAATGGCCCTGAAAGCAAGTCCAACCACAGCAGGGAACAGGAATCTGCTCAACCCAGAGGTGGAGAGGCAAAGGATACACTGAAAAAGGTATAGAAAGCTCAAAAACATCCCCAAAAAAAGCAACATATATGTGTCCAACAACAGAGATATACTGAAATAGGCATAAAAACACATGAGAAATGCTCACTCAACATGCCACACACATTGGAGAGACCAAAAACATGAAAAAACATGAAAAAAATGTGCCCAAAAAGTGTCAAAAACACACAGAGGAAGTCGAACACATACAAAATCAATGGAAAAAAGGTTCATGCTCCGTGCTCATGTGACCTTGGCAACTCGCGCTGATGCGCTCACAGAATTAGAGGAGAAAGTTTGCTTAGCCAATTTTACATAAATTATTAGACAGACACAGCCACCCACGTGATTTCATCATTTACCTTATAGATGGTAATATGTGACTTATAGTCACATGGTGTGACAAGCACATGATGTGACATAACATGAGACATGTTATGCATGTCTGACACATATCTAATGAGTCAGTCATCTAGAGCAAGTCTAGATTATAGAATACTTCCATATGTAACTCCATATGGGAATACATATGTTTATAGCCATGTGATTGATTCTTGAGACATCCATCTAGAATGAATTCTCAGCACTTGTATGCAGTGGAGGTAGGTATAGTATGTGATGGGCCCGCACAGCTTGAGAAGCCTGTGCTTGTCTGAACAGAGGATGACTGGGATAGATGGTATGTTCTTCCTCCAAACTCAGTCAGTTCATATCATGGTTGTGGCACAGAAGATCGGGGACCATAGCTGTAGATTCAAAGGCAATGGCAACAAGGCGGATAAAAAAAAAAGGAAGAGCACATATTGAGCCGGAAGAGATGAAGACGCCTTGGAGCTTCCTCAGAGGCCAAGCATGGAGCTCATAAAATTTGTAGGGCTGTTCAAGTCAAAGATCCTCAGACTGAGTATTGAAGCTGAGTGTTGGCAACCGTGAAAGCAGCTACTCTCAAATTTCAAATCACTCTCTGCTCTTACCACCATGGCACAACCACTCCCCCAGATCATCTTGAATGTTTCCCCTGGTCTCATAGCTGGCTTAATATGTTTCCCACAACTGCTAATCCTCCTAGTGCAGCAGATATCAGTGCAGCCATAAGTTGAAGGTCACCCTGACCCATGAATTTCATCAGTCTCAAAGGTCTTTGATAACACAACTCACTGAAACTAGTGTTCAAGAGTTCAGTCTTATGAACTGGAAAATGAACCTGAACTGGACTGGACTGGACTGGGAGAGACCTGAACTGCCAGTTCAGGTCTCACTGATTTTGAGCTCAATCAGTCTCCAGTCTCTCCAAATATGGAAAAAAATTGGACTGGTTCACCCCTAGTTCTAGTTTTGGGTCTGAAAAATATGAACTGGTTCCAGTTTTTGACCATATATTCATTCAAAAACTGTACTTTTATGGGCAAAGATATTCTTTTATACAGTTTTCAATCATTTTTACATCCAGAATGCTTGAGAAACATGTTATTGATAACAAAATGAGTATATTTTCAAGATTTTGATTGAAAAATCAGGCTTTTGGTAGGTTTATAAATGGCTGAGAATTTTACCAGTTTAAACTGGTTTAAAACAGTCTTTACCAGTCCAGTCCAGTCTTTTCAGACTTTGAGAAAAAAAAGTGAACTGCCAGTCTCCAGTTCATCAAATTTTTGATCAAAAAACCGGACTGGACTGAACCCTTGAACACTAACTGAAACTCCCATAAGGTATACAGACACCCATCCCTGATGCCACTGTTAAAGCTGTGGCCTTTTACAAAGCAGATTTTATTACTGCACATCAAATTGTCCAAGGTGCTCCGGTTCTCCAGGGCACAGCTGGTCATAGGAATCATATTGCACAGTTTATTGGATGTGCCATTGACCTTTGATATGCCTTCAATCATCCCATACTTTCCATATGGGCTTACTTTTGTATAGAACTGGAGTATGCAACTTTTCACATTCACCTACACATAATATTGTTGTACATACAATTGTCAATACCATGATTGACCTCAGGTTTTACTCATCCAGACATCATGTCGCCTTGAGTTTGCTCAATAGCAGACTTGAACACAGGGTTTGCACTTTGTGGTGAACTTGAAGATGAGAATACATCTCTTCTTTCATTTTTGGACGATTTTACCATTAACTCATCAAAGATACATGTCTGGCGTCATGTCATGAGACGTCGCTTTCCTCT
This sequence comes from Entoloma clypeatum, assembly GCA_963565915.1. Lineage (NCBI taxonomy): Eukaryota > Fungi > Basidiomycota > Agaricomycetes > Agaricales > Entolomataceae > Entoloma > Entoloma clypeatum. Next base: position 1,605,439 of record OY751489.1, on the reverse strand, counting down.
CTAGAATTATCTCGCTGTGTTGTTTTACCTCTGGCTGTGCCACAACAACTGGTCAATATCTCGAACTTATAAATATAATTTGGACTGTGTGTCAATGCACCTTGCCCAATAACTGGAGAACAAAATGGTGAGATGGTTGTGAGAAAGTAAAGGGGTTTTGGTCTCACTGTTCTGTTGAGAATTTATTCTAGACAGATGTCTCGACAATCAATCACATGGCTATAAACATGTGTATTCCCATATGGAGTTACATATGGAAGTGTTCTATACTTAGAACAATCTAGACTCGTTCTAGTAGATATGTGTCAGACATGCATAACATGTCTCATGTTATGTCACATCATGTGCTTGTCACACCATGTGACTATAAGTCACATATTAGAATCCCTGGGTGGGAGATCTGCCGAATGTCTGGGAAGCTCTCAGTAAGGACTTATCCTCCCATTTTGAGCACAACAGCGATGAGAGCAGAAGAGTCATCTCATTGTAAAGACTGAAGCATCACTTTAGGCAGCTATCTTAAAATACACACAGCATTGTGACATTTTTATCATATCTTAAAAAGGCTATTATATAACTCTCTCTGACATGTGTCACAAATGATTCAGACAATACCTCTTATTGGTTTGAATTGTTCTTGAATATTTGCTGACCACTGTTTCTTTTTAGAAACAAACATGTCCTCAATCACTTCATTGATTTCTGTTTCTGTTCACGATGGCACCAAGTACCCTGAGTGGGCAAACACCATGTGTTTGTTCCTTAGATCTCAGGATTTGTGGTGAATTGTTGGTGCTGAGAAGTGACACTTGATGTCTGCTAACCTTACAAGAAAAGCCCATACAACTAAAGTCAATGCATGGAACATTAGAGATAAAATGGCTTTAGCCAATATTCAACTTTGTGTTGACCCGTTGGTCAAACTCACCAAAAACATGTCTTCTGAGACTGGGTTTGAGTTGAAAAATAGATTTGAAAGAGCTGTTTACACAACAGTTCTGTCTGACATTCATGCTGCATTGTCCTTCAAACTTTCTATAAAGTGACAGCCTGCAACCAAAATGGATTATCTTGATAAGATCTTCAATCATCTTGGTGCACATCACTGTATTTCTCCATCAACTCAGGCCCTAATGCTTCTATTTGCCCTCCTGTCTTCTGATTGGAATGACTTCGCCATAGAAACCCATCTTTACAATGATGATCTCACCTATGATAAGGTTCAAGGGTTGATTGTTGAAACATAAAATAGGATTACCTTTACGGCATAGGTATCTCCTATGATCCTCAACCGACATTGTGCAATGTTTTCCACCAGCCGTCTCGGAACTTATGGAAAAAGAAGTTTTTCTTATCTGCTTCAACAGATCCTGATGCTCTGTGCTACTCTAGCTGTGTTGCTGATCTGGTGCATGGTGCCATCATAACAGAACAATACAAGGATCCACCAGTCAAAAATTACAACATACAGTGACTAGTGTTTCAAGGTTCAGTTCAATAGGACTGGAACCAGACCAGACTGAACCAAAAATGAACCGAAATAGACCAAGAATGTCTTGCTGAATTGGGATGGCCCCAGTCTTTGGTCTCAAGCAAGAATTTTTTCTTTGAAAACCAGTAAAAGACCGGTTGAGACCGGTATAAACCAGTCTTTTGTGTGCTGGTACAGGGTCTATATATGTATATACACGGCAGGGTATTGGGCATGAATGGGTGTGAGTACAGGCCATTGCGCTCGAGTGGGGCCATTGGGCTCAAGTGGTGGGCATTGTATGTGAGTCGAGGCCGTTGGGCATGAAGGGAGGGCATTGGGTGTGAGTCAAGGCCATTGGGCACAAGAAAGGGCCTTTGGGCTCAAGAATTGGTGGGTTGAAGCCGTTGGGCATAAATGGAGGGTGTTAGGCGCGAATTGAGGCCGTTGGGCACGAGTGGGGGCCGTTGGGCATGAGTGAGGGGTTGGATGTGAGTCGAGACTGTTGGGCGCAAGAGAGGGCCCTTGGGCATGAGAGGGCTGGCAGAGTCAGATGGTGAATTGGGCAAAGGGTTTGGCCCAGAAAGTCAGCCAAAAGCAAACAAGGGCAAATAGCCTGCCCTTGTTTGGATGTGCATCACACACACATCAAATGTGTCAAAGAAATGTAAACACACTTACAAAAAACATTGCACATCTGCCTACATGTCTTACACAGGAGCAACACAGTTTGTGCACGATATCAATTAAGTACTATAGCATCATATGTCACTTTCTATGTATTTATTTTGTGAATTTCTGCCACAGAATTTATGATATAGTGATGCGGTGCTCCCACCAAATAATAGTAAACAATGTGCAGAATGCATTGCGCAGGCACATGGGCCCCTTCCTCATAGTCTAATAATAGATTGAGGTAATAGAACTATACATGGGATATGTATTTACCTTCTGAAATACCTTATATAAATTTTAGAAGTCCAGATCAGATAGGAATAATCAAATGTGCATATTTCAGTAAAGGTGTTATATCTCCATAATGAATGCATCAAATTTGAAAAACAAATGTGCTGGGAGGTGCCCCGAATGAGGAGAATCCAATCCTGAGAATAAAAAATTTTGGTGAAATTTTCGATCTATCTTTGCTCATATTCATCTTATGAAGTCCTTTAATTTTATTTGAAGGGTCTCAATAGGCTCACATACAATGATTCAATAGCATATATATATTACAGGTAGTTTAAAGTGGTTGTGGAAAGGAGGAAGCAAGAAAATACTGGTTTTTGTATTTGAAGGAACTCATGATGCACTGTTTATCATGATTTACAGTGTGTTTTGTGTATCATTTTGCAGTACAGACTTTCTACCATACATACCTCATGTATCTAACTGTTTAAATACTTACTATTAGCTTTTGAGTATCTCTACATAGGTTTAGAACTATTTTTAGGACTTACAGTGCCACAGATTGGGTATTGACGGCGTGAGTTTCAACGGCGCATGTCGCTCGGCATTGATGCTAAGCAACCTTTAGAACGCGTTGGGACACGGAGGTACAGGGTGTGTCAGCATTTGGTCAGCAGCTCGGGGATCTCCGAAATCCGATCAGGCAGTCTTTTTGAATCTCACCGAGTGCTCGAATGGCTCGGGCACCCCAACCGTGGGCCCGATGCCCTCAATTTTTTTTTGTAGTCAGTAGGTCCAAATGTAAGGCATACTCGGCGAAAATTTTTGAATTTTTTGAACTACTGAACCTTGCAAAACTGAGGTTGGGAACACCCCATCACCAAAATCATGTTCAGGGCTGATTTCCGACCAAAGCGGCGTGTCCCAGCTGTTGGTTGATGACTTAGAATCTTCTGGGACACGCTGTTTTTCACTGGCAGCCCCACCGAGATCGTGTCCCATGAAAAATAAGTGCTTTAGCAGCTCCTGGGACACGCTTCCTTTTTTGGCAGGACCCTCGGGCTCATTTTCGGCTCATTCAATGCTGATCTCGCTTGATTGCATTGCTCGGCTACTTTATCTATGCGGCCCCTGCCATCAACAGCCGCCGCGCATCATTATTGTGCTTCCCCGCCATCACCTACAACCTCAAGCAACCTCTATCCAACGATGTGCACAGCCGCCGTGTCCCGGGACACGCTGACTAAGCCCCTCCCGCCAACCTATCGTGTCCCATGACAACAAAGCACTCTCAGCAATTGCTGAAAGTCAAACCATACATAAATCAACAGCCAGCCAAATGTTCCCATACTTTTTTTATCCCCCACCTCCACTCCACCCAGCCACTTCCCCTCCCCAATGGCTGCCTCTCGTGCACAACAACCCCCTCTAGTGCCCAACACCATTGACTGACACCCAATGGCCCCCTCTAGCATCCAACAGCCCCCGCTAGCGCCCAATGTGTGCCCAACAGCCACCCCTTGTGAGTTGTGCCCTTACTAGCGCCCAACAGCCCTCTCTAATGCCCAACTGCCCTCTCTGATGCCCAACGGCACCTTCTCGTGCCCAGCGCTCTCCACTCATGCCCCACAGCCCTCTCTCACCCCCAACGACACCCTTTTGTGCTTTACGACCTCCAACTCGCATGCAATGCCCTCCCTTCGTGTGTGCAACACCCTCTCTTCCTGCCTAACACCCTCCAACTTGTGCCAATGCCCCCCTTTTGTGCGCAACATGTTTTCTTCAAGCCCTAAGGCCCCCTCTTGTGCCCAGCTGCTGTGACCCGTGCCCAACAGCCCCCCCTTTTGTGCCTAACGCCCTCCAACTCACGCGCAACCCCCTTTCTTTGTGTGCAACACCCTTTCTTTGAGCCCAACAGCCCCTTCTCATGCGCAATGCCCTCCCACTCATGCCCACTGACATTACATACAACATGTATATATTTAGACACAATATATAATACAAAACCAGTTTGGTCCACCCTCTGTGGGTGTGATGGACCAGTCCTGTACAGTCTGGTCCGGTTTTTTACCTTTTTGTGGTATTGAAAGACTGGTCTCGGTCTTGGTCCATCCCTCTCAGAGGCGCAAAACCGAACTGAACCAAACCCTCGAACACTACCTGTCGGGCTTCTGGTGTGGCGAATGGATTGCTGGTGAAGTCTTCAAAATAGCGCAATGTCTTGACTCGTCTGGTAGTTGCTCTCTTTGCTCTGGGCGAATCTAACAAGATTTAGCAACTTGTTATGCTTAACAAACCATTCCAAGGTTCGGGCAGAGTATGCAGAAAGTGGAAAGGCAAAGAGCAATGTGATTGCTAAATCTAAGGAATCTATCTACAGTACAAGAGGTTTATATAGATACTGCCCATAGGCAATAGCAGATGAGTCAGTACTGCGGAAGGCAGTGCACATGAGTAAGGTGACTGTGGAAGACTATGTACCATGAGTCATACATACTGCGGAGTGAGTAATACTACTGCGGAAGGCAAGTCAGCATGGGAGCGAAGTGAGAGAAAGAAGATGCTGTGTCATAGTAAATAAGTAAGAGGGTGCTGAGGCGGGCCGATGAGTAAAAAGAATGATGAGATCATCAACATAGTGTATAGTCTGTAACATGCATAAGTCTACATTCAAGGTTGTTATCGTCTTCCATGCACCAGATCTGTCCTATTTCCCATGTACGTCGCCAACACTTTCAAGATGGATTACTTTTGAGCAGTAATCATTCTCTGGTTTTCACAGCTCTAGGGCTTGTGGATGTCCATTTGAATCACATAGAAGCACACTGATCAAAGCTAGGCGATGCAGCAGCGGGATCCTCCAAAAAACCACAATGACGAGAGCTGCTTCAATCTGTCTGGGAACGTCTGTCAGTGGGACTTAGAAAGTGATTATGCAGTAGTCATGCATTTTGGTGTTTCGTTCTCTATAGCAAGTATCCACAACAACATTCATGGTATAAGTAAGCACATTTTGCTGCTTCATATACATTGACCCATGGTGACAATTCACTTAGGGATTATAGATATCTTTGGTTACCGCAACACTCTTCAAGTGTATGGTTAAGGAGGCACGTATTCATGGACCCTTAGTGCAATCATATCGGCCCACATTCTCATTGTTTCTTGATTCAATTTCTCCAACATTTTGTCCTCCATAAGTAGTTCCCCCAAGTGTCCCTGCACAATCACCCGGCAATCAAAGTTGCGCAGCAATTGAATAGAATGTCACCCAGCACTTCGAGATTATGCCACAAAATGCGATAGCATGGTCCTTCACAATGACTCATCCTATAAGGAAATTCAAGATCTGTGGTCTTGGTTCCTAACATGTGTAAGCATTGACACCTTCACAGACAAGCTGGACACAAGTCATGGCACAAGGAGTCGACCGAAGCCATGGGGGAAAGGTGATTCTGTGAGGTCATTGCAAAATGATTGGGCACGCTCTTAACACATTTTTGAGCATCTGTCAACATCGCAAGGTCTGAACAATGGCTTGCCCATTGTCTTTTTATTGTAAGACACTAAGTACATGAGCAAGGTCTCTCATCTTCACACGATGTCATGCCAAAAAAGGGGTGTTTGTAGTTGTGTAAAGTCTCACTGCAAATCTGTCAAATTATGCCTTTGGGGACTACCTTGACAAGCAAGGTGATGATTCTGTGACAGAACTCTGTTTGTACTTGTTTGTACATGATCTGTGTGCATCCTTGTAGAATAAATACTCAACGTACAGTGACTCAAAAAATTGATTCAATGTTTGACATTTTTGAATATCTGTTGAACAACTTTGGATCTGATATGAATAATACCAAGGTGTTGGTATATAAAAGGAAGCATTTGATCAGGGCCATTCATCAAAAAAATTATGTAATTTCAATTAGTATCCATGGAGATATGATCAGTTTAAAACAGGAACTCATTGAATCAGAAGTATCAGAAATATCAGAATCTGATGCTGCACTGATATAGCAACCAATGAGTGACAAATAGTTGCTATAGTGATGCTATTTTTGATTGGACCTGGACTGAAGATATTAAGCAGTCAAAATGCCCTCAGGATGTTTTAAATTCAACATGCACCCTATTTCCTTTTTTCAGAAGAAAAACATCCTTTCTCTGGCTGCTGTTGAACGAGTTCCGCTTCCTTTAGACATGCCATGTGCTCAACCCCATGACATACAAATAGTGTACAAATAAGTAGACTAGTATATAAAACTGTCCTTATTCTCTGTGCAATATAACGCTCTTACCAAATAACCCCCACCTGCAAACACCTCTCAAGGTTAGTAGTACGATTCTCTCTCTATCGTAGATACATGATCCGTAGCGTGTAGCATAGAGTACACTAGGACTGCAAGACGACACATCCACCATGATTACCTCCAGTGTTGATATGATTGTATGCTGTTCTAACAGGTTATGAGCCCTGAGACTCGCCATTGCGCTCGTCGCTGGCAGTCTTAGTAGACTCGATGCCGCTACATCGCGAACGCGATAGATCAAGTGCACCTTGATCTGTACATACAACATTAATGATTATGTGGATGTTTAATCCCACATCATCGTGTAGCGCGATGAGCTAGCAGATCCGGGCGATAATACCCCGATGATCGCGATGCCCATCCACCTCCATACATGTGTCTACCAGTTAACTCTGTGTATGATGTTAAACGTGGAATAGGGGTCTGATGGACCCTAGTGGAGTAAAACACATGTTGCTGTGTCCCTGTTTCATCTAAGATCTAGCAATTTGACATGTGACTGATGCATTCTATTTCCAGTCTTTTGCGCTCTCACCCTTCGCATCAAACATGTCTTCTTTTGATTACAAATCCGCTATCATCAAGATGACTGGCTCTAACTGGAAGGAGTGGAGCGATAAGATGACAGGGTTTTTACAGTTTGAAGGGACCTGGATGCTCGTATCCGGGGACTGGTTACAGCCAACCTCCCTGACAGCCGCTTCGACATCTGAACAACGTAAGGAGTTCCGTGAGTGGAAGGAGAAAGACTTGAAAGCACGTGGTGTGATCGTCTTGTCTCTGGTGGAATCTGTAAAGCATGAGGTTACAGCATTCCAGGCTTCGAAAGAGGTTTGGGATCAGCTGAAGACTCTCTTTGAGAACAAAGGCCCCGACGAGATGTTCAAAGACTTCGCCTTGACTCTCGATTGGCACCTGACTGGTGGTGACCCCCATCCAGAATTCTCTAAATTCCGTGATCTCTTGGCACGCCTTGACGGGCACAAGATCCCCTTCGCTCCTAAATTGCAAGAGATGCTTGCTGTGCACCGTCTACCTCCCAAGTGGAAGCATCTTGGTTCGCATCTGGCCAAAGAATGGAAGTTAGACACTTTCAAACTTACAGATGTTGAAGAGATTGTAACTGCAGAGCATATGTGCATACAAGCCGAAGCACAACTTCCAGCTGCCAACAAGATCTCCGCTGTCAAGCGGAAAGGACAGGAACCCCGCTGGCGCAATGGTCTGGGAACTGCTGATGCTTCTGTGTCAAACCAGAATTCCGGCAAACCTCATCAACAGAACAAAGGAAAAGGAAAGGCAAAGGAGACACCGTTGAACAATTCCAGTGATCAAAACAAGAAGCAGCCGTTCATATCCAAAAAGGAAGGGTCGCGGAGTTGGAAAAAGGCCCAGCGCGCCCAAGAGGCCGCTGCAGGTAATACTGCTGGCTGGGCTCATATTGCCTCGTCGGCAATGACTATGAATCTGCCGACACCTCCCTTCACCACTGTCACAGGCTCAGGACGCGTCATTCCCCCCCAACAATCTTCTACTCCAACAACTGACCCCCATCAACATCCTCCTCTCGAATTGCGGTTGACATCTAGTCCCGCTGAACATATCATGACTGCTGGTGTGAGAGAACTCCTCAATTGCATGACAAACACGTCTGCGCAACGCTTCACAGGTGCTCTGGTAAATCAACCGTCGATGTACCCTGAGATGCAGGCAGTGCGCAACGTTGTCACATCTCTTGGCATTGTGGGAATGTCCCAGACCCTCCAAAACATCAATAATGTCATATACCCCGAAGACATTCTGGGGATATATTCGACCTCTGACAATGAGGTAATGGACAAAGCTTCCCTGTTCCTGATGGAACGCCAAGATTATGATGCCGATACAGTGATGGACTTTGATGAGGAATATGAGTATGACAAAGATGAACCTGGACCATCCAAGCAGACGCGTTTCAGTTGGGCGGATGATGTTGACGACAAGCTTTTCAGAGGATCGTCATGCGATGACCCGAGGTATGTTCTTTCACAAGTTTCACATGAGCACACAATGACAGAAGAACACACCCAGATTCGTGATGAGTCACTAGAACCGGGTTGTAGTTATTTACAATCACCTGTCGTTGCTGCCTCAGCAACATTTAATCCAGATTCTTGAAGAATTTTGCCCATTGACATGAGGCGAGTGGAAAGCTCCGGGATGTGTAGAACCGGATAAAGCCGAGTCATTAGACTTCTTGGCTTTCCTTGACGTGATGGTATTGTGTGAGTGATAAACACGGTCCCTCTTCCTTTTATAGAGATCTTTGCTTTGCCCGCAGTTTGGGCAGTATGGACAGATTTCTCTTCTTCGTACGTTGCAAAGTCACTCATCTCTGTGGTGAAGTGCATACTAGCGCCGGAATCCATGATCCACTCGGCGTCATTAGTATCTTTGGATTTGTTCTTACATTTCGAACATGAAGCAAAATAATCATATATTTCCTCCATGAAGGGCTCAGCTGACAATCTTAGTTTCTTCAAAGATGGAAAGTGTGTACTTAGATGTGAACCTCATTTTTCTGGTTCAACAATATACTGGGTAAATACACATGTTGAACAAATCACGCAGCTAAATGCTAGAAATATTGATGTCTATAAAGCCGATTACAGCATTTGGCATCAGCGGTTTGCACACCCTGAAAAAGGCACCCGACGCATGTGATGGATTCCCAAGGGATGTCCAATTTCCCCTTAAGGATAAGCCATGCCGTCCCTGCGCAGAAGCAAAGTTGAGGTTGAAAAGCTTCCCTCCTTCATCTTCATGTGCTTCCAGACCCTTTGAGTTGCTCCATTTGGACCTCAAAGAGTTTCCTGTCGCCTCCTATCACAAATTTAAATACTACGTCAGCTTCTTGGATGACTATTCTGGGCATGCTTGGACGGTATTGTTGAAACTCAAATCCGATACCTCTGATGCATTCAAAAAGTGGACAACGCTTATGAAAACCCAGTTTAATGCCCAATTTTGCCGATGGCATTTTGATGGAGGGGGAGAGTTCAAAAAGGAAACTGGGGTAGTAAAATACCTCGAGGATCTTGGAATTGCCGTGGAAATTTCAGCTCCCAATACACCCCAACAAAACGGTTGAGCTGAAAGAATTAACCGCACCATTGTAGAGAAAGCACAGGCGATGCAATTTGCTGCCTGCTTACCACAATCATGGTGGGAGTTTTGCATTTTACACGCCGTGCATGTCTATAATTGCACGCCAATTAAACGACTTTATTGGAAAACACCTTTTGAATCTCTAAAAGAGGAAAAACCAGATGTATCAAATCTCCGTGTTTTAGGCTGTGCTGCCTATGTTTATATTCCTGAAGAACGCCATGTGAATAAATTAAATCCATGTGCAGAGCTTATGACCTTTATGGGTTTTAAACCAGGAATGAAAGCATATCAGTTTATGACTGATAAAAACAGTATCTTTATTGGTACTATCGCGGTATTTGATGAAACACTCTTTCCAAGGTGTCCGGATACCAAAGTGCCACAACACACACCCATGGGAAATGAGCCTTCCCATGATGAGTCTCAGGATGATGGAAACCCTGATGACGATGTTGATCACCACTTTGGAGACGGAGATGTTCATTATCATTCCCACCGGCATAATCAGCCGAGCGGAGATGAATCCTCCGATCCCCCTTCTGCTCCAAATGGAAACCAGCGTGACGGCGCTGATGTACCACCTTCAAATCAGGATGATCCTGAGGTCCAGAACCAGCCGGCGAATCCTCCGCCTGCTGATTGTTATGCTTAACAAACTGTTCCAAGGTTCAGGCAGAGTATGCAGGAAAGTGGAAAGGCGAAGAGCAAAGTGATTGCTAAATCTAAGGAATCTACTACAGTACAAGAGGTTTATATAGGTACTGACTATAGGCGGTAGCGGATGAGTCAGTACTGCGGAAGGCAGTGCGCATGAGTAAGGCGACTGCAGAAGGCTATGTACAGTGAGTAAGCTGACTGCGGAAAGCGAGTCAGCGCGGGAGCAGAGTATACTAAAGGGGATGACGAAGTAATGTAATGAGTCAGACTGGGAATCGAAGGTTGCGAAAGTAGACATTGGACATAGTGAGTTTGTAAGAGGGCGCTGAGTCGGACCAATAAGTAAAAGATATGATGTGGTCCTCATACTGTAGAGTCCATAACATGTTCCCCTCTCCAAGCTCTGTGTCCTCACACAGTCACTGTCCCCATCCCTCGTTGTTGCTGGGATCAGACCAGTTCGGACTTTCCTTGAGGCTCCAATCATATATCAACTCCTCGTTGATGGCTACGGCGAGTTCGAGGCCTTTGATAGCCAGCCGAATACGTCGATTCTCGATCACGAGGGTGCTGGTGTAGTTTCCGAGAATTTGTTTTTCCTTGGGACTCGGGCGACAGGTAGGTTGGACAGCGAGTGGAGCCGGATATGCATCTGGCGATGGAGGAGGTCGGCAAGGGAAGTTTCGAGAGCGTGGATTTGGTCTCTCATGGAGAGTGCCTCATTCATGAGGGCGGCGATGGCGGGGTTGATGTCGGTGGTGGAGGTGGAGGTGACGATGGTGTTTGACATGGTGGTGAGGATGGTTGAGAGGTAAAAGAAGAATGGGGTGGCTATATTTGGCAGGGAGAAGATTAGAGCGGGGAACTCGGTGTGTGGTTGACTGATGAGGTCGATACTGCCATGGGTTTTGAGAACTCGTCTTTTATTGTGGACGAGACGGGTTCTGCCGATGGAAATCACGGATCAAATCTTGAGCGTTCTGAACATTAGTTCGAGGTTCCCATGTGTTCTCTTCTGGACCATATCCTTCCCACTGGACGAGGTACTGGATCTTTCCACGGAACTTTTGAGAGTCTAGGATCGTAGACACATGGTACTCTTCTTGTCCTTCGACGATGATCAGATGAGGGGCTGGTTTCTTTTTCTGGATGGCGTACTTCAGAGTTTCATATGGTGACAACAGGGTCTCGTTGAACACAGGGTGAATCATCTTCCAAGTCTTCGGAAGATCAAGAAGGTACGCGCTAGCTCCTTTCTTCTCTAGGACTTTGAATGGTCCATGTCGGAGTGCATCAAGTTTCTTTGAGGGGCGATCGGTCCTGATGTTAGTTCCTTCCAGCCACACCTTGTCTCTGATGTGGTAGTTCCAAGACGGACTTCGCTGTGTGTCAACTGTCTTCTTCATCTGATCCTGTGCTTGTTTCAGCACAGCATTGGCTTCTTCTTGTGCCTGTTTGAGTTTTTTCAAGAAGTCGTTGGCAGCCGGATTGGTATCTTCTAACACAAGCTCTCCCTTCCACGGATGTAAACCGTAGTTGAGGTAGAATGGGGTGTACTTCGTCGCCTGATGTTCTTTGTCATTGTACTGGAACTCTGCGATTGCGATCCATTCAGCCCAATCATCCTGTAGATGGTTGACAAAGTTTCATAAGAACGCTTCCGTCTCCTGATGCAATCGCTCGGCCTGTCCATCAGTCTGTGGGTGGTATGCGGTGGACAGGTTTCTCTTGATCCCTAGCATGCGGCAGAGTATCTCCATGAACTTCGCGGCGAACTGTGGTCCCCTATCGCTGATGATCTTCTTGGGGATCCCATGAAGCTTCCATATCTGATCCTGATAGATCTTGGCTAATCCTTCAGCTGATAGTTCCACGGTTGTCGGAATAAGGTGAAGCATCTTTGAATGTCTATCCGTGATGACCAGAATTGCGTTTTTTCCATCAGATTCTGGTATCGGTCCCACAACGTCGATTCCTATGTCTTCCCATGGGTGACTTGGTGCTGCATGGGGATGTAGCAGAGCATGTCGCTTTTGTCGGTTAATCTTGTTGTGTTGACAAGTGTCGCAACCCTTCACGTACTTCTTCACATCATGCAGTATGGTAGGCCACCAGTAGGTGTGAGTGAGGAGTTCATGTGTCCAGTACTGTCCTGGATGTCCAGCCACTGGTGCATGCTGTGACTCGAACATTAATTCTTGTCGTAATTGTGGATCTGGCGGGACATAGACTCGTTCTCCTGCATAGGTGATCCCATTCTCCTGTTGATACCAATGAGGGTTCTTTTTTAGGCCTTGCGCTACTTCTGTCTCCATGCGGTTCGAAGCCTTGATGCGTGCGATCCATGGGTTTTCAATGGTTGTGATGTTTCCAATTTTGATGGAATCAGATGTCTCACCCCCTTCAAAGAATTGTTCCTCCATGAACATTTCCATTTGTACCACATCTTCTGATTCCAACCGTTTCAAGAATAGTCCCTCCTTGAGCATTTGGTCACTGTCCTGTGGTTCGAGTTCTGCTTCATACCAGGGTAAGCGTGACAGGATGTCCGCTTTTGCATTGGTCTTGCCGGGCACATGCCGTAATTCGAAGTCATAGTCTTGTAACTTCATTTTCCAGCGTCGCTGTCGTTGATTCAGGTCTTGAGGACGACAGAAATATTCCAGGTTCTTGTGATCGGTCAAGATTTCGAAACGTTTCCTGGCTTCGAGCAGATAGTGTCTCCAATCTTTCAATGCTTCCACGACCGCCAGGAGTTCCTTGTCATATATCTCGTAATTCTGTTCGGCCGCGGACATGGTCCGTGACCAGAACACGATGGGGTGCCATTTGTCGTCTTGCTTCTGAGAGAGTACTGCTCCAATTGCATAGCCCGATGCATCGGTTTCAACCCTGAACTGTCCCTCTGGTTTTGGTAATGCCAAGACTGGTGCCGATGTAATTGCCCGTATGAGACCTTCAAAAGCTTGCTGCTCCGTTGGTCCCCAAGTAAATGCCGTACCGCCTGTGAGCGCGGTGAGAGGTTTCGCGATGTTTGAGTACCCTTCAATAAAACGTTGATAGAAGTTAGCAAATCCAAGGAACTTCTGAACTTCCTTTTTTGATGTGGGTGCTCGCCAGTTTTGAATTGTATCCACCTTTTTGGTTTCCATCTCGACACGTCCCTCACCAATGACATATCCCAATATAGGACATTTTGTTACTTCCCAGAAACACTTCTTCTCCTTTAGGAACAAATCATTGTCCAATAGGATCTGTAGGATTTCTTCAGTGTTTCGCGCGAGTTCTTCCTTGGTTTTACCGATAACCACGATGTCATCCATGTAGATCACGCAGATACGTCGGCAGATCTGGTCCTGGAATAGACTAGCCATCATTCGCGAGAACGTTCCCGGGGAGTTGCAAAGACCAAAAAACATGACCAATGGTTTGAACAACCCTCGACTGGTGAGGAAGGCAGCTTTCCATTCATCGCCCTCCTTAATCCGGACGTTGTTATAGCCCCACATGATGTCCATTTTATTGAAGTAGACCGCATCTTTCAGTACGTCCAAGAGATCGGATATTCATGGGAGTGGGAACTTGTCTTTGACCGTGAATTTATTGACCATGCGGTAATCTTGTACCAATCGTTTGGAGCCATCCTTCTTGTTGATGAAGAAGCAAGGGGAGGCATAAGGGGATTTGGACAGGTGGATCTTGCCAGTTGCTAACCCTCGTCAATGAATGTGTCCAATTCCTCTTGTTTCTTTTGTGTCATGGGATATGTATTTCCCCCTAGTTCCTTTGGTGCATCCAGTGTAAGTTTGATACCATGGTCCCATTCCCTTTCCTTTGGAATCTTATCAAAGTTCTCCTTCTTGAAGGGATGAGCAAATCGTTCAACATATGAGGGTCATTTGGTCGTGGGAGGTGGTGTGGGAGTGACAGCTTCCAAGATAGGGTCTCCAGGCTTCCATTTCTGATCCGACCTTTTGGGTACATCTTTGTCGCGCACCTCAACCATGCGAACCCAGTGTTTGCGACCATTAAGGTTAATTCTGAAATCCAAGTGTTTGGTTCGACATGTTGTTGGGCACCGGTTAAATGTTACCGCGCCGGTTGTCCAATTGATTGTGGGGTTGTGGTGCACCAACCAGTCATGTCCCAAGAGCATGTCCGTTCTCCCAATGTCCAGTACCATTGCTTCCATGGTTTCCTGATGTGCTCCCAAATCCAGTTTGATTTCGGCAAGTTGGCTTGCTTTCTGTTGTCAATTTGGTGATCCATCCGCATTTAGAATTGCTATGGGTGGTATTCCTCGTGTGGGGAGGTTCTGTTCGCGTACTATTCTGGGATGGATGCACGTGCGTTCACATCCGCTGTCAACCTCAGGTCGGATAACCTTTGGCCCTCATCGTGTCCTGAGCTGAGCTAACAGCCTGATCTCTCGTCTTTTTGGAGGTTTATCTCCCTTCACAATCTTAGTCGACGCAGTGGCTCGCTTGGCAGGGATGACATAAGTTCTATTGTCTGCAGTCATACAAGGCAAGCAAGTCCGTTTAATAGATAAGGGTCGCGACTTAGCGTCGTTTAATCGGACCCTTCGGGAAAATCCTTCTTGTCGGCTTCTAAGATTGTGGTTTCATCATTCTCGGCATCTTCCTCGGCCACCTTCCTAACCCTTCCGGAGTTCTTCTTCGGCTTGCGGCAGTTGCGCGTGATATGGCCTTCTAGGTCACAGTTGAAACACTTGCGACCATCTTTCTTCTTTGGAGCGCTACAGTCTTTATCCAGATGACTGAAGCGTTGACAGTTGTAGCAACGGGCGACTCCTGCTTTGTCGATTTCCATGGCTTTGCCCTGACCACCATAAGTGGTACCCGATCCGGTGTGCATGTCGCCGCCACCTCGGATGACCAGTGTGTGTCCTTCCATCTGTCATCCCTTGTTTCGGATCTCCTTTGCGTAATCGGTGTACGTCTTGCCATCGCTAGCCACTTGTTCAGAGATTCTGCAGAGAAGAAGTGGGGTTGGGTTGTTGGGATGAAGATGGGGTTCGGGATACAGGTAAGGATTGAAAATGAGTCCCTGTTCTAGGTGTCTGTTCAATATCTGACTGCGCGGAGTCAAAAGTAAATTTGTCAGGGGACTCGTCGGCGGAATTGGTGGCAAAACGTTCAGAGTATTTCCTCTGTAAATCTCTAAGGAATCTCTGTTCCTGCACGTCTGTTGGTCTCGAGAAGGGGTCAAGTCTCTCGTTTCGTGCCCAGCGGTTGTACTCGGTCTGTTGTTCTTCGGTGGTGAAGTGGGCGTAGATCTGCTGCTTCGAGTAAGATGTGATGATGTGGCTCTGGGACATCTTGATGTGAGCGTCCTAATCAATCTTCTGATAACGGTTGTCTGGACACCGATAAACTCTCTGATCTCTGTGATCTGACCTGTCTGAGGTCCTTCTTGAACGCGAAAGCTTTCGAGTTCGTTCTGTCAGGCGTTGTAACGCGTGATCTGGTGTTGCCGAGCAAGATGGATGCTCTCTGCTATCTCGCCGTGGGGGCGATGCTCGTCGTTGTCTAGTTCTTCGTCAAGCACCTGCTGTAGGATGCGACGGATCTCCGATTTGATGTACTGCTGGATGAGTGTAAAATTGATACTGTCTCGAGGACTTAGCTCCTCCTGTCGGGCTTCTGGCGTGCTGAATGGGTTACTGGTGAAGTCTTCAAAGAAGCGCGACATCTTGACTCGTCTGGTAGTTGCTCTCTTTGCTCTGGGCGAACCTAACAAGATTTAGCAACTTGTTATGCTTAACAAACCGTTCCAAGGTTCGGGCAGAGTATGCAGGAAAGTGGAAAGGCGAAGAGCAAAGTGAGTAAGCTGACTGCAGAAAGTGAGTCAGCATGGGAGCGAAGTATACTAAAGGGGATGATGAAGTAATATAATGAGTCAGACTGGGAATTGAAGGTTGTGAAAGTAGATATTGGACATAGTGAGTTCGTAAGAGGGCGCCGAGTCAGGCCAATAAGTAAAAGATATGATGTGGTCCTCATACCGTAGAGTCTGTAACAATTATTCTAACAACTTAACCAACTAAGCCACGAAACCATTGTAATTTCTTGCTCACTCACTCTCCATACCCACTTTTTCACTTCCCAAATAGGCACAACCAGCCAAAAAAGACAAAAGGTGTGTGCACCCCCCCCCCTGCCCCGATCACATGTAGACACAGGCTTTCAATAAAATCTATAAATATATTTTAACCTTTTCAACATGTGTGCCCCTCATTGCAAGGTCAGAAATGGGTGGATGCGTTGTTTCGACGTTGGATGATGTGCATCAAGCGCGCATCAAATGTGTCAAATACATGTAAACAAATCCCCAAAAACATCGCACATCTGCTTATTATGTCTACACAGGAACAAGTAAGGGTTTCTACTATATCAATTATGTAGGAGGGGATTATATCTCACTCAATATGTATTGTTTTTCTGAAATTTTGCCACAGATTTTAAGTTATAGAGGTGCCATGCTCTGCAACAAATAATAGTAAACAATGCACAAAATGCATTGCACAGGCGCGCGCAGTGCCTTCCTCATAGCCTAATAATAGCTTAAAGTGATAGAACTACTTATGGGATATGTATTCACCTTCTGACACACTTTGTATAATTTTTAGAAGTCTAGATATGATAGAAATAATGAAATGTGCAGATTTCAGTAAACATGTTATATCTCCATAATGAATCAACCAAATTTGAAAAACAAATGTGCTATAAGATCCTCTGAATGTGGAGAATCCAAATCTGAAATAAAAATTTTTGGTCAAATTTTCGACCTATTCTGCTCATATTCACCTTATAAAGACCTTGAATTGTGTTTGAATGGTCTCAATAGGTTCACATGCAATGGTTAAATAGTATATATATATTACATGTAATCTAATGTGGTTGTGGAAAGGAAGAAGTAAGAAATGTTGCTTTTTGTGTTCAAGGGAACTCATGCTGCACTGTTTATCACGATTTACAGGGTGTTTCGATACATCATTCTGCTACATAGACTCTCTACCAGACATAGCTAATATATGTAACTGTATATATACTTACTATTGGTTTCAAGTATCTCTACATAAGTTATGAATAATTTTTGGGACTGGTGGTGCCATGGTTTGGGCATCGAGAGTACAAGTTTCGACGATGTGCATCGCTCGGCATTGACTGCCCAGCATTTTTGGCAATCGCCGAAACTCGAACCATAAGTTGATTGCCAGCAAAATGTTCCCACAGTTTTCTTTTCCCCCACCTCCACTCCATCTGGCCACCACCTCCACCCAACAGCCACCACTCATGCCCAATGGCCCACTCTCATGCCCACTGGCGGCCTCTAATGCCCAACGCCGTCCACTCCCGCCCAATGCCGTCCCTTCGAGCCCAACAGCCTCCACTCGTGCCCAATGGCCCCCTCTGCCGCCCAACAGCCCCCTCTAGTGCCCAACAGCCCCTTTTTGCGCCCAACAGCCTCAACTCATGCCTAACACCCTGCCTTTGAGCCCAACAGCCCCCCACTTGTCTCACTCGCACCCAACAGCGTCCACTCGCGCCCAACAATGTCCACTCATGCCCAACAGCATCCACTCATGCCCAACAGCATCCACTCATGCCCAACAGCATCCACTCATGCCCAACACGCCCACTCGCGCCCAACGATGCCCAACATGTCGCGTCCACTCATGCCCAACGGCGTCAGGGCAGGCCGTTGGGCATTACAGAGGGCTGTTGGGCATTACAGAGGGCCATTGGGTGTGGGGTGATGGTTGGGTTCGAGGGGAGGCCATTGGGCACTACAGAGGGCTGTTGGACACACAGAACGACACTTGGTGTCAGAGTGGGCACGTGGGACGAGGGTTGGGGTCAAGGGGAGGCCATTGGGCGCTACAGACGTGTGGTGGAACACGAGAGGGGAAAGCACTCATGTTGAGAGGGAGATGGTGGGGGTAAGAATAGTGATTGAAAGTTTGGTTTGGTCTCATTTTTGACCCCCGAAAAGAAAGGACCGAGGACCGCACCGGTCTCAATTTTACATAGTCACCTTGGAAAACCGGACCAGACCGGTGAGAGACCAGTCTGACCAGTCCATGTATTCAGGTCTGATGAGACTGGACCAGTTTAAACTGGTCCAGACTCATAATATGTACTGTACTAGGCTACAAGTGTGCTACTGGACGGCGCATGCGCGTATTGTCTGAGTCTCGCCATCTGACTCCATTGGGCGCGAGTGGACGCCATTGGGTGCAAGTGAGACGAGTGGGGGGCTGTTGGACTCAAAGGCAGGGTGTTGAGCATGAAGGGAGGGTGTTGCACATGAGTTGGAGGTCATAAGGCACAAAAGAGTGTTGTTGGGGGCAAGAGAGGGCCGTGGGGCATGAGTGGGGAGTGCTGGACATGAGAAGGTGCCGTTGGGCACGCCTTGACACCGTTGGACATCAGAGAGGGCAGTTGGGCGTTAGAGAGGGCCATTGGGCACTAGTAAGAGTACGACTCATGAGGGGCAGCCATTGGGCATGCATTGGGCACTGAGAGGGGCCGTTGGGTGTCAGTCGACGGTGTTGGGCACTAGAGGGGGTTGTTGTGCACGAGAGGCAGCCATTGGGAAGGGGAAGTGGCTGGGTGGAGTGGAGGTGGGGGATAAAAAAAGTATGGGAACATTTGGCTGGCTGTTGATTTATGTATGGTTTGACTTTCGGCAATTGCTGAGAGTGCTTAGCATCAATGCCGAGCGACGCGCGCCGTTGCAACTCACACCATCAATGCCCAATCTGTGGCACTGTAAGTCCTAAAAATAGTTCTAAACCTATGTAGAGATACTCAAAAGCTAATAGTAAGTATTTAAACAGTTAGATACATGAGATATGTATGGTAGAAAGTCTGTACTGCAAAATAATACACAAAACACACTGTAAATCATGATAAACAGTGCATCATGAGTTCCTTCAAATACAAAAACCAGTATTTTCTTGCTTCCTCCTTTCCACAACCACTTTAAACTACCTGTAATATATATATGCTATTGAATCATTGTATGTGAGCCTATTGAGACCCTTCAAATAAAATTAAAGGACTTCATAAGATGAATATGAGCAAAGATAGATCGAAAATTTCACCAAAATTTTTTATTTCAGGATTGGATTCTCCTCATTCGGGGCACCTCCCAGCACATTTGTTTTCTCAAATTTGATGCATTCATTATGGAGATATAACACCTTTACTGAAATATGCACATTTGATTATTCCTATCTGATCTGGACTTCTAAAATTTATATAAGGTATTTCAGAAGGTAAATACATATCCCATGTATAGTTCTATTACCTCAATCTATTATTAGACTATGAGGAAGGGGCCCATGTGCCTGCGCAATGCATTCTGCACATTGTTTACTATTATTTGGTGGGAGCACCGCATCACTATATCATAAATTCTGTGGCAGAAATTCACAAAATAAATACATAGAAAGTGACATATGATGCTATAGTACTTAATTGATATCGTGCACAAACTGTGTTGCTCCTGTGTAAGACATGTAGGCAGATGTGCAATGTTTTTTGTAAGTGTGTTTACATTTCTTTGACACATTTGATGTGTGTGTGATGCACATCCAAACAAGGGCAGGCTATTTGCCCTTGTTTGCTTTTGGCTGACTTTCTGGGCCAAACCCTTTGCCCAATTCACCATCTGACTCTGCCAGCCCTCTCATGCCCAAGGGCCCTCTCTTGCGCCCAACAGTCTCGACTCACATCCAACCCCTCACTCATGCCCAACGGCCCCCACTCGTGCCCAACGGCCTCAATTCGCGCCTAACGCCCTCCATTTATGCCCAACGGCTTCAACCCACCAATTCTTGAGCCCAAAGGCCCTTTCTTGTGCCCAATGGCCTTGACTCACACCCAATGCCCTCCCTTCATGCCCAACGGCCTCGACTCACATACAATGCCCACCACTTGAGCCCAATGGCCCCACTCGAGCGCAATGGCCTGTACTCACACCCATTCATGCCCAATACCCTGCCGTGTATATACATATATAGACCCTGTACCAGCACACAAAAGACTGGTTTATACCGGTCTCAACCGGTCTTTTACTGGTTTTCAAAGAAAAAATTCTTGCTTGAGACCAAAGACTGGGGCCATCCCAATTCAGCAAGACATTCTTGGTCTATTTCGGTTCATTTTTGGTTCAGTCTGGTCTGGTTCCAGTTTTATTGGACTGAACCTTGAAACACTACTCATAAGTGACCTCCAACCACAATTTCTTTTGCCTCACTTCTTGTTTTAAGATTTCATGGTGCGTGAATGAATGGTCCACAGGGACATTGGCCCCTGTAGAATTCACGGAGACAGAGGCCAAGAAACTTCATCTCATTAGCCATGCTGACCTTCAGGGCTGGGTGAACTTGGATGTACAGGTAATGATGAATCAGCGAAAGCCCCTGTTTAAGTGTGCACTGTACATAATTCTTTTTCAGACAAACCAAGAAGTTGACATGACTCCTACTAGCTGCAATGCAGGGGTTGTTGATAGTGTTGAACCAATGCGCCAGCTTGTGGGAGAGGTTGAGCAGCAGGCCCGTCTTGAGCTCCAGGGCCACACTGGTGAGACAGATGATGAGGATGACAGCTCAGGGTTGGATAACATAGATGATGTTTAGTAGATTGATAGTAGATTTGAGGTTATTGTGCATCACATTGGGGGAAATTTGCAGTACTTTACACTCCCCCACATCCTCCAGAGGATTCCGATTGGAATCTGAAATTCCACAGGAATCTGATCGGAATCCAGAGGAATTCAAAAATATTTTTAGAAAGTGTTCAAACAGAAAATTCCTTAGGGGAATTCCACTATATTCTGCTCAGATTCTGATCAGAATGCTAAATTCCGATAGGAATCATCGGAATTCTAAGGAATTTGAGAAATCTTTTTTACAAGATGTAAAAGAGAAATTCCTGAGGAATTCCGCTACATTCCTACTGGAATCCGACCGGAATCTGATCATATTTTGAAATTTTGAACCAAAAAATCTTCAAGTCAATAATAGATTTAACAATTTGTATCACTAAACTACTCTCTTTTAGCTTGTCTTTTTAAAACCTGTTGGGTGTGATAAAAAAGCATAACATGTATAAACCAATCAAAGTTTTCTCCAGTCATTCTCTTCATAATAGATTCGAATCCACCCAACCATGCATTGAATTGTTCACAAGCCTGATTCAAAAATTAATAAATAACAAGCTTTATATAAAAGATACATACTTGTGTATTGAATGCACGTTTGTAGTAAGGATTGTTGTGATCATCCTGAGCTATTACCACAAGATTTGGTGCAGAACCATTTAAAGGTGCTGGATTACACCATTTTCGACACAAGTAAACTGAAGTATGATGATTTTTATAGTGATAAACATCAACAATCAATCTTGATGTATCCAACCAATCATTGTAGATGGGATTGGCAATGGCAGTTCGAAGCACCAAGCAAGCTTTGTCAATGCAAACATAGGATGGTCAAGTATTCTTTTCAGAATAGACTTTATTTAAAAAGTTGAGAATATTGGTTGGAGATTCAGAATGAGCAAATTTTGTCCAAGCTACTACAACACCACAGGGCTTGCATATAGTTTCAACGCAGTAAAACTGAGCAGCGGTAAAGTAATTTGATTGTATAGTGATACCATCAGCATCTTCATCATGTGGCTGAACATAAGATCTTTGTTGTGGTTGCCAAGATTGATTTTCATTTGCAGCTCTTTGCAATACTCTGCGAGCTCCAGAGAAATTATCCTGAGTTTGTCGTTGAACATGTCACTGCCAGTCTGGCTGATGTTCAGCACAAGCCTGAGTACCATTTATTTTCCTAGTGTTACAGTTCTTAATACAACACTTATCACCATATTCAATGTCATGATCATGGCAGAAGACTCCTCCACGCATGTTGTATAGTAATTGTGAACAGTTTCAAAAGCACAGTGTTGTACACCCATAACAATGCCATCCATAACAATCATGTTACACATGCCAGAGTTGCCAAGAGAATTAACAAAGTTAACAAGTGGTATATTTCGATTGGTAGCATTTTGTTGAGCACGTTGCTGATCAAGAGCAGCATCAAGAGCAAATTCACCAGTTAAAACAGGAACTGGAGCATTTTCATCAATGCTAACAACAGCAGCAGGATCATCGCCAGTTAGAAATTCGGCATGTTGTTTATATGGCTAAGTACATTCAGTACAAGTATGATCAGTAGCCAAAGCAATTTTTCCATCTGCACATAGTTCTTCATATGCTTTTTGAGTTATCTTGTCAATTGAAATATTATCTCCAGAATCAAGATTTGATTTGATTCAGCAGCAATCATATGAGTAGACTCTTCAATAAACACTTTCCAGATTTGCTGATGACTCAGATCCAGTTCAGAATTGCCAAAGCTATTATTCCAAAACTCCATATAAGCTGCAGTGGATCCATGAAAGCTATACATGGCATTTAACACTGTTTTAGAAAAAATACGATCAACCCAAAGTGTTTGACCAGCTTTAAGATATTGAGCAGACTCCAAGTATAATCGCTTTGCTGTATTGTTGTCAAGTGATCGTTCATGATCAGCATAGTATATAGTGTTGCATTTAAAACACTTTCCAGAAACTATATAGGCTTGATCATGAATAGTAGTGCCTTTGATCAGTTTAATATGAGGAATATCAACGTTCCGAGTTTCATGTTTGAGTACATGAAAATTGCAAGATGTCATCAAACAAACAGGTGTGTTTGGAGCCAATACATATATTGGTTCAATAGCAGTATGAGAAACAGATTTCAGTTTGCCTTTGAATTCACCATTTTGTCGTACAGGATACAGATGTAACAATTGAGCAAATGCATCAAGTTGTTTGCTCAAGACATTAATTTGCCCTTGTTCATTCTTCTTTTTGAATGTGCTTGTTTCAGAAAAAAACAAGGATGCCTCGTTATCACCCAGTAATTGTATTATAATAAAAGCAAGTGAAGTCATCCAACCAGTGAAAGATAAATGACTAGATGTCATGTCTTTAGCATGAAGACTAAGCAAATCTGGGTTGTTGGTCATAGTGAGCAAAGCCATGAGTACTGTACTCAGTGAGATTTTAGAATTGAAATTTTCTGATACAAAGATACTAAAGTCCTGAAATGAAATCTCAGGAAATCCTTGTTCAGGATTATAAGCACAAGTAACTGGCAGCAAGGCCAATGCCAGAATAATCCAAAGTGATTTGAATCGAATTAAGACCTGAATGCCAACAGAAGCCCAAGTCCAAAGCCAAAAGAATATTGCAGCTAGCCATTGAGAACAAAATGCATACAAGATCTGTAACAAACTACTAAAACTCAAACACAAATTAAAAATTATAAGTTGTATCAACTTACTACTTCTTTGCTTTCTTGCCGCTGCTTTCAGAGCCTTCACCCTGCTTCTTTTTGACCACCTTAGACTTTTTCCCTTCAGCAGCAGAACTCTGCTTTTCCACAGCTGGCTTAGACTTTCCCTTCTTTTTAGACTGTTTCTCCACTTCTTCAGCCTTTTCATCAATCTTAGACTTCAATTCCCCTTGCTGATGCAGAAACTTCTTCACAGATCCAAGATTATAATCCTCAGAAAATCCCCAGATTTCATCGTCAGATAGACGGCCTTCAGTGTTCTCCAACCAGTCTACCAGAGATGGATATTTTGCAACAAATTTGAAGGGTTCATAATTGGAATAGAAATAGGATGAAGAAGCAAAGATGCCTCTCAAATCACTCTGTTTACCAGCACCTTTCCAAGTTAGATTGTTCTGCATTTCATTCAGCAGAGCCTGAGCACGACAAAATTCTTGATATTTTGAATATGCATAGCACAAAGTATGATTTTTGCGATCCAAATAGATAGACTCAATCTTCAACTGTTCAATCATAGATTGTTGAACAGAGGTGAAAAGAGAAAGTCCACGAGATTCAGATGTGTCGTTGGATACAGAAGGTTCAGTCATGAGAGGGGGGATAGTAGAAGATGTTGGAATTTGTGTAGAGATAGATGATTCAGATGATTCAGCCTAAAAGTATTTGTATCAGAGATATACTTCAATCAATATGAATAGTAAAACTCACAAAAAGATGTAAAACATATCCATGATCATTAAACTTCCAATCCACTGTATCATCATCTGAGAGTGCAGCAGTATAGCGACCCTTTATGTCCCAAGTCTCCTCATTTGTGTACACATAGATCCTATGATTTTCATTCTTCACAGGTGAGTATAAATTGCCCAGTTTGTGAAGAACGGGACCAAGAGAACTGTTTACAGGAATTCGAATAGTCATTGAAGACTTCATAGCCCTCGGATTGCTACGTTCAGATTCCTTAGACTTGTACACATGTACAGTACCCTTGACATTGGGTGGTGCAGTAGTAGATTGGTTGTATTCAAAATCAGCATGGTTCATAGTGTTACCCAATGCCTGACCACGAATGAAACCACCCTCAGTGCGCGAAGCACCTTGCAGAGAGTGCAAGTTTGCACGAGGAGACATGTCAATATCCTGGTGCTCAGCACTACCGGGAGATTGCATTACTACATCTAAACTACACTTAGGTGGGGTACGTGGGTCTACAATTTCAGACGATGGGGGTACAGCATCCCCGGAAGCAAAAACAGAAGGGGGTACAGCCTCCCCAGAAAAGCAAGAATCAAGAGACGGGGGCAAAGCCTCCCCAAGACCAGAGAACAGAGGCAAGACCACCACGGATTGATCTAAAGAAACAGAAGCTAAACATATGTCAGAATCAAATCAAGGGAGGAAATAAAATAAAATCTTACAATTAGTACCAAAAACGTCAGCCATCTCTTGATCAGGCGAGGTGGCATGAGAAGGGAGCACGGAGGCAGCACGAGAGGGATGCATGAAACCAGCATGAGAGGGGTGCACAGAACTGGCACGAGAGGCCACATGAGATGGGACACGAGAGGCCACGTGAGACAGGACACAAGAGGTGGCGCAAGATGGGACACAAGAGGTGGCACCGGGGCTCACACCACGGGTGGGAGAGGTTGCGCGAGAGGGTGCGCGAGACATCCCACGAGGGGTAACACCACCAGGGGCAAGAGACGGCGCGTGGGAGATGACACATGCACCGCTGCTGGGGGCAGGAGACGGCACGCGGGAGATGGCGCAAGAGATGGGGCGGGAGGTGGAGGTGGCATGGGAGGTGGAGGGGGGGCGAGAGGCCGTGGTGGAGGAGGCAGGGAAGGGGATGGTATCGTCCCTGTCACTTGCGCCGTTGCCGCCATTGTTGTCCTTGACCGGGGCGTCCCCGTCCCCCTGTGCATCCTCCCCGTCCTCTTCTTCCTCCTCCTCCTCCTCCTCCCCTTCCTTGTCCTCCTCTTCTTCATCCTCCTCTTCCTTGTCCTCCTCTTCCTCGTCCTCGTTGTCCGCGCTCCCTTCTTCCGCGCTCCTGTCCTCACTCCCCTCGTCCTCACCCCCTTCCTCGTCCTCACCCTCCTTGTCTCCTTCCTCGTTCCCCTCCTCTTCGCTGTCACTGGCAGTTGGGGGTGCCGGCTGGCGGGCACGACCCGTGCCCCCCGGCTTTGACGCTGCAGGTGTCGAGACGGCAGCAGGGGCATGTGGGGGCGGCGCAATCAGGATGCCGAGGGCCTCGAGCTGCCGCTTGGTCCTGGAGGCGCTGTTTTTGTGAGAATAAAGAAAGAAAAAAGAAAAAAAAAACCCACTTCGTGAGGTGGGGCTCAGCAGCACTCGTAGCGGTGGCGGCCTTGCCCTTGCGGGTCTTTTTGCCAGCGGTGCCAGTCTTTTTACCGGTGGGGCCGGCCTCGTCTGTGGTGCTGCAGGCGGGCAGTGAGTAATGGAGGGATGGGGTGGTCGGATATGCACCCTGCCACGGGCTTGCTCGCCATGGCCTTCTTCATGGCCTTCTTCGGCTGGGCGGTGCTCGCCTTGGTTGGCTGGGCGGCGGTGGCGGCTTTGACGTGTTTGCGGGCATCATCGTCCTTGTCGTTTGCTGACGTGGCATGCTTGCGACCACGGGACGAAGGCGGAGCGGGCATCGTGCGGATGTGGCCGCTCCTCGTGGTCAGGAGTTCAGCAGCAGCGGCAGCGACGGCGGCGGTGGCAGCGGTGGCTTTGCGGGTTGTTGTCATCGTGGTTTTGTTGGGTTTTTCTGGGTTTCTGGTTTTGCTGGGTTGCTGGGTGACAGTGTGGTCGAGGTCAAGGAGGTTTGCTGATCGATGAGATCGCAGATAAGTCACGTGACTAAGCATGTGACCACCACCACATCACGTTACCATGCTTCAGAATTCTGCTGCATAAGGACTCTGTCGGAATTCAACCATTCTGAAGCTGGGATTCCTGTCGGAATGACATTCCGCTGGGATTCTGATGATTCCGATCGGAATTTTTCTAACTATTTACAGCCATTTTCTGTCATCTACAGAGCCGAAATTCCGACAGGAATCTGAATGGATTCCTGCCGGAATTTCGGATTCCGCTTGGAATCTGCTAGAAGATGTGGGGGAGTGTAAAGACCTCGAAATTTGGCAAGGATTTCATTTAAGCTTGGGGCTGGTATGGTGACTATCTTGCAACACATATATTCCAGTAGCATATGTAGCTGTGGTAACCATTATGATACATGTGATACTTAGTGTTCGAGGGTTCAGTCTTATGAACTGGAAAATGAGGACTGGACTGGACTGAAAGAGACCTGAACTGGCAGTTCAGGTCTCACTGATTTTGAGCTCAACCAGTACCAAGTCTCTCCAAATTTGGAAAAAAAATTGGACTGGTTCACCCCCAGTTCTAGTTTTGGGTCTGAAAAATATGAACTGGTTCCAGTTTTTGACCATATATTCATTCAAAAACTGTACTTTTATGGGTAAAGATGTTCTTTTATACAGTTTTCAATCATTTTTACAGGAGTTTATATTCAAAATGCTTGAGAAACATGTTATTGATAATAAATTGAGTATATTTTCAAGTTTTTGATTGAAAAAACAGGCTTTTGGTAGGTTTATAAATGGTTGAGGATTTTATCAGTTTAAACTGATTTAAACCAGTCTTTACCAGTCCAGTCCAGTCTTTTCAGACTTTGCAAAAAAAAAGTGAACTGCTAGTCTCCAGTTCATTGATTTTTTGGTCAAAAAACTGGACTGGACTGAACCCTTGAACACTAGTGATACTGCAAGATACTGACCTGTGCAACGTCAATACTGATTAATACCAATTGCTATGGACAGCTAGTGGATTGCTATGGATTGCTACAAGAGAGTACATAACAGGGACTGAGGTACCAAAGTACTGAAGATACTAAAGGTACTAAGCACTCAGTACTCCTCTGTGTTTTCCCTGATGTGGGGGGAGCGGTGGCATGTCACAGGGGGGTCCAGGAAGGTCCTTGCACTCACTTCTCCAATGAGTGAGAAGAGTAGAGAAGAACAGAGATTTCTGACTTGCCCATATAAAAAATGATCACTAGAATCACACTCACATATCCCAGAGAGCTCTTGAGAATCTTGAAGCATTCACCTGAGACAGTTTTTCCTGGCACACTCACAGATGGTGGCAAAATGGGATGTCATATTTGGCCTACTCTCATCAAGGCATGCAAGATGGAACAGACGTGTGATAGTCAAAAACCAGGAACCTGAAAAAAACAAGGAATCCAGATCATCAGAAAGAAAATAGCAAGAGCAACACTGCTCCTGCAAGTCCTGCCAAGTATGGTCCATTTTTTAACTGCAAAGATGCCTGTGAGGGAGGGGAATCAGTGCTATCAAGATTTTATAACAGTTCATATATACCCACTCTCCACAGAACAATGCAGATCTGCATTAACACTGTAAGGATCACAAAAAAAAAACAGAAGACATTCTGCAGAGAACTCATGTTCACATGGTAAAAAAAAAAGCACTTGAAGTGAATTTTTTGGTTCTATGGTGCCAGTCACTTAGTCACCACTACTTTGTGACAGTTAGTGATGGACAAGGGTACACAAAACCCTCAGGGTTTTGGTGAAGGGTAAGGGAGGGTAAGGATCAGGGTCAGAATTTCTTACCCTCCGAAAACCCACACCATTCGGACGGGTTTGGAGGGTCACATGATGTTTGGTTGAGCCAAACAATCAACAATCAACAAGTTGAAGTTGATGTTGATACTTTTATTCCTCCTACTCACGCCCAATGGCCCCCCTTCATGCCCAACGGTGTTATGCTTAACAAACCGTTCCAAGGTTCGGGCAGAGTATGCAGGAAGTGGAAAGGCGAAGAGCAAAGTGATTGCTAAATCTAAGGAATGTGGCTATGGTACATGGGGTTTATATAGTACTGGCTACGAGCGGTAGCGAGTGAGTCAGTAGCTGCGGAAGGCAGTGCGGATGAGTCAGTAACTGCGGAAAGGCAGTGTGAAGTGAGTCAGACGACTGCGGACTGAGTAATCCCTACTGCGGAGTGCGAGTCAGCACGGGAGCGAAGTACACTAAAGGAGAATGGTAGAGTAAAGGTAAATGAATAAGCGGTCCAATGAGTCAAAGAAATAACGAAGGTACAATGCAAGGGAAAAGTGCGTAACATACAAACCGGTAAGTCCGTAACATGTTCCCCTCCTCAAGCTCTGTGTCCTCACAGAGTCATTGTCCCCATCCCTCGTTGTTGCCGGGATCGGACCAGTTCGGACTTTCCTTGAGGCTCCAATCATATATCAACTCCTCGTTGATGGCTACGGCGAGTTCGAGGCCTTTGATAGCCAGCCGAATACGTCGATTCTCGATCACGAGGGTGCTGGTGTAGTTTCCGAGAATTTGTTTTTCCTTGGGACTCGGGGCGACAGGTAGGTTGGACAGCGAGTGGAGCCGGATATGCATCTGGCGATGGAGGAGGTCGGCAAGGGAAGTTTCGAGAGCGTGGATTTGGTCTCTCATGGAGAGTGCCTCATTCATGAGGGCGGCGATGGCGGGGTTGATGTCGGTGGTGGAGGTGGAGGTGACGATGGTGTTTGACATGGTGGTGAGGATGGTTGAGAGGTAAAAGAAGAATGGGGTGGCTATATTTGGCAGGGAGAAGACTAGAGCGGGGAACTCGGTGTGTGGTTGACTGATGAGGTCGATACTGCCATGGGTTTTGAGAACTCGTCTTTTATTGTGGACGAGACGGGTTCTGCCGATGGAAATCACGGATCAAATCTTGAGCGTTCTGAACATTAGTTCGAGGTTCCCATGTGTTCTCTTCTGGACCATATCCTTCCCACTGGACGAGGTACTGGATCTTTCCACGGAACTTTTGAGAGTCTAGGATCGTAGACACATGGTACTCTTCTTGTCCTTCGACGATGATCAGATGAGGGGCTGGTTTCTTTTTCTGGATGGCGTACTTCAGAGTTTCATATGGTGACAACAGGGTCTCGTTGAACACAGGGTGAATCATCTTCCAAGTCTTCGGAAGATCAAGAAGGTACGCGCTAGCTCCTTTCTTCTCTAGGACTTTGAATGGTCCATGTCGGAGTGCATCAAGTTTCTTTGAGGGGCGATCGGTCCTGATGTTAGTTCCTTCCAGCCACACCTTGTCTCTGATGTGGTAGTTCCAAGACGGACTTCGCTGTGTGTCAACTGTCTTCTTCATCTGATCCTGTGCTTGTTTCAGCACAGCATTGGCTTCTTCTTGTGCCTGTTTGAGTTTTTTCAAGAAGTCGTTGGCAGCCGGATTGGTATCTTCTAACACAAGCTCTCCCTTCCACGGATGTAAACCGTAGTTGAGGTAGAATGGGGTGTACTTCGTCGCCTGATGTTCTTTGTCATTGTACTGGAACTCTGCGATTGCGATCCATTCAGCCCAATCATCCTGTAGATGGTTGACAAAGTTTCATAAGAACGCTTCCGTCTCCTGATGCAATCGCTCGGCCTGTCCATCAGTCTGTGGGTGGTATGCGGTGGACAGGTTTCTCTTGATCCCTAGCATGCGGCAGAGTATCTCCATGAACTTCGCGGCGAACTGTGG
This sequence comes from Entoloma clypeatum, assembly GCA_963565915.1. Classification (NCBI taxonomy): domain Eukaryota; kingdom Fungi; phylum Basidiomycota; class Agaricomycetes; order Agaricales; family Entolomataceae; genus Entoloma; species Entoloma clypeatum. Next base: position 1,574,912 of record OY751489.1, on the reverse strand, counting down.
TCCCCTATCGCTGATGATCTTCTTGGGGATCCCATGAAGCTTCCATATCTGATCCTGATAGATCTTGGCTAATCCTTCAGCTGATAGTTCCACGGTTGTCGGAATAAGGTGAAGCATCTTTGAATGTCTATCCGTGATGACCAGAATTGCGTTTTTTCCATCAGATTCTGGTATCGGTCCCACAACGTCGATTCCTATGTCTTCCCATGGGTGACTTGGTGCTGCATGGGGATGTAGCAGAGCATGTCGCTTTTGTCGGTTGATCTTGTTGTGTTGACAAGTGTCGCAACCCTTCACGTACTTCTTCACATCATGCAGTATGGTAGGCCACCAGTAGGTGTGAGTGAGGAGTTCATGTGTCCAGTACTGTACTGGATGTCCAGCCACTGGTGCATGCTGTGACTCGAACATTAATTCTTGTCGTAATTGTGGATCTGGCGGGACATAGACTCGTTCTCCTGCATAGGTGATCCCATTCTCCTGTTGATACCAATGAGGGTTCTTTTTTAGGCCTTGCGCTACTTCTGTCTCCATGCGGTTCGAAGCCTTGATGCGTGCGATCCATGGGTTTTCAATGGTTGTGATGTTTCCAATTTTGATGGAATCAGATGTCTCACCCCCTTCAAAGAATTGTTCCTCCATGAACATTTCCATTTGTACCACATCTTCTGATTCCAACCGTTTCAAGAATAGTCCCTCCTTGAGCATTTGGTCACTGTCCTGTGGTTCGAGTTCTGCTTCATACCAGGGTAAGCGTGACAGGATGTCCGCTTTTGCATTGGTCTTGCCGGGCACATGCCGTAATTCGAAGTCATAGTCTTGTAACTTCATTTTCCAGCGTCGCTGTCGTTGATTCAGGTCTTGAGGACGACGGAAATATTCCAGGTTCTTGTGATCGGTCAAGATTTCGAAACGTTTCCTGGCTTCGAGCAGATAGTGTCTCCAATCTTTCAATGCTTCCACGACCGCCAGGAGTTCCTTGTCATATATCTCGTAATTCTGTTCGGCCGCGGACATGGTCCGTGACCAGAACACGATGGGGTGCCATTTGTCGTCTTGCTTCTGAGAGAGTACTGCTCCAATTGCATAGCCCGATGCATCGGTTTCAACCCTGAACTGTCCCTCTGGTTTTGGTAATGCCAAGACTGGTGCCGATGTAATTGCCCGTATGAGACCTTCAAAAGCTTGCTGCTCCGTTGGTCCCCAAGTAAATGCCGTACCGCCTGTGAGCGCGGTGAGAGGTTTCGCGATGTTTGAGTACCCTTCAATAAAACGTTGATAGAAGTTAGCAAATCCAAGGAACTTCTGAACTTCCTTTTTTGATGTGGGTGCTCGCCAGTTTTGAATTGTATCCACCTTTTTGGTTTCCATCTCGACACGTCCCTCACCAATGACATATCCCAATATAGGACATTTTGTTACTTCCCAGAAACACTTCTTCTCCTTTAGGAACAAATCATTGTCCAATAGGATCTGTAGGATTTCTTCAGTGTTTCGCGCGAGTTCTTCCTTGGTTTTACCGATAACCACGATGTCATCCATGTAGATCACGCAGATACGTCGGCAGATCTGGTCCTGGAATAGACTAGCCATCATTCGCGAGAACGTTCCCGGGGAGTTGCAAAGACCAAAAAACATGACCAATGGTTTGAACAACCCTCGACTGGTGAGGAAGGCAGCTTTCCATTCATCGCCCTCCTTAATCCGGACGTTGTTATAGCCCCACATGATGTCCATTTTATTGAAGTAGACCGCATCTTTCAGTACGTCCAAGAGATCGGATATTCATGGGAGTGGGAACTTGTCTTTGACCGTGAATTTATTGACCATGCGGTAATCTTGTACCAATCGTTTGGAGCCATCCTTCTTGTTGATGAAGAAGCAAGGGGAGGCATAAGGGGATTTGGACAGGTGGATCTTGCCAGTTGCTAACCCTCGTCAATGAATGTGTCCAATTCCTCTTGTTTCTTTTGTGTCATGGGATATGTATTTCCCCCTAGTTCCTTTGGTGCATCCAGTGTAAGTTTGATACCATGGTCCCATTCCCTTTCCTTTGGAATCTTATCAAAGTTCTCCTTCTTGAAGGGATGAGCAAATCGTTCAACATATGAGGGTCATTTGGTCGTGGGAGGTGGTGTGGGAGTGACAGCTTCCAAGATAGGGTCTCCAGGCTTCCATTTCTGATCCGACCTTTTGGGTACATCTTTGTCGCGCACCTCAACCATGCGAACCCAGTGTTTGCGACCATTAAGGTTAATTCTGAAATCCAAGTGTTTGGTTCGACATGTTGTTGGGCACCGGTTAAATGTTACCGCGCCGGTTGTCCAATTGATTGTGGGGTTGTGGTGCACCAACCAGTCATGTCCCAAGAGCATGTCCGTTCTCCCAATGTCCAGTACCATTGCTTCCATGGTTTCCTGATGTGCTCCCAAATCCAGTTTGACTTCGGCAAGTTGGCTCGCCTTCTGTTGTCAATTTGGTGATCCATCCGCATTTAGAATTGCTATGGGTGGTATTCCTCGTGTGGGGAGGTTCTGTTCGCGTACTATTCTGGGATGGATGCACGTGCGTTCACATCCGCTGTCAACCTCAGGTCGGATAACCTTTGGCCCTCATCGTGTCCTGAGCTGAGCTAACAGCCTGATCTCTCGTCTTTTTGGAGGTTTATCTCCCTTCACAATCTTAGTCGACGCAGTGGCTCGCTTGGCAGGGATGACATAAGTTCTATTGTCTGCAGTCATACAAGGCAAGCAAGTCCGTTTAATAGATAAGGGTCGCGACTTAGCGTCGTTTAATCGGACCCTTCGGGAAAATCCTTCTTGTCGGCTTCTAAGATTGTGGTTTCATCATTCTCGGCATCTTCCTCGGCCACCTTCCTAACCCTTCCGGAGTTCTTCTTCGGCTTGCGGCAGTTGCGCGTGATATGGCCTTCTAGGTCACAGTTGAAACACTTGCGACCATCTTTCTTCTTTGGAGCGCTACAGTCTTTAGCCAGATGACTGAAGCGTTGACAGTTGTAGCAACGGGCGACTCCTGCTTTGTCGATTTCCATGGCTTTGCCCTGACCACCATAAGTGGTACCCGATCCGGTGTGCATGTCGCCGCCACCTCGGATGACCAGTGTGTGTCCTTCCATCTGTCATCCCTTGTTTCGGATCTCCTTTGCGTAATCGGTGTACGTCTTGCCATCGCTAGCCACTTGTTCAGAGATTCTGCAGAGAAGAAGTGGGGTTGGGTTGTTGGGATGAAGATGGGGTTCGGGATACAGGTAAGGATTGAAAATGAGTCCCTGTTCTAGGTGTCTGTTCAATATCTGACTGCGCGGAGTCAAAAGTAAATTTGTCAGGGGACTCGTCGGCGGAATTGGTGGCAAAACGTTCAGAGTATTTCCTCTGTAAATCTCTAAGGAATCTCTGTTCCTGCACGTCTGTTGGTCTCGAGAAGGGGTCAAGTCTCTCGTTTCGTGCCCAGCGGTTGTACTCGGTCTGTTGTTCTTCGGTGGTGAAGTGGGCGTAGATCTGCTGCTTCGAGTAAGATGTGATGATGTGGCTCTGGGACATCTTGATGTGAGCGTCCTAATCAATCTTCTGATAACGGTTGTCTGGACACCGATAAACTCTCTGATCTCTGTGATCTGACCTGTCTGAGGTCCTTCTTGAACGCGAAAGCTTTCGAGTTCGTTCTGTCAGGCGTTGTAACGCGTGATCTGGTGTTGCCGAGCAAGATGGATGCTCTCTGCTATCTCGCCGTGGGGGCGATGCTCGTCGTTGTCTAGTTCTTCGTCAAGCACCTGCTGTAGGATGCGACGGATCTCCGATTTGATGTACTGCTGGATGAGTGTAAAATCGATACTGTCTCGAGGACTTAGCTCCTCCTGTCGGGCTTCTGGCGTGCTGAATGGGTTACTGGTGAAGTCTTCAAAGAAGCGCGACATCTTGACTCGTCTGGTAGTTGCTCTCTTTGCTCTGGGCGAACCTAACAAGATTTAGCAACTTGTTATGCTTAACAAACCGTTCCAAGGTTCGGGCAGAGTATGCAGGAAAGTGGAAAGGCGAAGAGCAAAGTGAGTAAGCTGACTGCAGAAAGTGAGTCAGCATGGGAGCGAAGTATACTAAAGGGGATGATGAAGTAATATAATGAGTCAGACTGGGAATTGAAGGTTGTGAAAGTAGATATTGGACATAGTGAGTTCGTAAGAGGGCGCCGAGTCAGGCCAATAAGTAAAAGATATGATGTGGTCCTCATACCGTAGAGTCTGTAACAATTATTCTAACAACTTAACCAACTAAGCCACGAAACCATTGTAATTTCTTGCTCACTCACTCTCCATACCCACTTTTTCACTTCCCAAATAGGCACAACCAGCCAAAAAAGACAAAAGGTGTGTGCACCCCCCCCCCTGCCCCGATCACATGTAGACACAGGCTTTCAATAAAATCTATAAATATATTTTAACCTTTTCAACATGTGTGCCCCTCATTGCAAGGTCAGAAATGGGTGGATGCGTTGTTTCGACGTTGGATGATGTGCATCAAGCGCGCATCAAATGTGTCAAATACATGTAAACAAATCCCCAAAAACATCGCACATCTGCTTATTATGTCTACACAGGAACAAGTAAGGGTTTCTACTATATCAATTATGTAGGAGGGGATTATATCTCACTCAATATGTATTGTTTTTCTGAAATTTTGCCACAGATTTTAAGTTATAGAGGTGCCATGCTCTGCAACAAATAATAGTAAACAATGCACAAAATGCATTGCACAGGCGCGCGCAGTGCCTTCCTCATAGCCTAATAATAGCTTAAAGTGATAGAACTACTTATGGGATATGTATTCACCTTCTGACACACTTTGTATAATTTTTAGAAGTCTAGATATGATAGAAATAATGAAATGTGCAGATTTCAGTAAACATGTTATATCTCCATAATGAATCAACCAAATTTGAAAAACAAATGTGCTATAAGATCCTCTGAATGTGGAGAATCCAAATCTGAAATAAAAATTTTTGGTCAAATTTTCGACCTATTCTGCTCATATTCACCTTATAAAGACCTTGAATTGTGTTTGAATGGTCTCAATAGGTTCACATGCAATGGTTAAATAGTATATATATATTACATGTAATCTAATGTGGTTGTGGAAAGGAAGAAGTAAGAAATGTTGCTTTTTGTGTTCAAGGGAACTCATGCTGCACTGTTTATCACGATTTACAGGGTGTTTCGATACATCATTCTGCTACATAGACTCTCTACCAGACATAGCTAATATATGTAACTGTATATATACTTACTATTGGTTTCAAGTATCTCTACATAAGTTATGAATAATTTTTGGGACTGGTGGTGCCATGGTTTGGGCATCGAGAGTACAAGTTTCGACGATGTGCATCGCTCGGCATTGACTGCCCAGCATTTTTGGCAATCGCCGAAACTCGAACCATAAGTTGATTGCCAGCAAAATGTTCCCACAGTTTTCTTTTCCCCCACCTCCACTCCATCTGGCCACCACCTCCACCCAACAGCCACCACTCATGCCCAATGGCCCACTCTCATGCCCACTGGCGGCCTCTAATGCCCAACGCCGTCCACTCCCGCCCAATGCCGTCCCTTCGAGCCCAACAGCCTCCACTCGTGCCCAATGGCCCCCTCTGCCGCCCAACAGCCCCCTCTAGTGCCCAACAGCCCCTTTTTGCGCCCAACAGCCTCAACTCATGCCTAACACCCTGCCTTTGAGCCCAACAGCCCCCCACTTGTCTCACTCGCACCCAACAGCGTCCACTCGCGCCCAACAATGTCCACTCATGCCCAACAGCATCCACTCATGCCCAACAGCATCCACTCATGCCCAACAGCATCCACTCATGCCCAACACGCCCACTCGCGCCCAACGATGCCCAACATGTCGCGTCCACTCATGCCCAACGGCGTCAGGGCAGGCCGTTGGGCATTACAGAGGGCTGTTGGGCATTACAGAGGGCCATTGGGTGTGGGGTGATGGTTGGGTTCGAGGGGAGGCCATTGGGCACTACAGAGGGCTGTTGGACACACAGAACGACACTTGGTGTCAGAGTGGGCACGTGGGACGAGGGTTGGGGTCAAGGGGAGGCCATTGGGCGCTACAGACGTGTGGTGGAACACGAGAGGGGAAAGCACTCATGTTGAGAGGGAGATGGTGGGGGTAAGAATAGTGATTGAAAGTTTGGTTTGGTCTCATTTTTGACCCCCGAAAAGAAAGGACCGAGGACCGCACCGGTCTCAATTTTACATAGTCACCTTGGAAAACCGGACCAGACCGGTGAGAGACCAGTCTGACCAGTCCATGTATTCAGGTCTGATGAGACTGGACCAGTTTAAACTGGTCCAGACTCATAATATGTACTGTACTAGGCTACAAGTGTGCTACTGGACGGCGCATGCGCGTATTGTCTGAGTCTCGCCATCTGACTCCATTGGGCGCGAGTGGACGCCATTGGGTGCAAGTGAGACGAGTGGGGGGCTGTTGGACTCAAAGGCAGGGTGTTGAGCATGAAGGGAGGGTGTTGCACATGAGTTGGAGGTCATAAGGCACAAAAGAGTGTTGTTGGGGGCAAGAGAGGGCCGTGGGGCATGAGTGGGGAGTGCTGGACATGAGAAGGTGCCGTTGGGCACGCCTTGACACCGTTGGACATCAGAGAGGGCAGTTGGGCGTTAGAGAGGGCCATTGGGCACTAGTAAGAGTACGACTCATGAGGGGCAGCCATTGGGCATGCATTGGGCACTGAGAGGGGCCGTTGGGTGTCAGTCGACGGTGTTGGGCACTAGAGGGGGTTGTTGTGCACGAGAGGCAGCCATTGGGAAGGGGAAGTGGCTGGGTGGAGTGGAGGTGGGGGATAAAAAAAGTATGGGAACATTTGGCTGGCTGTTGATTTATGTATGGTTTGACTTTCGGCAATTGCTGAGAGTGCTTAGCATCAATGCCGAGCGACGCGCGCCGTTGCAACTCACACCATCAATGCCCAATCTGTGGCACTGTAAGTCCTAAAAATAGTTCTAAACCTATGTAGAGATACTCAAAAGCTAATAGTAAGTATTTAAACAGTTAGATACATGAGATATGTATGGTAGAAAGTCTGTACTGCAAAATAATACACAAAACACACTGTAAATCATGATAAACAGTGCATCATGAGTTCCTTCAAATACAAAAACCAGTATTTTCTTGCTTCCTCCTTTCCACAACCACTTTAAACTACCTGTAATATATATATGCTATTGAATCATTGTATGTGAGCCTATTGAGACCCTTCAAATAAAATTAAAGGACTTCATAAGATGAATATGAGCAAAGATAGATCGAAAATTTCACCAAAATTTTTTATTTCAGGATTGGATTCTCCTCATTCGGGGCACCTCCCAGCACATTTGTTTTCTCAAATTTGATGCATTCATTATGGAGATATAACACCTTTACTGAAATATGCACATTTGATTATTCCTATCTGATCTGGACTTCTAAAATTTATATAAGGTATTTCAGAAGGTAAATACATATCCCATGTATAGTTCTATTACCTCAATCTATTATTAGACTATGAGGAAGGGGCCCATGTGCCTGCGCAATGCATTCTGCACATTGTTTACTATTATTTGGTGGGAGCACCGCATCACTATATCATAAATTCTGTGGCAGAAATTCACAAAATAAATACATAGAAAGTGACATATGATGCTATAGTACTTAATTGATATCGTGCACAAACTGTGTTGCTCCTGTGTAAGACATGTAGGCAGATGTGCAATGTTTTTTGTAAGTGTGTTTACATTTCTTTGACACATTTGATGTGTGTGTGATGCACATCCAAACAAGGGCAGGCTATTTGCCCTTGTTTGCTTTTGGCTGACTTTCTGGGCCAAACCCTTTGCCCAATTCACCATCTGACTCTGCCAGCCCTCTCATGCCCAAGGGCCCTCTCTTGCGCCCAACAGTCTCGACTCACATCCAACCCCTCACTCATGCCCAACGGCCCCCACTCGTGCCCAACGGCCTCAATTCGCGCCTAACGCCCTCCATTTATGCCCAACGGCTTCAACCCACCAATTCTTGAGCCCAAAGGCCCTTTCTTGTGCCCAATGGCCTTGACTCACACCCAATGCCCTCCCTTCATGCCCAACGGCCTCGACTCACATACAATGCCCACCACTTGAGCCCAATGGCCCCACTCGAGCGCAATGGCCTGTACTCACACCCATTCATGCCCAATACCCTGCCGTGTATATACATATATAGACCCTGTACCAGCACACAAAAGACTGGTTTATACCGGTCTCAACCGGTCTTTTACTGGTTTTCAAAGAAAAAATTCTTGCTTGAGACCAAAGACTGGGGCCATCCCAATTCAGCAAGACATTCTTGGTCTATTTCGGTTCATTTTTGGTTCAGTCTGGTCTGGTTCCAGTTTTATTGGACTGAACCTTGAAACACTACTCATAAGTGACCTCCAACCACAATTTCTTTTGCCTCACTTCTTGTTTTAAGATTTCATGGTGCGTGAATGAATGGTCCACAGGGACATTGGCCCCTGTAGAATTCACGGAGACAGAGGCCAAGAAACTTCATCTCATTAGCCATGCTGACCTTCAGGGCTGGGTGAACTTGGATGTACAGGTAATGATGAATCAGCGAAAGCCCCTGTTTAAGTGTGCACTGTACATAATTCTTTTTCAGACAAACCAAGAAGTTGACATGACTCCTACTAGCTGCAATGCAGGGGTTGTTGATAGTGTTGAACCAATGCGCCAGCTTGTGGGAGAGGTTGAGCAGCAGGCCCGTCTTGAGCTCCAGGGCCACACTGGTGAGACAGATGATGAGGATGACAGCTCAGGGTTGGATAACATAGATGATGTTTAGTAGATTGATAGTAGATTTGAGGTTATTGTGCATCACATTGGGGGAAATTTGCAGTACTTTACACTCCCCCACATCCTCCAGAGGATTCCGATTGGAATCTGAAATTCCACAGGAATCTGATCGGAATCCAGAGGAATTCAAAAATATTTTTAGAAAGTGTTCAAACAGAAAATTCCTTAGGGGAATTCCACTATATTCTGCTCAGATTCTGATCAGAATGCTAAATTCCGATAGGAATCATCGGAATTCTAAGGAATTTGAGAAATCTTTTTTACAAGATGTAAAAGAGAAATTCCTGAGGAATTCCGCTACATTCCTACTGGAATCCGACCGGAATCTGATCATATTTTGAAATTTTGAACCAAAAAATCTTCAAGTCAATAATAGATTTAACAATTTGTATCACTAAACTACTCTCTTTTAGCTTGTCTTTTTAAAACCTGTTGGGTGTGATAAAAAAGCATAACATGTATAAACCAATCAAAGTTTTCTCCAGTCATTCTCTTCATAATAGATTCGAATCCACCCAACCATGCATTGAATTGTTCACAAGCCTGATTCAAAAATTAATAAATAACAAGCTTTATATAAAAGATACATACTTGTGTATTGAATGCACGTTTGTAGTAAGGATTGTTGTGATCATCCTGAGCTATTACCACAAGATTTGGTGCAGAACCATTTAAAGGTGCTGGATTACACCATTTTCGACACAAGTAAACTGAAGTATGATGATTTTTATAGTGATAAACATCAACAATCAATCTTGATGTATCCAACCAATCATTGTAGATGGGATTGGCAATGGCAGTTCGAAGCACCAAGCAAGCTTTGTCAATGCAAACATAGGATGGTCAAGTATTCTTTTCAGAATAGACTTTATTTAAAAAGTTGAGAATATTGGTTGGAGATTCAGAATGAGCAAATTTTGTCCAAGCTACTACAACACCACAGGGCTTGCATATAGTTTCAACGCAGTAAAACTGAGCAGCGGTAAAGTAATTTGATTGTATAGTGATACCATCAGCATCTTCATCATGTGGCTGAACATAAGATCTTTGTTGTGGTTGCCAAGATTGATTTTCATTTGCAGCTCTTTGCAATACTCTGCGAGCTCCAGAGAAATTATCCTGAGTTTGTCGTTGAACATGTCACTGCCAGTCTGGCTGATGTTCAGCACAAGCCTGAGTACCATTTATTTTCCTAGTGTTACAGTTCTTAATACAACACTTATCACCATATTCAATGTCATGATCATGGCAGAAGACTCCTCCACGCATGTTGTATAGTAATTGTGAACAGTTTCAAAAGCACAGTGTTGTACACCCATAACAATGCCATCCATAACAATCATGTTACACATGCCAGAGTTGCCAAGAGAATTAACAAAGTTAACAAGTGGTATATTTCGATTGGTAGCATTTTGTTGAGCACGTTGCTGATCAAGAGCAGCATCAAGAGCAAATTCACCAGTTAAAACAGGAACTGGAGCATTTTCATCAATGCTAACAACAGCAGCAGGATCATCGCCAGTTAGAAATTCGGCATGTTGTTTATATGGCTAAGTACATTCAGTACAAGTATGATCAGTAGCCAAAGCAATTTTTCCATCTGCACATAGTTCTTCATATGCTTTTTGAGTTATCTTGTCAATTGAAATATTATCTCCAGAATCAAGATTTGATTTGATTCAGCAGCAATCATATGAGTAGACTCTTCAATAAACACTTTCCAGATTTGCTGATGACTCAGATCCAGTTCAGAATTGCCAAAGCTATTATTCCAAAACTCCATATAAGCTGCAGTGGATCCATGAAAGCTATACATGGCATTTAACACTGTTTTAGAAAAAATACGATCAACCCAAAGTGTTTGACCAGCTTTAAGATATTGAGCAGACTCCAAGTATAATCGCTTTGCTGTATTGTTGTCAAGTGATCGTTCATGATCAGCATAGTATATAGTGTTGCATTTAAAACACTTTCCAGAAACTATATAGGCTTGATCATGAATAGTAGTGCCTTTGATCAGTTTAATATGAGGAATATCAACGTTCCGAGTTTCATGTTTGAGTACATGAAAATTGCAAGATGTCATCAAACAAACAGGTGTGTTTGGAGCCAATACATATATTGGTTCAATAGCAGTATGAGAAACAGATTTCAGTTTGCCTTTGAATTCACCATTTTGTCGTACAGGATACAGATGTAACAATTGAGCAAATGCATCAAGTTGTTTGCTCAAGACATTAATTTGCCCTTGTTCATTCTTCTTTTTGAATGTGCTTGTTTCAGAAAAAAACAAGGATGCCTCGTTATCACCCAGTAATTGTATTATAATAAAAGCAAGTGAAGTCATCCAACCAGTGAAAGATAAATGACTAGATGTCATGTCTTTAGCATGAAGACTAAGCAAATCTGGGTTGTTGGTCATAGTGAGCAAAGCCATGAGTACTGTACTCAGTGAGATTTTAGAATTGAAATTTTCTGATACAAAGATACTAAAGTCCTGAAATGAAATCTCAGGAAATCCTTGTTCAGGATTATAAGCACAAGTAACTGGCAGCAAGGCCAATGCCAGAATAATCCAAAGTGATTTGAATCGAATTAAGACCTGAATGCCAACAGAAGCCCAAGTCCAAAGCCAAAAGAATATTGCAGCTAGCCATTGAGAACAAAATGCATACAAGATCTGTAACAAACTACTAAAACTCAAACACAAATTAAAAATTATAAGTTGTATCAACTTACTACTTCTTTGCTTTCTTGCCGCTGCTTTCAGAGCCTTCACCCTGCTTCTTTTTGACCACCTTAGACTTTTTCCCTTCAGCAGCAGAACTCTGCTTTTCCACAGCTGGCTTAGACTTTCCCTTCTTTTTAGACTGTTTCTCCACTTCTTCAGCCTTTTCATCAATCTTAGACTTCAATTCCCCTTGCTGATGCAGAAACTTCTTCACAGATCCAAGATTATAATCCTCAGAAAATCCCCAGATTTCATCGTCAGATAGACGGCCTTCAGTGTTCTCCAACCAGTCTACCAGAGATGGATATTTTGCAACAAATTTGAAGGGTTCATAATTGGAATAGAAATAGGATGAAGAAGCAAAGATGCCTCTCAAATCACTCTGTTTACCAGCACCTTTCCAAGTTAGATTGTTCTGCATTTCATTCAGCAGAGCCTGAGCACGACAAAATTCTTGATATTTTGAATATGCATAGCACAAAGTATGATTTTTGCGATCCAAATAGATAGACTCAATCTTCAACTGTTCAATCATAGATTGTTGAACAGAGGTGAAAAGAGAAAGTCCACGAGATTCAGATGTGTCGTTGGATACAGAAGGTTCAGTCATGAGAGGGGGGATAGTAGAAGATGTTGGAATTTGTGTAGAGATAGATGATTCAGATGATTCAGCCTAAAAGTATTTGTATCAGAGATATACTTCAATCAATATGAATAGTAAAACTCACAAAAAGATGTAAAACATATCCATGATCATTAAACTTCCAATCCACTGTATCATCATCTGAGAGTGCAGCAGTATAGCGACCCTTTATGTCCCAAGTCTCCTCATTTGTGTACACATAGATCCTATGATTTTCATTCTTCACAGGTGAGTATAAATTGCCCAGTTTGTGAAGAACGGGACCAAGAGAACTGTTTACAGGAATTCGAATAGTCATTGAAGACTTCATAGCCCTCGGATTGCTACGTTCAGATTCCTTAGACTTGTACACATGTACAGTACCCTTGACATTGGGTGGTGCAGTAGTAGATTGGTTGTATTCAAAATCAGCATGGTTCATAGTGTTACCCAATGCCTGACCACGAATGAAACCACCCTCAGTGCGCGAAGCACCTTGCAGAGAGTGCAAGTTTGCACGAGGAGACATGTCAATATCCTGGTGCTCAGCACTACCGGGAGATTGCATTACTACATCTAAACTACGCTTAGGTGGGGTACGTGGGTCTACGATTTCAGACGATGGGGGTACAGCATCCCCGGAAGCAAAAACAGAAGGGGGTACAGCCTCCCCAGAAAAGCAAGAATCAAGAGACGGGGGCAAAGCCTCCCCAAGACCAGAGAACAGAGGCAAGACCACCACGGATTGATCTAAAGAAACAGAAGCTAAACATATGTCAGAATCAAATCAAGGGAGGAAATAAAATAAAATCTTACAATTAGTACCAAAAACGTCAGCCATCTCTTGATCAGGCTGTAAGGGCGACCTTACGATCCAAGACTCAAACTCAGATACTTGCAAGGGAGATCCGAAGATTAGATTGAGCAGTCTGATAAGTAATACAACACACACCTTGCAAGGGAGATCCGAAGAGAAAGTTCTAAGGATTCCCCTGCAAGCTAGCGAGATAAATAGTAAAATGAGATATGAAATAAAAGATAAAACGAGACATAGGAATGATGAGTAATGGTCGGGAGTAGGGATGGGAGATGAATGGAAACGAGATGAATGATAGTACCTGCGATCCGACGTGCGGAGTAGTGGATGGGGGCGGAGTCGTCGGATGCGGAGAGGCGGATAAGATGTCGGAGACAGCGGATACGATCGGAGGACGTCGGAGATGGTGGAATAGAAAGGAAAGGAAGAAAGGAAAGGAAAAGTGAAAAGTGAAAGTGGTTGCCCTTACATCACCCCCCCTTCAAGGCACGGCGTCTCGACGTGTCAGGCGAAACGAGTCGAATATCGCAGCGGAGATCCGACGCGGAGCTCCCGGATGACGTCGGTAGAAGTCGCGGAGTAGGCGCGGAGCGTGGACATTGTCTTCTGCTTCCCAGGAATTCTCTTCGTAGCCATATCCCTTCCATTTGACCAAGAATTGAAGCTTGCCTCGATGCAGTCGGCTGTCCAAGAGGTTTTCAACATCATACTCCAATTCTTCTCCCACTACCGTCGGAGGCGGAGGAGAGCGGACTTGGCGTCGGAAAGGGTCGTCGGGAACTAGTGAAAGTTTGACGACGTGGAATACTGGGTGAATGCGGGACATGGAAGGGGGAAGGCGAAGTTCGTAGGCATGTGTTCCGACAGGTCGGACCACTGGGAAAGGGCCTACGTACCGATGTGCAAGTTTTTTTGTGGGTCGGGTGGTTTTGAGGTCCGATGAGTCTAAAAAGACCTTGTCCCCCGGGCGGAATGTCGGAGTGGTGCTCCGATGCTGGTTGTAGTATCGCGCCATGTCGTCTTTTGCCTTTGTTAGTGCTGCGCGAGCCTCTTCCAGAGCGGACTTCATCCGCTCGCTGAAATCCGCTACCGCCTCGATTTCCGTCCGCTTCTCGCGAGGTTCGAATCCCATGCGTGGATGGCGGCCGGTGTCAATGTAGAACGGAGTTTGACGTGTCGATGCGTGAACATGGTTGTTGTATGCAAATTCAGCCATCGGAAGCCATTCGTCCCAATCGTCTTGACGTTCATTGACGAATAGGCGAAGATATTGTTCCAATCCTTGATTGACCCGCTCCGTCTGTCCGTCCGACTGCGGATGGTAGGCTGTCGAGGCAGCAATCTTAATGCCAAGTAGCCTATATAGTTCGCGCGTGAACTTGGCGACAAACTGTGGTCCGCGGTCGGAGACAATGGCCTCCGGTAGTCCGTGGAGTTTCCAGACGTTTTGAATATAGGAGCGTGCAGTCCCGAGTGCGGAGATGTCGGAGTGCGTCGGGATGAAGTGTCCCCGCTTCCCTACTGAGTCCACTACCACCATGATAGCGTCGTAGCCGTGGGCTTCTGGTAGTTCAGTAATGAAGTCGACACTGGTTACTTGCCACCGCTCCGTGGGGACCGGTAGTGGATTGAGCTCTCCGGAGGGCGGAGTGCGTCGGACCTTGGTGCGGAGGCATGAGTCGCATGTCTTGCAATATTGACCTATTAAACGAGACATGTGTGGCCACCAGTAATTGCGCGACACCAGTTCCAAGGTTTTCCACCGTCCCGGATGTCCGGCCACCGGAGTGTCGTGGTGTTGTGTGAGGATCCGATGACGCAGTTGGGGATTATTAGGAACATAGATACGATCCCTGAAGTAGAGCAAACCTTCCGCTTGCCTCCACTCCGCACTTCGGACGGACCCCGCTCCGACGGTCGGAAGGGATCTGACGACCTCCGCCACACTATCCTCCAGTAGCCCCTCTCGGATTCCCTGTCGGACCTGGCAGAGGACGTCGCGTTCTTCCCCTTGAACAGTTACCCCACGCATTGCTCGCACTGCAAACAATTCTGGTCGAAGAAGGATGATGTTTTCGTTGTCCCGCGATCCGTCTCCGTGGTCCGCTCGTCGGGACAAAGCGTCGGACTTGCCCATTGACTTTCCAGGTCGATGGTGCATTTTAAAATCGAAACGAGCGAGGTATAAGGACCATCTAGCTTGTCGTCGATTTAGTTTTTGAGCTGTCATGAAGTACTCAAGATTTTTGTGGTCCGTCCAAATCTCCACTGTCTTCTCCGCTCCTTCAAGGAAGTGCCTCCACTCCTCTAATGCGCGGACCACTGCCAACATCTCCTTGTCATAGATCTCGTAGTTGCGTTCCACCGGACTGAGGCTTTTGGAATAGAATGCGACAGGGTGCCACTTACCGTCCTCTGTTGGTTGGGACAGTACTGCTCCGGTTGCAAAGTCCGAGCTATCCGCTTCTACCCGCCACTCCTTTCGATGATCAGCTAAGACCAGGATCGGAGCGGATGTAATCCTCCGCTTCAACTCCGCAAATGCGGACACTTCTCCTTCCTTCCAAGACCAGAGGTGCCCCTTCTTCGTGAGCTCGAAAAGAGGGCGCGCGATGTCCGAAAACCCTTCAATAAAACGGCGATAGAAGTTAGTGAACCCCAGAAAGGACTGTACTTCTCGGACGTTTGTCGGAGCAGGCCACTCCGCGACCCCCGCTACTTTCACCGGATCCATCTCTACGCGTCCTTGTTCAATAATAAGGCCTAAGTATTCAATGCACGTTTGCTCAAACTCGCATTTCTCTGGTTTTAGATAGAGTTTGTGTTCGCGAAGTCGTTCCAGTACAATCCGTGTGACCCTCCGATGTTCCGCAAGGGTCTCCGTGAAGATGAGTATATCGTCAAGGTAAACACAAACTACACCTTCAGTGATAAGGTCCTGAAAGATCTCGTTCATCATAGTCTGGAATGTGGATGGACTATTAGTGAGGCCGAAGAACATCACCAATGGTTCATAGAGTCCGCGATTGGTCCGAAAAGCGGCCTTCCACTCGTCTCCGGGCTTTATCCGTACATTGTTGTAACCCCAGCGGATGTCGAGTTTGGTGAAGTATTGAGCGCGTTGAAGTTTATTGATCAGTTCGGATATGAGCGGAAGCGGATACTTGTTTTTGATAGTTTTGGAATTGAGTGACCGGTAGTCTTGTACAAGACGAAGGGAGCCATCCTTTTTCTTGATATAGAACACCGGAGATGCCATCGGAGACTTGGAAGGGCGGATCCGACCAGTTGCAAGGTTTTCCTCCAAAAACGCGTCGAGTTCTTTCTGTTCGTTCGGGGCGAGCGGATATACCTTACAACCCGCCGGAGAGGCATCCGGAACAAGTTCAATGGCGTGGTCCCACGTCCGCTCTTCCGGTAAGGTGTCGAAAGAGGTCTTTGAGAATACGTCTTCGAAATCAAACAAGTGGTCTGGTACGGAATCGCGGAAAGATTTGGGTTTCTGGTTACTGAGGAAGGCCTCCGATAGACGTTGCGAGATATTGGATGAAGCGCGGATGAACTCCGCCTCCGCAGGTACTGTTCCGACAAAAAGGCGGTCTCCCTCCTCAAACTCATCCTCTTCCTCATCGTCTTCCGCTAACTCCTCCGTTTCTTCTCCTTCTGTGACATCCTCCACCCATGGGCCGCGTGGAGCCTCCTCCTCTAGACCGGACGTCGGAGTGGAACCCATCCGACAGGCTCGGATGCGGACTTGTTCGAACTTCCGCTCCTTCCGCTCTTGGGCTGCCTCCTGTTGGCATGTCCGACATCGTGCAGGACACCGGCTCATCTTCACTTCCCCTGAAGTCCAATCTACCTCGGGGTTGTGTTCTTTGAGCCAAGTGAAGCCTAACACGATTTCTTGTTTTCCCAAACTTGTGACTGCAAGCTGGGTCCGTTCCGAGTGATCCCGATAGCGGAGCACTACGTCCAACACCTCCGTTATTGCTCCGGCCTCATTCGGAGTTCCGTCGATGTTGTATACCGGAATTGCGCGTTGTAGTTTTCGAGTAGAGAGTCGGTGTTTCTCGACCAGAGTACGTTCAATAAACGATCCTGTTGCCCCACTGTCGAGTAAGGCCTTTTGTGATAGTATGTCTTTAGTGTCGGTAGTTTCGAGAACTATGTCTAGTTCGAGGGAATTGTCGGAGCGAGCGGCTGCGGCGAGAACATATTGTTTTGGAAGCCGCCGCTCCCACTTAGAGAAGCGGATGCGGATAGGGTTTGCAGAGTTGGGTGCGACTATAGGATCGTTTGCAGGCTTAGAGATGGAGGGTATAGGATCATATTGTTCCATAAATAAGGCAGCATAACGATTTTTAGTAGACAACGAGGGCGCACTGTTCACTCGTTGTGAGGAGGAAAATCCTCCTGTCCTCCCTCCGACTCCGCAGACTCCGTGGGCGGAACGGAGTTGCCTTCCGCCGCGTCCTTGACCACGAGTTGTTCCATGATAAACTCGTCTTGTTCCTCCATCGTCATGAATCGGACGTCGAAGCGAAGGGGGCATTCACGACTGAAGTGACCCGTTTTGTTACATCTGAAGCATGCATTGGCATTCTTGCCTTTGACGCGTGAAGTATCAATGTCCATTGCATTAGGGTCCCTTGTCGGCGGAGCGGTTGCGGATGCGAGCGGAGCTGGACGCGGAGTGAATGGAATGTAGGGGCGAGGGAATACTGAGGTGCCAGGTACTCTTGGTCCGACGACGTTGCGGAAGGCGGATGTGCGGGTCGGAGCAGTGGCTTTGAAGGCTTTGTTGGCAATTCTATTGTCGTCGTTGACTCGTGCTGCAGAGTACCACTCATCGGGGTTGTCGTCCGCAGGCCGTCCGTGGGTCAGGGTGGCGATCTCGTTCTGAATGTCGGAACGGAGACCATGGCGGAATTTGAGTACTATATTGGTATCCTCCTGATAGCCTGCTTTGTCAATGTAGTCTTTGAACTCGTCAATATAGGTCTCGACATCCCGTTGACCTTGATAATAGGATTCTCCTTCGAGGATCAGTCTCGCGTCCTGTTCCTCATTCTTCGGAGTGAACTCCGTTGTAAAGACGGCGCGGAAGTCCACCCAAGTCCGATAAGGCGGAGCACCGGTCCTCCGCTCTTGTCGGATAATGCGATCCGCAAAGCGTGCTGCGCGTCCACTCTTCATGAAAGATAAGGCCCAATAAATTTTAGCGTGGTCGTCTGCGAACTGTTCCGGAGCCAGCCCCATAAACAATTCACAGGAGTTTAGAAAGGTCCAGCCATTTGCGCGCGATCCGTCGAAGTCTGACGGATTGGCGGGTTTTGCTCGACGCACGCCCGGATTGGCCGGAGCGAGCGGAGCAGGTGGAGGTGCGGGTGCGGGAGCAGGTGGGATAGGTGGCGGAGCTGGGGCAGGAATTGCGTTGAAGGCGAGGAGGAGTTGGTCAAGTTGAGTAGAGATATCAGCGAGAGTTTGACGTTGTTCCTGGAACTCGTGCTCGAGCTGTTCAAGGCGATTGGGGTCGTCCATTACTATGCGCGGAGCAGAATCACCGGTTACGGAGAGGTAATTAGAAGAACTGGAAGGGGTGTGAGATGTATCGGAGTCGGACGCGGACGAAGCTACTCCGAAGCGCGGAATCGTGACAACGATGCAATCGGACCCGGTCCAATTAGATGAGAACTTTCTACTGTAAGGGCGACCTTACGATCCAAGACTCAAACTCAGATACTTGCAAGGGAGATCCGAAGATTAGATTGAGCAGTCTGATAAGTAATACAACACACACCTTGCAAGGGAGATCCGAAGAGAAAGTTCTAAGGATTCCCCTGCAAGCTAGCGAGATAAATAGTAAAATGAGATATGAAATAAAAGATAAAACGAGACATAGGAATGATGAGTAATGGTCGGGAGTAGGGATGGGAGATGAATGGAAACGAGATGAATGATAGTACCTGCGATCCGACGTGCGGAGTAGTGGATGGGGGCGGAGTTGTCGGATGCGGAGAGGCGGATAAGATGTCGGAGACAGCGGATACGATCGGAGGACGTCGGAGATGGTGGAATAGAAAGGAAAGGAAGAAAGGAAAGGAAAAGTGAAAAGTGAAAGTGGTTGCCCTTACACAGGCGAGGTGGCATGAGAAGGGAGCACGGAGGCAGCACGAGAGGGATGCATGAAACCAGCATGAGAGGGGTGCACAGAACTGGCACGAGAGGCCACATGAGATGGGACACGAGAGGCCACGTGAGACAGGACACAAGAGGTGGCGCAAGATGGGACACAAGAGGTGGCACCGGGGCTCACACCACGGGTGGGAGAGGTTGCGCGAGAGGGTGCGCGAGACATCCCACGAGGGGTAACACCACCAGGGGCAAGAGACGGCGCGTGGGAGATGACACATGCACCGCTGCTGGGGGCAGGAGACGGCACGCGGGAGATGGCGCAAGAGATGGGGCGGGAGGTGGAGGTGGCATGGGAGGTGGAGGGGGGGCGAGAGGCCGTGGTGGAGGAGGCAGGGAAGGGGATGGTATCGTCCCTGTCACTTGCGCCGTTGCCGCCATTGTTGTCCTTGACCGGGGCGTCCCCGTCCCCCTGTGCATCCTCCCCGTCCTCTTCTTCCTCCTCCTCCTCCTCCTCCCCTTCCTTGTCCTCCTCTTCTTCATCCTCCTCTTCCTTGTCCTCCTCTTCCTCGTCCTCGTTGTCCGCGCTCCCTTCTTCCGCGCTCCTGTCCTCACTCCCCTCGTCCTCACCCCCTTCCTCGTCCTCACCCTCCTTGTCTCCTTCCTCGTTCCCCTCCTCTTCGCTGTCACTGGCAGTTGGGGGTGCCGGCTGGCGGGCACGACCCGTGCCCCCCGGCTTTGACGCTGCAGGTGTCGAGACGGCAGCAGGGGCATGTGGGGGCGGCGCAATCAGGATGCCGAGGGCCTCGAGCTGCCGCTTGGTCCTGGAGGCGCTGTTTTTGTGAGAATAAAGAAAGAAAAAAGAAAAAAAAAACCCACTTCGTGAGGTGGGGCTCAGCAGCACTCGTAGCGGTGGCGGCCTTGCCCTTGCGGGTCTTTTTGCCAGCGGTGCCAGTCTTTTTACCGGTGGGGCCGGCCTCGTCTGTGGTGCTGCAGGCGGGCAGTGAGTAATGGAGGGATGGGGTGGTCGGATATGCACCCTGCCACGGGCTTGCTCGCCATGGCCTTCTTCATGGCCTTCTTCGGCTGGGCGGTGCTCGCCTTGGTTGGCTGGGCGGCGGTGGCGGCTTTGACGTGTTTGCGGGCATCATCGTCCTTGTCGTTTGCTGACGTGGCATGCTTGCGACCACGGGACGAAGGCGGAGCGGGCATCGTGCGGATGTGGCCGCTCCTCGTGGTCAGGAGTTCAGCAGCAGCGGCAGCGACGGCGGCGGTGGCAGCGGTGGCTTTGCGGGTTGTTGTCATCGTGGTTTTGTTGGGTTTTTCTGGGTTTCTGGTTTTGCTGGGTTGCTGGGTGACAGTGTGGTCGAGGTCAAGGAGGTTTGCTGATCGATGAGATCGCAGATAAGTCACGTGACTAAGCATGTGACCACCACCACATCACGTTACCATGCTTCAGAATTCTGCTGCATAAGGACTCTGTCGGAATTCAACCATTCTGAAGCTGGGATTCCTGTCGGAATGACATTCCGCTGGGATTCTGATGATTCCGATCGGAATTTTTCTAACTATTTACAGCCATTTTCTGTCATCTACAGAGCCGAAATTCCGACAGGAATCTGAATGGATTCCTGCCGGAATTTCGGATTCCGCTTGGAATCTGCTAGAAGATGTGGGGGAGTGTAAAGACCTCGAAATTTGGCAAGGATTTCATTTAAGCTTGGGGCTGGTATGGTGACTATCTTGCAACACATATATTCCAGTAGCATATGTAGCTGTGGTAACCATTATGATACATGTGATACTTAGTGTTCGAGGGTTCAGTCTTATGAACTGGAAAATGAGGACTGGACTGGACTGAAAGAGACCTGAACTGGCAGTTCAGGTCTCACTGATTTTGAGCTCAACCAGTACCAAGTCTCTCCAAATTTGGAAAAAAAATTGGACTGGTTCACCCCCAGTTCTAGTTTTGGGTCTGAAAAATATGAACTGGTTCCAGTTTTTGACCATATATTCATTCAAAAACTGTACTTTTATGGGTAAAGATGTTCTTTTATACAGTTTTCAATCATTTTTACAGGAGTTTATATTCAAAATGCTTGAGAAACATGTTATTGATAATAAATTGAGTATATTTTCAAGTTTTTGATTGAAAAAACAGGCTTTTGGTAGGTTTATAAATGGTTGAGGATTTTATCAGTTTAAACTGATTTAAACCAGTCTTTACCAGTCCAGTCCAGTCTTTTCAGACTTTGCAAAAAAAAAGTGAACTGCTAGTCTCCAGTTCATTGATTTTTTGGTCAAAAAACTGGACTGGACTGAACCCTTGAACACTAGTGATACTGCAAGATACTGACCTGTGCAACGTCAATACTGATTAATACCAATTGCTATGGACAGCTAGTGGATTGCTATGGATTGCTACAAGAGAGTACATAACAGGGACTGAGGTACCAAAGTACTGAAGATACTAAAGGTACTAAGCACTCAGTACTCCTCTGTGTTTTCCCTGATGTGGGGGGAGCGGTGGCATGTCACAGGGGGGTCCAGGAAGGTCCTTGCACTCACTTCTCCAATGAGTGAGAAGAGTAGAGAAGAACAGAGATTTCTGACTTGCCCATATAAAAAATGATCACTAGAATCACACTCACATATCCCAGAGAGCTCTTGAGAATCTTGAAGCATTCACCTGAGACAGTTTTTCCTGGCACACTCACAGATGGTGGCAAAATGGGATGTCATATTTGGCCTACTCTCATCAAGGCATGCAAGATGGAACAGACGTGTGATAGTCAAAAACCAGGAACCTGAAAAAAACAAGGAATCCAGATCATCAGAAAGAAAATAGCAAGAGCAACACTGCTCCTGCAAGTCCTGCCAAGTATGGTCCATTTTTTAACTGCAAAGATGCCTGTGAGGGAGGGGAATCAGTGCTATCAAGATTTTATAACAGTTCATATATACCCACTCTCCACAGAACAATGCAGATCTGCATTAACACTGTAAGGATCACAAAAAAAAAACAGAAGACATTCTGCAGAGAACTCATGTTCACATGGTAAAAAAAAAAGCACTTGAAGTGAATTTTTTGGTTCTATGGTGCCAGTCACTTAGTCACCACTACTTTGTGACAGTTAGTGATGGACAAGGGTACACAAAACCCTCAGGGTTTTGGTGAAGGGTAAGGGAGGGTAAGGATCAGGGTCAGAATTTCTTACCCTCCGAAAACCCACACCATTCGGACGGGTTTGGAGGGTCACATGATGTTTGGTTGAGCCAAACAATCAACAATCAACAAGTTGAAGTTGATGTTGATACTTTTATTCCTCCTACTCACGCCCAATGGCCCCCCTTCATGCCCAACGGTGTTATGCTTAACAAACCGTTCCAAGGTTCGGGCAGAGTATGCAGGAAGTGGAAAGGCGAAGAGCAAAGTGATTGCTAAATCTAAGGAATGTGGCTATGGTACATGGGGTTTATATAGTACTGGCTACGAGCGGTAGCGAGTGAGTCAGTAGCTGCGGAAGGCAGTGCGGATGAGTCAGTAACTGCGGAAAGGCAGTGTGAAGTGAGTCAGACGACTGCGGACTGAGTAATCCCTACTGCGGAGTGCGAGTCAGCACGGGAGCGAAGTACACTAAAGGAGAATGGTAGAGTAAAGGTAAATGAATAAGCGGTCCAATGAGTCAAAGAAATAACGAAGGTACAATGCAAGGGAAAAGTGCGTAACATACAAACCGGTAAGTCCGTAACATGTTCCCCTCCTCAAGCTCTGTGTCCTCACAGAGTCATTGTCCCCATCCCTCGTTGTTGCCGGGATCGGACCAGTTCGGACTTTCCTTGAGGCTCCAATCATATATCAACTCCTCGTTGATGGCTACGGCGAGTTCGAGGCCTTTGATAGCCAGCCGAATACGTCGATTCTCGATCACGAGGGTGCTGGTGTAGTTTCCGAGAATTTGTTTTTCCTTGGGACTCGGGGCGACAGGTAGGTTGGACAGCGAGTGGAGCCGGATATGCATCTGGCGATGGAGGAGGTCGGCAAGGGAAGTTTCGAGAGCGTGGATTTGGTCTCTCATGGAGAGTGCCTCATTCATGAGGGCGGCGATGGCGGGGTTGATGTCGGTGGTGGAGGTGGAGGTGACGATGGTGTTTGACATGGTGGTGAGGATGGTTGAGAGGTAAAAGAAGAATGGGGTGGCTATATTTGGCAGGGAGAAGACTAGAGCGGGGAACTCGGTGTGTGGTTGACTGATGAGGTCGATACTGCCATGGGTTTTGAGAACTCGTCTTTTATTGTGGACGAGACGGGTTCTGCCGATGGAAATCACGGATCAAATCTTGAGCGTTCTGAACATTAGTTCGAGGTTCCCATGTGTTCTCTTCTGGACCATATCCTTCCCACTGGACGAGGTACTGGATCTTTCCACGGAACTTTTGAGAGTCTAGGATCGTAGACACATGGTACTCTTCTTGTCCTTCGACGATGATCAGATGAGGGGCTGGTTTCTTTTTCTGGATGGCGTACTTCAGAGTTTCATATGGTGACAACAGGGTCTCGTTGAACACAGGGTGAATCATCTTCCAAGTCTTCGGAAGATCAAGAAGGTACGCGCTAGCTCCTTTCTTCTCTAGGACTTTGAATGGTCCATGTCGGAGTGCATCAAGTTTCTTTGAGGGGCGATCGGTCCTGATGTTAGTTCCTTCCAGCCACACCTTGTCTCTGATGTGGTAGTTCCAAGACGGACTTCGCTGTGTGTCAACTGTCTTCTTCATCTGATCCTGTGCTTGTTTCAGCACAGCATTGGCTTCTTCTTGTGCCTGTTTGAGTTTTTTCAAGAAGTCGTTGGCAGCCGGATTGGTATCTTCTAACACAAGCTCTCCCTTCCACGGATGTAAACCGTAGTTGAGGTAGAATGGGGTGTACTTCGTCGCCTGATGTTCTTTGTCATTGTACTGGAACTCTGCGATTGCGATCCATTCAGCCCAATCATCCTGTAGATGGTTGACAAAGTTTCATAAGAACGCTTCCGTCTCCTGATGCAATCGCTCGGCCTGTCCATCAGTCTGTGGGTGGTATGCGGTGGACAGGTTTCTCTTGATCCCTAGCATGCGGCAGAGTATCTCCATGAACTTCGCGGCGAACTGTGGTCCCCTATCGCTGATGATCTTCTTGGGGATCCCATGAAGCTTCCATATCTGATCCTGATAGATCTTGGCTAATCCTTCAGCTGATAGTTCCACGGTTGTCGGAATAAGGTGAAGCATCTTTGAATGTCTATCCGTGATGACCAGAATTGCGTTTTTTCCATCAGATTCTGGTATCGGTCCCACAACGTCGATTCCTATGTCTTCCCATGGGTGACTTGGTGCTGCATGGGGATGTAGCAGAGCATGTCGCTTTTGTCGGTTGATCTTGTTGTGTTGACAAGTGTCGCAACCCTTCACGTACTTCTTCACATCATGCAGTATGGTAGGCCACCAGTAGGTGTGAGTGAGGAGTTCATGTGTCCAGTACTGTACTGGATGTCCAGCCACTGGTGCATGCTGTGACTCGAACATTAATTCTTGTCGTAATTGTGGATCTGGCGGGACATAGACTCGTTCTCCTGCATAGGTGATCCCATTCTCCTGTTGATACCAATGAGGGTTCTTTTTTAGGCCTTGCGCTACTTCTGTCTCCATGCGGTTCGAAGCCTTGATGCGTGCGATCCATGGGTTTTCAATGGTTGTGATGTTTCCAATTTTGATGGAATCAGATGTCTCACCCCCTTCAAAGAATTGTTCCTCCATGAACATTTCCATTTGTACCACATCTTCTGATTCCAACCGTTTCAAGAATAGTCCCTCCTTGAGCATTTGGTCACTGTCCTGTGGTTCGAGTTCTGCTTCATACCAGGGTAAGCGTGACAGGATGTCCGCTTTTGCATTGGTCTTGCCGGGCACATGCCGTAATTCGAAGTCATAGTCTTGTAACTTCATTTTCCAGCGTCGCTGTCGTTGATTCAGGTCTTGAGGACGACGGAAATATTCCAGGTTCTTGTGATCGGTCAAGATTTCGAAACGTTTCCTGGCTTCGAGCAGATAGTGTCTCCAATCTTTCAATGCTTCCACGACCGCCAGGAGTTCCTTGTCATATATCTCGTAATTCTGTTCGGCCGCGGACATGGTCCGTGACCAGAACACGATGGGGTGCCATTTGTCGTCTTGCTTCTGAGAGAGTACTGCTCCAATTGCATAGCCCGATGCATCGGTTTCAACCCTGAACTGTCCCTCTGGTTTTGGTAATGCCAAGACTGGTGCCGATGTAATTGCCCGTATGAGACCTTCAAAAGCTTGCTGCTCCGTTGGTCCCCAAGTAAATGCCGTACCGCCTGTGAGCGCGGTGAGAGGTTTCGCGATGTTTGAGTACCCTTCAATAAAACGTTGATAGAAGTTAGCAAATCCAAGGAACTTCTGAACTTCCTTTTTTGATGTGGGTGCTCGCCAGTTTTGAATTGTATCCACCTTTTTGGTTTCCATCTCGACACGTCCCTCACCAATGACATATCCCAATATAGGACATTTTGTTACTTCCCAGAAACACTTCTTCTCCTTTAGGAACAAATCATTGTCCAATAGGATCTGTAGGATTTCTTCAGTGTTTCGCGCGAGTTCTTCCTTGGTTTTACCGATAACCACGATGTCATCCATGTAGATCACGCAGATACGTCGGCAGATCTGGTCCTGGAATAGACTAGCCATCATTCGCGAGAACGTTCCCGGGGAGTTGCAAAGACCAAAAAACATGACCAATGGTTTGAACAACCCTCGACTGGTGAGGAAGGCAGCTTTCCATTCATCGCCCTCCTTAATCCGGACGTTGTTATAGCCCCACATGATGTCCATTTTATTGAAGTAGACCGCATCTTTCAGTACGTCCAAGAGATCGGATATTCATGGGAGTGGGAACTTGTCTTTGACCGTGAATTTATTGACCATGCGGTAATCTTGTACCAATCGTTTGGAGCCATCCTTCTTGTTGATGAAGAAGCAAGGGGAGGCATAAGGGGATTTGGACAGGTGGATCTTGCCAGTTGCTAACCCTCGTCAATGAATGTGTCCAATTCCTCTTGTTTCTTTTGTGTCATGGGATATGTATTTCCCCCTAGTTCCTTTGGTGCATCCAGTGTAAGTTTGATACCATGGTCCCATTCCCTTTCCTTTGGAATCTTATCAAAGTTCTCCTTCTTGAAGGGATGAGCAAATCGTTCAACATATGAGGGTCATTTGGTCGTGGGAGGTGGTGTGGGAGTGACAGCTTCCAAGATAGGGTCTCCAGGCTTCCATTTCTGATCCGACCTTTTGGGTACATCTTTGTCGCGCACCTCAACCATGCGAACCCAGTGTTTGCGACCATTAAGGTTAATTCTGAAATCCAAGTGTTTGGTTCGACATGTTGTTGGGCACCGGTTAAATGTTACCGCGCCGGTTGTCCAATTGATTGTGGGGTTGTGGTGCACCAACCAGTCATGTCCCAAGAGCATGTCCGTTCTCCCAATGTCCAGTACCATTGCTTCCATGGTTTCCTGATGTGCTCCCAAATCCAGTTTGACTTCGGCAAGTTGGCTCGCCTTCTGTTGTCAATTTGGTGATCCATCCGCATTTAGAATTGCTATGGGTGGTATTCCTCGTGTGGGGAGGTTCTGTTCGCGTACTATTCTGGGATGGATGCACGTGCGTTCACATCCGCTGTCAACCTCAGGTCGGATAACCTTTGGCCCTCATCGTGTCCTGAGCTGAGCTAACAGCCTGATCTCTCGTCTTTTTGGAGGTTTATCTCCCTTCACAATCTTAGTCGACGCAGTGGCTCGCTTGGCAGGGATGACATAAGTTCTATTGTCTGCAGTCATACAAGGCAAGCAAGTCCGTTTAATAGATAAGGGTCGCGACTTAGCGTCGTTTAATCGGACCCTTCGGGAAAATCCTTCTTGTCGGCTTCTAAGATTGTGGTTTCATCATTCTCGGCATCTTCCTCGGCCACCTTCCTAACCCTTCCGGAGTTCTTCTTCGGCTTGCGGCAGTTGCGCGCGATATGGCCTTCTTGGTCACAGTTGAAACACTTGCGACCATCTTTCTTCTTTGGAGCGCTACAGTCTTTAGCCAGATGACCGAAGCGCTGACAGTTGTAGCAGCGGGCTACTCCTGCTTTGTCGATCTCCATGGCTTTGCCCTGACCACCATAAGTGGTACCCGATCCGGTGCGCATGTCGCCGCCACCTCGGATGACCAGTGCGTGTCCTTCCATCTGTCGTCCCTTGTTCCGGATCTCCTTTGCGTAATCGGTGTATGTCTTGCCATCGCTGGCCACTTGTTCAGAGATTCTGCGGTTGACGTTTTTCTCTAGGATGTATTTCCCAGTTTCTTCACCAAGGTTTGACAGTCCCAAGAGTTCTTCAAATTCATCCAAGAACTCATCAACAGTGCATTTCTCTTGTTTCAGGACTTCGAGTCTCACTTTGGCAGTGACGGACTTGTTGGCGATGGAGAATCGTGTGGTGATATCATCGGAAAAACCTAGCCAGGTGATGTTCTCATTGTCAGCGGTAAGAGCGTCTAACTTGTTACTGGCCCAGTGTCTGCCGGACCCTTCCATCATGCGGGATAAACCGCAAGAATCTTCTGATCGTCTGTGAGGCTCTTTTGGAACCTGATGTATAGTTTGGTGGCTTTCCACCACTCGTCAAAGGTGTGTCTGTCTTTGAACATCCCAGGATCTTTGATGATCTTGGATGTATCCATTGTTTGTACTGTCGGTGCTTCTGCCATGTCTAGAACCTGCGGAGTAGGAGAGGTGTCGGATTGTTGGGATGAAGATGGGGTTCGGGATACAGGTAGGGGTTGAAAATCAGTCCCTGTTCTAGGCGTCTGTTCGGTATCTGACTGCGCGGAGTCAAAAGTAAATTCGTCAGGGGACTCATCAGCGGAATCGGTGGCAAAACGTTCAGAGTATTTCCTCTGTAAATCTCTAAGGAATCTCTGTTCCTGCGCGTCTGTTGGTCTCGAGAAGGGGTCAAGTCTCTCGTTTCGTGCCCAGCGGTTGTACTCGGTTTGTTGTTCTTCAATGGTGAAGTGGGCGTAGATCTGCTGCTTCGAGTAAGACGTGATGATGTGGCTCTGGGACGTCTCGATGTGAGCGTCCTAATCAATCTTCTGATAATGGTTGTCTGGACACCGATAAACTCTCTGATCTCTGTGATCCGACCTGTCTGAGGTCCTTCTTGAACGCGAAAGCTTTCGAGTTCGTTCTGTCAGGCGTTGTAACGCGCGATCTGGTGTTGCCGAGCAAGATGGATGCTCTCTGCTATCTCGCCGTGGGGGCGATGCTCGTCATTGTCTAGTTCTTCGTCAAGCACCTGCTGTAGGATGCGATGGATCTCCGATTCGATGTACTGCTGGATAAGCGTAAAATCGATACTGTCTCGAGGACTTAGCTCCTCCTGTCGGGCTTCTGGCGTGCTGAATGGGTTACTGGTGAAGTCTTCAAAGAAGCGCGACGTCTTGACTCGTCTGGTAATTGCTCTCTTCGCTCTGGGCGAACCTAACGAGATTTAGCAACTTGTTATGCTTAACAAACCGTTCCAAGGTTCGGGCAGAGTATGCAGGAAGTGGAAAGGCGAAGAGCAAAGTGATTGCTAAATCTAAGGAATGTAGCTATGGTACATGGGGTTTATATAGTACTGGCTACGAGCGGTAGCGAGTGAGTCAGTAGCTGCGGAAGGCAGTGCGGATGAGTCAGTAACTGCGGAAAGGCAGTGCGAAGTGAGTCAGACGACTGCGGAGTGCGAGTCAGCGCGGGAGCGAAGTATACTAAAGGAGAATGGTAGAGTAAAGGTAAATGAATAAGCGGTCCGATGAGTCAAAGAAATAACGAAGATACAATGCAAGGGAAAAGTGTGTAACATACAAACCGGTAAGTCCATAACAAACGGCCCCTACACGTGTCGACTCATGCCCACTCTTGTCTTCCATCATGCATAATGGTCCCCCTTCTCACCCAACAGTCCCCTGTCCTGCCTAACAGCCCCTACTCACATTGACTCACGCCCAACGGCATCAACTCGTGCCCAACGGCCCCTACTTGCATCAACTCACGCCCAATGGCCCCCCCTTCACACCCAACAGTCCCCACTCACGCCCAACGGTCCCCCGTCGTGCCTAACAGCCCCCCTTCGCACCCAACAGCGTCCACTCATGCCCAACGGCCCCTACTCGCATCAACTCACGCCCAACAGCGTCCAACAGCCCCCCTTCATGCCCAACAGCCCCCCCTTTGTGCCCAATGGTCCCCTGTCACGTCTAATGACCCCCCTTCGCACCCAACAGCGTCCACTTGTGCCCAACGAAAAAATAAGTAGAAGTATTTGTTTTATTAGATAGGGTAAGGATAATTATAATTCTAAATAAATATATAATTAAATTTACTTCTATAATTATTAATTTTATTAGATTTAAATTTATTAAAATAACATATTAATGCTATTTTTTATGTACTCAATGGAAGTCACCTATTATAACTTTAAATAAATTCATTTAATATATATTTTGGATGCCCAACGGCCCCACTCATGCCCTCTTGCCTAACGGCCCTCACCATTCCCCACCCTCCCATACTTGCCCACTGCCACCATCTACCCATCCGCCAGATGGCATGGGAGGCGAAGGCAGTGGCTAGAGAAGGGGAGGTGGGCTGGGAGGTCCACGACAGGGTGGGTGTAGTACGTGAGAGCACTGGGACGCGACGCGACACATGCATGAGGAGCGAGGAGGGTTGCGCATGCACCCCCACAAGGTCCGCAATGGCGCGCGGCGTGCAGACAGGCTGCATAGCACCAAGGGTGTCTACCCTTGTGTGCTGTCCTGCAGGTATTCCATACCCCTGCATACCCTCGAAAGCCCTCACCTGTAGGTGAGGGTTTTCCTTACCCTTGACGAGGGGGTACAGTTTTTTGAGGGTAGGGGTACAGGTACGGATTTTTTACCCGCAGGTTACCCCTGTCCATCACTAGTGACAGTGGCCAAATCGAGGTGAGAAAATCTCCACTATGCCAACTGTCTGTCAGGGTGGCCAATTTTGATTTTTTAGAACCTGTAATTGACAAAATTCATCATAAATAACACATCTATGTGGACAAAAGGCTAGAAAATGACTGGTATGACATTCCAGTGATTGTACATGCAGCGAAATCCACTTCACCGAATGAAATAAACACTAAAGCATTCACTCACATGGCTCGGGAGCCTCATCTGCAATATTGAGGGGGAGATTATCTTTTTAGGAGCATTACTAAGCCATCAATCCCAGTGAAAATCAGGTCACGTGAGAGTGGTTTTTCTCAGGCCTATTGTAGGTTTGATCTTGCCTAATTTGGTTTAAATCAGTCCGAATGGGAAATTTGATTTGACTGATGACTTTAAGGGGTTTGAGTCAGAATAATCCAAAAATTCAACCATCAATTCCCACAGGTTCCCACTTAATTCCCCTGGTTTGACATATTTTAACTGAATCACCCCTGAAAAAACCTGAGAAAACCAGATCACATCCATCAGCAGACTAGATGTGTGCTAGGTAGCACTTGATAGCACTACAGAGTCACATACTCATGTTACAAAGTGCTACAGAGTTGCATGTTCATGCTACAAAGTGCTACAGAGGTACATACTCATGCTACAAAGTACTACAGAGTCACATACTCATGCTACATAGCACCCCATAGCACTTTGCTACAAAGCTGTTATGCGTAACAAACCGTTCCAAGGTTCGGGCAGAGTATGCAGGAAGATGGAAAGGCGAAGAGCAATGTGATTGCTAAATCTAAGGAATGTAGCTATGGTACATGAGGTTTATATAGTACTGACTATGAGCGGTAGCGAATGAGTCAGTAACTGCGGAAGGCAGTGCGCATGAGTAAGGCGACTGCGGAAGGCTATGCACTAATGAGTAAAAGTGAAAGAGTAAGCGTATACGTCCGTAGTCGTTAGTCCGTAACATGTTCCCCTCCTCAAGGTCTGTGTCCTCACAGACTACCTACTCCCATCCATCGTTGCCATTTGGATCGGCCCAGGCAGGGTCAACTCGGTTACCCCAATCCTTTATCAGTTCATCGTTTACCGCCGTGGCAAACTCTAAACCTCGAACGGCGAGGCGAAGGCGTCGATTCTCGACAGCAAGGGTGTTGGTATAGTTTTTGAGGATGAGCTTCTCCTCAGCGGTGGGGGCGGTTGGTAAATCGGAGAGGGTATGAAGGCGGATATGCATCTGCCGGTGGAGGATGTCGGCGACTGAGGTTTCGAGCGCATGGATCTGGTCGCGCATGGAGAGCGCTTCGCCGATGAGGGTGGTGATGGTGGGGTTGATATCGGAAGTATCGGTGGAGGCGGCGGTGATGTTGGACATGGCAGAAATGATGTTTGAAAGGTATAAGAAGAACGGCGTGTTGGGCGAGAAGAGTTGGAGCGGGGAACTCGATGTGACAGAAGTCGATGTGGAAAATGGTTCTCAAAGGTTGTTCTTTTATCGTGGACGCGATGGATTT
Organism: Entoloma clypeatum; assembly: GCA_963565915.1. NCBI lineage: Eukaryota > Fungi > Basidiomycota > Agaricomycetes > Agaricales > Entolomataceae > Entoloma > Entoloma clypeatum. Next base: position 1,543,130 of record OY751489.1, on the reverse strand, counting down.
TGCCGATGAAAATCTCGGATCAAGTCTTGAGCGTTCTGAACATTAGTCCGAGGTTCCCACGTGTTCTCTTCTGGGCCATACCCTTCCCATTGGACAAGGTACTGGATCTTTCCACGGAATTTCCGAGAGTCCAGGATCGTGGAGACATGGTATTCTTCTTGTCCTTCGACAATGATCGGATCAGGGGCTGGTTTCTTTTTCTGAATGGCATACTTCGGGGTTTCGTATGGCGATAACAGGGTCTTGTTGAACACAGGGTGGATCATCTTCCAGGTTTTGGGAAGATCAAGACGGTATGCGCTAGCTCCTTTCTTCTCTAGAACTTTGAACGGTCCGTGTCGGAGGGCGTCGAGTTTCTTTGAGGGACGATCAGTCCTGATGTTAGTCCCTTCCAGCCACACCTTGTCTCCGTTGCGGTAATTCCGAGATGGGCTTCGTCGTGTGTCAACTGTTTTCTTCATCTGATCCTGGGCCTGTTTCAGTGCTGCGTTGGCTTCTTCTCGTGCCTGTTTGAGTTTTTTCAAGAAGTCGTTTGCCGCTGGATTGGTGTCTTCCAACACAAGTTCTCCCTTCCAAGGATGCAGACCGTAGTTGAGATAGAATGGTGTGTACTTTGTCGCTTGATGTTCTTTGTCATTGTACTGGAATTCTGCGATTGTGATCCATTCCGCCCAATCATCTTGTAGATGGTTGACAAAGTTTCGTAAGAACACCTCGGTTTCCTGATGCGATCGTTCGGCTTGTCCATCAGTTTGTGGATGGTACGCAGTGGACAGGTTTCTCTTGATTCCCAACATGCGGCAAAGTATCTCCATGAACTTCGCGGCAAACTGTGGTCCTCTGTCGCTAATGATCTTCTTAGGGATCCCATGAAGCTTCCATATCTGGTCCCGATAGATCTTGGCTAATCCTTCAGCCGATAGTTCCACGGTTGTCGGGATGAGATGAAGCATCTTTGAATGTCTGTCCGTGATGACCAGAATTGCGTTCTTCCCATCAGATTCTGGTATCGGTCCCACAACGTCAATCCCTATGTCTTCCCATGGTTGACTTGGCGCGGCGTTAGGGTGTAGAGGGGCGTGTCTCCTTTGGCGGCTGATCTTGTTACGTTGACAGGTGTCACAACCTTTCACATACTTCTTTACGTCATGTAGGATGGTGGGCCACCAGTAGGTGCGAGTGAGGAGTTCATGTGTTCGATATTGTCCTGGATGTCCTGCCACTGGTGCGTCGTGCGCTTCAAACATCAGTTCTTGGCGCAATTGTGGGTCTGGTGGAACATAGACTCGTTCTCCTGCGTAGGTGATGCCATTTTCCTGCTGGTACCAGTGGGGATTCTTCTTCAGACCCTGGGCTACTTCTGTCTCCATGCGATTCGAGGCCTTGATGCGTGTGATCCATGGGTTTTCGATGGTTGTGATGTTTCCGATTTTGATGGAATCAGATGTTTCACCCCCTTCAAAGAATTGTTCCTCCGTGAACATCTCCATTTGTATCACATCTTCTGATTCCAATCGTTTCAAAAATAGTCCCTCCTTGAGCATTTGGTCGCTGTCCTGCGGCTCGAGTTCCATCTCATACCAAGGTAAACGTGACAGGATGTCTGCTTTTGTGTTTGTCTTCCCAGGTACATGTCGCAATTCGAAGTCATAGTCTTGTAACTTCATCTTCCAGCGCCTCTGTCATTGGTTTAGGTCCTGAGGGCGCCGGAAATACTCCAGGTTTTTGTGATCGGTTAAGATCTCGAAACGTTCCTTGGCTTCAAGTAGATAATGTCGCCAGTCCTTCAGTGCTTCCATGACTGCCAAGAGTTCCTTGTCATATATCTCGTAATTCTGTTCGGCCGCGGACATGGTCCGCGACAAGAACGCGATAGGATGCCACTTGTCGTCTTGTTTCTGTGAAAGTACCGCTCCAATCGCATATCCCGATGCATCGGTTTCGACCCTGAACTGTCCGTCCGGTTTGGGCAATGCCAAGACTGGTGCCGTCGTGATTGCCCATATGAGACCTTCAAATGCTTCTTGCGCCGCTGGTCCCCATGTGAATGCTGTATTTCCCGTAAGTGTTGTGAGTGGCTTTGCGATGTTTGAGTATCCTTCAATGAAGTGTCGATAAAAATTGGCAAATCCCAGGAACCTCTGGACTTCCTTTTTTGAAGTGGGTACTCGCCAGTTCCGGATTGTGTCCACCTTTTCAGTTTCCATCTCAACACGTCCTTCTCCAACGACATATCCCAATATGGGGCATTTCGTTACTTCCCAAAGACACTTCTTCTCCTTTAGGAACAGGTCATTGTCTGACAGAATCTGCAAGATCTCTTCGGTGTTCCGGGCGAGTTCTTCCTTGGTTTTACCAATAACCACTATGTCATCCATGTAAATCACACAGATGCGCCGACGGATCTGATCCCTGAATAGGCTGGCCATCATCCGAGAGAACGTTCCCGGGGAGTTGCAGAGACCGAAAAACATGACTAATGGTTCAATATGGGGTCTCCGGGCTTCCATTTCTGATCCGATTTCTTGGGCATGTCCTTGTCTCGTACTTCCACCATGCGAACCCGATGTTTGCGACCATTAAGGTTAACCCTGAAATCCGAGTGTTTTGTTTGACATGTTGATGGGCACCGGTTGAATGTTACAGTGCCGGTCATCCAATTGATTGTGGGGTTGTGGTGCACCAACCAGTCATGTCCCAAAAGCATGTCCGTTCTCCCAATGTCCAATACCATTGCTTCCATGGTCTCCTGGTGTGTTTCTAAGTCCAGCTTGACTTCGGCAAGTTTTTCTGCTTTCTGTTGTCGGTTCGGCGATCCATCCGCATTTAGGATTGATATGGGCTTTATTCCACATGTGGGAAGGTTCTGTTCGCGTACTATTCTGGGATGGATACATGTGCGTTCACATCCGCTATCAACCTCGGGTCGAATGGCCTTTGGTCCTTGTCGTGTTTTGATCTGAGCTTGCAGCTTGATCTCTCGTCGTTTCGGAGGTTTATCTCCCTTGACAATCTTAGTTGATGCAACGGCTCGCTTTGCAGGGATAACATAAGTTATATTGTCTGTAGCTGCACCAGGCAAGCGAGTTCGTTTAATGGATAAGGGTCGCGACTTAGCGTCGTTTAATCGGACCCTTCAGGAAAATCCTTCTCATCGGTCTCTATGGTGATGGTTTCATCATCATCGGTATCTCCATCAGACACCTTCCTAATCTTTCCAGAGTTCTTCTTCGGCTTGCGGCAGTTGCGCGCAATATGTCCTTCTTGGTCGCAGTTGAAACACTTATGACCATCTTTCTTCTTTGGGGCTTTGCAGTCTTTGGCAAGGTGACCAAAGCGCTGACAGTTGTAGCAACGGGCTACTCCTGCTTTGTCGATCTCCATGGCTTTGCCTTGACCACCATAAGTGGTGCCCGATCCGGTGCGTGTGTCGCCACCCCCTCGGATGACTAATGCATGTCCCTCCATCTGTCATCCCTTGTTTCGGATCTCCTTTGCGTAATCAGTGTACGTCTTGCCATCGCTAGCCACTTGTTCAGAAATTCTGCGGTTGACGTTCTTTTCCAGGATGTATTTCCCAGTTTCTTCGCCAAGGTTTGACAGCTTCAAGAGCTCTTCGAATTCGTCCAAGAATTCGACGATGGTGTGTTTCTCCTGTTTCAGGACTTCGAGTCTCGCTTTGGCCGCTGCCGACTTGTTGGCAATAGAGAATCGCGTAGCGATGTCGTCTGAGAACCCTAACCAGGTGATGTTCTCGCCATCAGTGGCAAGGTCGTCTAACTTGTTGCTGGCCCAGTGTTTACCGGACCCTTCCATCATGCGGGATAACACCGCAAGAATTTTCTGATCGTCGGACAGGCCCTTCTGGAACCTGATGTATAATTTGGTGGCTTTCCACCACTCGTCGAAGGTGTGTCTGTCTTTGAACATCCCAGGATCTTTGATGATCTTGGATGTATCCATTGTTTGTACTGTCGGTGCTTCTGCCATGTCTAGAACCTGCGGAGTAGGAGAGGTGTCGGATTGTTGGGATGAAGATGGGGTTCGGGATACAGGTAGGGGTTGAAAATCAGTCCCTGTTCTAGGCGTCTGTTCGGTATCTGACTGCGCGGAGTCAAAAGTAAATTCGTCAGGGGACTCGTCGGCGGAATCGGTGGCAAAACGTTCGGGGTATTTCCTCTGTAGATCTCTAAGGAATCTTTGTTCCTGCGCATCTGTTGGTCGCGAGAAGGGGTCAAGTCTCTCGTTTCGTGCCCAACGGTTGTACTCGGTCTGTTGCTCGTCGGTGGTGAAGTGTAGATCTGCTGCTTCGAGTAAGACGTGGTGATGCGGCTCTGGGACGTCTCGATGTGAGCGTCCTAATCAATCTTCTGATAACGGTTGTCTGGACACCGATAAACTCTCTGATCTCTGTGATCCGACCTGTCTGAGGTCCTTCTTGAACGCGAAAGCTTTCGAGTTCGTTCTGTCAGGCGTTGTAACGCGCGATCTGGTGTTGCCGAGCAAGATGGATGCTCTCTGCTATCTCGCCGTGGGGGCGATGCTCGTCGTTGTCTAGTTCTTCGTCAAGCACCTGCTGTAGGATGCGACGGATCTCCGATTCGATGTACTGCTGGATGAGTGTAAAATCGATACTGTCTTGAGGACTTAGCTCCTCCTGTCGGGCTTCTGGCATGCTGAATGGGTTACTGGTGAAGTCTTCAAAGAAGCGCAACGTCTTGACTCGTCTGGTAGTTGCTCTCTTCGCTCTGGGCGAACCTAACGAGATTTAGCAACTTGTTATGCGTAACAAACCGTTCCATGGTTCGGGCAGAGTATGCAGGAAGATGGAAAGGCGAAGAGCAATGTGATTGCTAAATCTAAGGAATGTAGCTACTGTATGGTACATGAGGTTTATATAGTACTGACTATGAGCGGTAGCGAATGAGTCAGTAACTGCGGAAGGCAGTGTGCATGAGTAAGGCGACTGCGGAAGGCTATGCACTAATGAGTAAAAGTGAAAGAGTAAGCGTATACATCCGTAGTCGTTAGTCCGTAACAAAAGCACTCCGAGTCCTGTTTGTTTCCCAAATTTTCCAGGTTATCCTGACTCAAACCCTTGAAGTTGGACTCACTGTCAATCAAATCAAAAAATTCCCTATTTGAACCCATTTTAACCAACTTAGGACAGATCAAACCTACAATCTCCCTGAGAAAACCCACTTCCACATGACCCAATTTTCACTGGGCATCAATGGTACCATATATAGTAACTGGCTAATCTCGTTGACGGACAAAATTTGAACACCCTCAGTTTTGATCCAATTAAAAATCTGTCTTGGGGATTGTTCCTCTCATCAAAAGGAGCATTTTGGCAAGAGGAATAAAAAATCCATCAAAAATTGCATGGCGTTGTCACAAAGTAGCGGTGACTAAGTGACCGGTTCTAGCACAATTTCTCCCCCATGTCCTATCATAGTGTCCATTTATAAGACTATGCCAATTGAGGACATTATCACTCACTTTGATAAACCAATCCCGCGGATAGTGCGAACTGGAGATACCTGGTCAAAAGATTTAAGGCTCGATCGAGCGCCCCGAATAAACAGAACCTCAAGGCTGAATGCACAGATACTATAAGATGTACCAGAGGATGGTTTTCGAAGTCTGCTGGTTCGTGACAGACAATCTCCACGCCGTCACATTGTATGAACGCCACGGCGATGAGTATGCATCAACACGAAGTCTGAATACCAACATAACAGGGTGTACAAGATTACAGCAGGGATGGATATGAACATATTGCAGGAGACCGTGAGTGAGCAAAAGCTGAAGAAAAATATACAACAATCAGTCCCAGCCATTCCGTCTCACGCGGAACACATCAAACAGGCTTCCTTGTTCTCCAACGAACACTGGAGCTGCGCTTCTTCAAGCTCTCGGTCTCTCTGGCGCTGGAGAGCAGCAGCGAACTCTGGATCAGCTTCCGCAGCTTTCTGGGTCTTTTCGTCCAAGGAAAGGAGTGGTTTATCGTCCGACGACGGGGCTGCATGGCTCTCGTCTGCTGTTTGTGCGTTTCTAGAAGTGTCCAACTCAGTTGCTTTGGGTGCAGCAGTGACGGACTTTGAAGGCGAGGGAGCCGGTGCATTGTGTGCTATCGTCGAATTTGGCACCGGAACGGGGGCAGGAGATAATGGCGAGGGCGAAGATGAGGCAGCAGGTGGAGATAAAGACTGGGGCTTCTGAGCATTGGCAGAGCGTGCATTGAGTGTCTGCGCTTTGGCACTCTTCAGGATACTCTGGTCGACCGTGAACTGGATGGCCTGGGCGGCGGGCCTTGTCCTCAGGTAATACATGCCGGTCTTCAATCCCTTCTTCCACCCGTAAAAGTGCATACTCGTAAGTTGCCCCAACGTTGGAGCCTGTAGATGGACATTCAAGCTTTGGCTCTGGCAAATGAATGCCCCACGATCGGCAGCCAGGTCAATGACCTTCTTCTGACTGATTTCCCACACAGTCTTGTAGATGGCCTTCGTGTCATCAGGGATATTGGGAATATTCTGGATGGAACCGTTGTGAGCGATGATCATATTCTTCATGCCGTCGTCCCAAAGACCGAGATCAACCAGCTCTCGCAAGAGCCACGGGCAGACGACCTGGAACTCGCCGGCAAGAACACGACGTGTGTAGATATTACTGTGTGGCGGAAGGTGAGCTATAGAAAATAGTAAATCTCCGATTGAACTGACCTCGTGTAAGGTTCGAAACACTCATTGAAGCCGAGAATTTGACTCGTCGATGCGGTAGGCATTGGGGCCGTCAGGAGGGAATTGCGGAGCCCAGTGTGAGCAATCTTCTCCTTCAACGAGGTCCAATCCCATAGGCTGGTAGGAGTAATGCCCCAGAGATCAAACTGAAGTTGCCCTTGTGCGGCTGGACTACCTTCCCAAGTTTCATATGGACCTTCAGTTTCGGCCATCTCTGCGCTCGCTTCGGCGGCAGCATGGTAGATAGTTTCAAAGATTTGAAGATTCAACTCTTTCGCAGCGGCGGAATCGAAAGGCATGCGTAGAGCCATGAAAGTGTCAGCAAGACCTTGCACACCGATTCCGATAGGACGATGGCGCATGTTGGAACGGCGAGCTTCCGGGATGGGATAGTAATTGACGTCGATGATGCGATTAAGGTTGTAGGCAACAACTTTCGTGACATCATGGAGTCTCTGGAAGTCATATTTGCCGTTTACGACGAATGTTGGAAGGGCAAGAGATGCCAGGTTGCAAACAGCGGTTTCGTCAGGTGAAGAGTATTCAATGATTTCAGTGCAGAGGTTGGATGATTTGATAGTACCAAGATTCTTTTGATTCGACTTGGCTGAAAAAAATGAGTTGTGTTCACAGCCAAGAAATGATTGGACATACAATTAGCGGCATCCTTATACAACATAAAGGGTCCACCAGTCTCGATCTGGGCTTCAAGAATCGCGTACCACAACTTTTGGGCTGGGATGGTTTTCCTCTGGCGGCCGTCCTTCTCGTATTTTGTGAACAGAGCTTCAAACTCTTCGCCATAGACTTCATGGAGTCCGGGCGCCTCATTCGGGCAGAATAGGGACCAGTCCGCGTTCGCCTCAACTCTCTTCATGCTGATTTTTTTAAAATTATTCCCCCGAAGCACTGAAGAAGAAGAGGACGAATACCCACAAGAGGTCAGGAATCCAAAGAGCATAGAAGAGGTCTCTTGCACGTGCTTCTTCTTTTCCATGGTTTTTCCTCAAATCAATGAAATCCATGACGTCGGCGTGCCAAGGCTCAATGTATATCGCAAATGCACCGGGTCGCTTGTTACCTCCTTGGTCAACATAACGAGCTGTTGCATCGTAGGCACGGAGCATCGGAACGATGCCATTCGAATAACCATTGGTTCCCGCGATGTATGAACTGATACAGAGCAGATCAACAACAATTCCAATAGGAACAAAGGTGAGCATACCCTGTCGCGCGAATACAGTGAATGTTGAGACCGATTCCCCCTGCGGTTTTGCTAATCATTGCACAGTTCTTCAGGGTATCGTATATACCCTCAATCGAGTCATCCTTCATGCAGACTAGGAAGCAGGAACTCAGTTGAGGGTGGGGCGTTCCCGCGTTGAATAGGGTTGGCGAGGCGTGCGTGAAATATCGCTCGGACATCAGGTTGTAGGTTTGAATCACACGCTCAATATCTGAACCATGAATACCAACGGAAACACGCATTATCATGTGCTGTGGGCGTTCCGCAACGCGACCGTTTATGCGAAGAAGATAAGAGCGCTCTAGGGTTTTGAAACCGAAGCTATGTCACATCGTCAGCCAGGCTCCGTGGACTTGAATCGAAAATGAGGCTCACTAGTTGTAGTTGAAGTCACGGTTATATATGATTGCTGAATCCAGAGTCTCCGCATTCTCCATCACGACTTTGTATGTGGCGTCAGATATCATTCCAGCAGGGCGACCATTCTTCGGATTTGCTGGAGGGCACTTAAGCTAGTACAAATGCAATAAGAAGAGGATCATACTGTATTCATACAGATCCTTGACGACTTGCGAGAAACTTTTCTTTGTTTCTTTGTGGAGATTTGAGATGGCGATTCGGGCAGCAAGTATGGCATAGTCAGGATGTTTGGTCGTCAGATAAGCGGCAGTTTCGGAGGCCAGATTCTGAATAGAAAGAGATCAACCGATGCCAAGCGAAAGTGGAAGACTCAAAGTACATCAAGTTCAACTGTCGTCACCCCTTGATACACACCTGCCACAACTTTCTGAGTAACTCTGGATAGATGCGGTTGGCGGAGTACAACGACAGTGCAAACGATATGCATACTCAATAGGATTCACGTAGTTCATGTCCAAGCCATAACAGAGTTTATCGATCCTCGTGGTGATCTATGGCTGATCAGCTCTTGACGCGACGAACACGAAACGAGACCCCTACCTTATCAAATTGGACGCGTTCCTTGCGCCTATGGTGAGGCAATGTCAGCTCCAGCAGAAACCGACGCGTCATAACGCGTCCAAAAGCACACGGACCCATCTGGAACGATGCAGAACGAACATTTAAAAACCCTTCCTGAACGCGCAGATGTCAAGTATCCTTACCTCTCTTGAACACAAACGCCATCTGATAGACTGTTCAGTCAGATGCCGAAAAAGATAAAGAGGGAGGTGGTGGAGGAGAGGTGGAGACAATAAACAAACGCGCGTCGACTAATTAATAAGCTGATATGTTGACAATAGGGTTAGGGTCAGAACCTCATGTCTGCGGCCACTAACGGAAAACGACAGAGATCCGATATTCATCTTGAACACAGCTCTCCAAACCACAAACGAGCCCGAGCGTCTTCAGCAGATTCAGAAACGGATGGAACCGAAACAGAATTGGTCCTAGACGCTTCGTTAAGGATGAAACACGACTCGACGTACTATTTCGAGGATGGAAGCTGCATTTTCCTGGTGGAAGATACCCTTTTCAACGTACGTTGTTCTTCTATGCCGGCGAAAAAGAACATGGAAACACAAGATGGCGTAGGTTCATCGGTCAATTTTGAGCAAGGATGCGTCAAGCTTCAGCACGATGTTCTCTCTGCCTCAGGGAAGTCACGAAGCAGAGGGGCGCTCTGACGAAAACCCAATCGTGTTATCTGGAGATACTGTGCCGGAGTTTCGGAATTTCCTTTGGGCCCTCTACGCTCTGTGAGAACACGATATCCATTTGATCGACAACAATACTGAATAGTCCCAGACCTCCAGAATTTTGTATAGCTACATCCCCGAATGCAGACGTTACACAATTGATCGACGTCGCTCGAGTCTCCAACAAGTACTCTCTCAAATCTCTCGAAGTCTGGGCCCTGGATGCTATCCACGACTATGTCAATCGCAAACCTTCTCCCATCCTCGCCAGCATTACTCAGGCGACCGTGTCTCCATCTCCTTTCAGCCCCCCACCTCCGACTGCGAACACATCTGGATCCATCCAGAGCGCAACGCAGCTGACGAGACTCATACGGCTGGCGCAGATGTGTAAGCACAAGCGGCTGCTCGATACAATGATAGATCATTTGAGGCAGCTGATGTCTTTCTCTTTACAATACGCCTACCTTGCCATGTCACTCGCGGATGAATTGGATCTTAGAACACTCCGGGGCCTTGCCTACTTTGAGGTCATGCAGAAGGCAGTTATCCTGAAATGCACCAGGGTCGACGCAGCTGCCTCACAAGTTGGAGACACCGACCCTCAAGAAGGCAACATCGACGAGCAAGGTCGCTTGGTTGTAAATCCCGCCCAGCAGCTTCGCCTGCTCTCCGGATACTATCGTCTCACAAGTTCATGGGAAAAGCTACGGGCGACTCCACCTGCGTTTGACCACTCGGCTTCATGTAGCGCGACGTGGCATCAGAATGGATGCAGGCAGAGTTGGCTCGAGTTTTGGAAGGAGAGATCAAAGACTGATGCGGTTCTCGCCTTCAATCTTGCAGACGTTGTGGGTCGATTGAAGCAGATCCAGAAAGAATTTGATAAATGGGGTAGCACGCCGTACATGCACCATGATTGCAGGAACGCAGCGAGGAAGAGCATCCAGGAGGCCCTCAAGAAGATAGACGATACTCTCCCGGACTTTTTCTGTGAGGTCGGAGACGATATCTGACATTCTTCAATACTTGTTCAAGGAACAGTGCCTCTCTTCTGTTCATCAAGAGTTCAACATCTCTTCCATTTGGACATTCTACTGTGGCTGAATACTAAAGTACTGACGCTCTGTACAACACATAATCTATACACTACCAGTAAGGAATTGCATAATTTACTATAACACTGGCTGCTAGTCTCCCAGACTCTGTAACTGGCTGGCTGTCAATTTCGCCGCGTTCCATTCCGACTGCGTTTCCCCGGAACCAACCCAGTGAGACCACCCTCGCTTCTATGCTCATGGCCGTTTATCAGGTTGTGGGAGCCAACAACGCCCTGGTTCTGGTCCAAGGGCTGGCTGCCAGAGGCACCGTCGGACACGGGGACGTTCGAGGATTGTGGCACCACCATCATACCTCGCATGAGCGCGTCGATATCGGCCACAGCTGGCTGTTGCTCCAGCCCGACCTGAGAGGCACGTAGCAAGGTCTGCTCAAAGAGTTCGTTTTCCTCGAGGGTCTGTACGGCGCCGCGTAATGATTCGACAACTTGTTCGAAGAGCTCTAATGTAATGTACAGTGGGCAATGAGAATGATAATTCACACGTTATCATCTTTCATGACTTACCTTTCTCTTCAGGCGAGCCTTCTGGAGAGCGAGGCAACAAAGGATCTCTGTTTGCTGATTCTTCTTCTTCGCTTGGAAGCCCTAATTCAAGCCGTTCTTCCACTTTCTTCTCGAAACATTCTTGGCTCAGCTGCTCTTCAGAGTCAGAGAAAGATGTTTGATCCTCTCCATAAGTCGTCCCAATCGAGCTGGCAGGAGATGGCGCGCGGAGCACCGGAGGGGCGTATTCAGTGTGATGACGAGTTGGGTGCATCTCAAAGGCGACCACGAAAGCAGAGCATGTAGCAGAGGTCTACGAAGTTGTCCAAGTACATAGACTTCACCGCCTGCAGAGAATGGTGCTGAAACAATTCGCTGAGATTGAGTGAGCTGACCAAAAAGAGGCAACTAGATATAGGCACTACCAGGGTTCGAACCTGGGTCTCGGGAAGAAGGTGATTTCAAAATCCCGAGTGATAACCACTACACTATAGCGCCGCAGTACAATGAGATTTCAATAACGCTAATACTTGCCGAAAAAGTCAGAAAGTTGAATATATATTCCACCAGAAAATTGGCGCTAAGTGCAACGGTATGAGCTACCCCGCATAGAGTGCTTCGACAGCCATCAGAACTTCCGCAATACCAGGCCTTTCACAGACATCATCCGCCCAACATCGTTGTATGAGTGCCCACTGAGCATCTGACACAAAAGTCTGAGCTGGTCGCCGGGGCTTTACACCCCTGTGAAGCTCTATGACAACCTGCGCATCCGCCCGGATATAGTGATACGGAATGCGCCCTGACATAACCTGCATCGCCAAAAAGCCAAAACATGAAAAATCAGAATTAAATCTACATACTTCGGTAAAGAGAAAATGTCGACTTGCCTCGAGCATCACGCTGCCGAAGGAGTATACGGCGCTCTCCTTGCCGCCGGTAAGGGGGGTCTGACCATCCTCGGTGCTCACACGATACAGACGTGCATCAGCCCAGCGCACGGCACCGCCAAGGGTGCTTGTGAGAAACGTTGGACCCTGGAACTCGGCAGCAATCGTGGATAGCCCAAAATCACAAAGACACGCCATTCCTTCGTCATTAATAAGAATGTTCGACTGGTGCCAAAAAGTTATATGAACTGGCGTGCGGGGTAGGAATAGATGACTTACGCCGGTTAGGTCACCATGGACGATAGAGCGAGAATGCACTTGTTATTGCGCTCTCAGTCTGAAGACTAATAATATATGTATAAGGGGAAACCCACAATAAGATAAACCGTGAGCGGCTTCGCAAAGCTGCACCCTGCATCAGGATTGGAAAAGTCAAACCAAAGCCATTTCGCACCAATTTCAAGCGGTCCGAGGTTGACATGATGTCGCTGCACCTTTCCATATGCTTGCTGACGTTTCCATGTTCCATCCAGGGACACACCATCGAGATATAGGGGCCGAAATCAGAAGCCGTCCCGTACAACCGCAAAACATTATGGTGGTCTAGGTTCTTCCAGATGCTCAGTTCCCTTCGCAGCCGCTAATTATAACGGATGTGAATTCTTTAGGTTGATTGAAGCGCATATAGAATAACTACCTTGACCATTTTTTCTTCCATTTCCGGATCGTCGATGTTTGATCTTAGGACCTTTACCGCGACCTGAAACTTTTTTTTAGAATAACGGTCAGGTTCATGCGCCTGGAAGCACAACCACGGTATTACCTTTCTTTCGCAGCTATCATCGTTCCAGACGCCTTTCCACACGTCCGAGAATCCCCCATGGGCAGAAGGATACCTTCCTTCCCTGATAATCTTCCCTGTCAGGTCCAGCAGAGCCGAGGGGTCCATGGATAGGTGAGCATAACTGGTCTCACCAGTGTTCGATTGACACCAACCAAAACCGTCGTCCCTTGGAGGAGTCGGCGGCCTGTCGTGGGTCAAAACCGCATCCATAGCGCTTAACGGTGAGGGGCTCCGCAAGATGTCTGATGTCGCAGGGCTGTAAAGCGCCGGGAGTAAACCGGGGCTGAGAGGGCATTCTTCACCCGGCGACTCAAGGTTTACGAATGAGGATGTTTCAGACCGCGGTCCTTTCCTGGCAATGACGCTCCACGACTTTGCGTGCACTAGTTTTCTCCCATCGGCGTCCTCGTCCTCTGTGGGAAGGGTGTCAGCAGAGAAGTTGCAAACTTCGACAGGCGGCGGGATACCTGAGAGTAGAGTTTCATCTTCACCAATCGTGACGCGGGGAACGTGGTTTGGCCGATAAATCGGGGGTACGAATGGTTTGAAGCGTGGATAGCCACTGATTCCATTGCTGGTATGTCATGGAGTAGAATGTCAGCGTACACACCACATGCCCTTTCCTCTCATCCACCCATGCAATCTCGACAGAAGCTGAAAGAAGATCATTAAAGCATAACACGGAAAAGCATTCCCGAAACGCATACTTGTATCTGGGCATGAAACTGTCTGAAGGCGCGAGTTCGGTATTGCGTGTGCAATATCCAAAGGTGATCTCTTTCGCAAAGCCGGTCCTATATCCCAAGGTTGTATAGGATATGTAGTAGCTGGCCATTTCTCCGCATATCGATCTCTTCCTTCCGTACAGCAAAGCAAATGTGTTTCGAATAGAAACACTGAATATTGAGTCTTCTTTATTGGATGAACCTGCACACGATCGTCCAGAAGAATCGTGCCCAACTCATCAGGAGGCGGGGCTGTCCATAAAAATGCACGGCTTTTGAGAATCGATGCAGATCTCATTGTGCGTATCTGAGAGCCGGCCTCGTCCATGGTTTCGCAAATGTCCCCCATCCTATACACGGCTTCGCAAAGAGAATTGTACCCCTGATCTTCCGCGGGCAACGTGCAATCCAAAATATCCTGATAATGCCATCAGCGATGTTACAGGGAGGGGAAGAGAACTCGACGGACATGGAGGATGTTTTTATAGTCGGAAATCCTAGACAGCAAAATAGAAAGGTGTCCTCGTATAATTCGGGCATTGTTGGAGAGGGCAGCCTATTGACGAAGGATGAGTTGTATGCCGACACAAGACTTCAAAGTTATACCTCTAGGTGCGAGGGTTCCAGCTTTTCCATCAGGGCCAAATAGTTTATGCAAATCGACCTATATGCACCAGATACTGTATTACGAAACACGTCATTCTATCAAAGTTGGCAAAATAAACTCTCCCTTTTATCAAAAGGGATAGTCGGAATGACCCACATCGAGAGAAAACACGCAGTTCCAGTGAACTGGGATATCACGGTTGTTTGAAGCGACATCCTCGAGGATTTCCAAAAGTTGCTCATGATATTGAACGAGCCGTGTGCGATGGAAAAGAAAGCATTCAAGGCAGGGTTGGACATTTTTCAATCCTTCCGCCAATGCAACAGCGGCCGTCTGTCAATCCACCAAATCAGGCATTTTCGCAGAATGCATAGCCCAGAATCACGGACAGACACGGCTTTGAAAAGCGTCAAATGAGCTTTTTCTGTGTCAACCAACTCTTGAACCAACTCCCGCCTTTTTTGCTGGTAATTTGCTGGCGCAACGAATATTCCAGGGTATGATTCCTGCAACGCGAAAAGGAGCCTAAAAACAGTTCGTAGAACCTGTTTTATTTTTATTAAACCTATAGCGAAACGCTCACTTTGATCATCGTACCTTCGTGAACCCAGTGCTGGAATCACTTAAGAAGTCCTCACATCGTAACACTTCTCCGTACGGAAGCCTCCCCTGCATCTCAAGGAGCTGTACGCGCTGTATGAAACTCAAAAAATACACCCCGCGCTCCAGAACCCCGATCTCAAAGTCAAAGTCCTCCACATGCTGCACGAGATGGCTTGGCGCTGGAGATCCAAGGAGACTCAGCAGCGTTCCCAGCGGGGCTCCGAACGAGAAGCAGTCCCAGAGGAGCACAAACGGCGTGTGGTGTTTGCGGTAGACGTGGTATCGTCTGAAGTCCAGCCATGGTTTGAATGGACGGATGAGCTCGAGACGCGAGAGGATTTGGAAGCTTTGGAGGCGGTGGTGGTCTGGAGGCGCTGGAGGGGGTCGCAGTTGTGATTGTCTCATGAGAAATGGGAGAGTGTTTTGTTGTTCATCGCGGTACAGAGATCAATCAATTGTGTATGCGGCCCTGAATATTGTTCGTCAGCGTCCGTGATCAACGTTTCAACGTTAACTGACCTCGGCATACTTAGTATTCTGCACTTTGATAAACTTTGAAACTTTGATTAACATTTTTGAGCATCTTGCAAGCAGTACAAGCCTCTGGGGGACGACTTGGGGACGGGCATCGACCCTTATCGATCCTCAATTCTCTCGATTACGGTATAGACAGAATGCAAGATGAATTTCAAGGTCGATGACATCGTGGATTCGACTGGGGAGTAAAATGTACATAAGTAAGGATGAGGTCGACTGGAGAGGCCGTCTCGAGTTCCTTTGGTTGCGCATACATATCTTGAGTTCGTCGGTAAGAAATAAGTCGGTGATAGATCGATGTTAACTTGGATACTGATGTATTTATTCCAAGTACAGAGGGCGATGATTGCACACTGTGCCCCTGGAGATAATCAAACCTCGGCACCTGGTACTCCAGACCACACCGTCATGATCTGGTCGACCGCGTTAAGTAACGTTGCGACTCTGACCTCGGATGCCTTTCGCCCCGAGTCGCGAAAAAAACAGACGGGATGAAAAATGGGGAAATGGCCGACATGCTTTATGCATGCAAAGTATAGAGATATCGACGCTTACACCCACGCACGTCTCGGCGAGTTCAGAGACTCGCCGAGTGTCCTCTGGGTGCAGGTGTTTTCTGGACGCTGACTTGTTGTCCCTTCACTCGTTGAACTGGGTCATTTCAACAGCTACCTCAAGCCCCCCGTCATCCAATCTGTCGGTTAGCATTCGTCAGCTACAGTCGAAAGAAGTTTACCCCAGTCCATAATGTAGGTAGCCTGCCTTGTAAGAACGGTGACTGCCTAGGATGGGCATGTCGTCGAGAAGATGTGTTTTGCATTTCGACACATTTTCCGAGGCAGAATTTTGATGAAGACGATAATTCCACAGACTTCTATGAGTTAGACGTCCGCGCAGTCGCAGGGGGAGATTAGGTGAACGCCTCGGCGCGACCGAAATACACCTCAGTGCGATGCAGCGCTAGGTAAGTACAATACCTACCCGGGCCGAGCTGGTGCAGAGAATATCCCATACACACCGCAGGAAGAAAACTGTGATGCATCGGCGAGGAAAAGGGCGCTGATAGCGTGGGAGGTGATCCCGGATGCTGCACGAATCGGAAGCTTTGGTTTTCCTATCAAAGTATTACGTCGAGGCCGGCCTAGAAAATGAAGCAGGATCCCCGAAGGCACGGCATCGTGTTTTTACAAGAAGGCGGACAAGAGTAAGTTCTAAAAGACTTGGCAAAAGGATTAAACGGGAAGCCAGGCGCGGAGATTTCTTGCTGCTTCTTGGTTGCACGTAGAGATTGTTGTTTCGTTTCTGGAACGAGTGAAAACATAAATTTATAGTCGGGCCGGTGAGGAATGAGAAAGGGATCCGATCACCCCGCGGCCCATGCTGGCTCGCATTTGGGGGATGTGGGGAAGTGACAAGTTACAGGGCAGGGACCCTTTATTACTCGAGTCACAGTTTCTGAGGGTCGTCAAACTGGGGTTCACCCTTTTCACGTTCTTCTTTTACTACTTACCCCACCTGGATGCCAGCCTCCTTATAACCTTCCCTTCTACACGGTAACCACTCTTCTCGCCACCTCTTATGGCGACCACCCTACTCAACTCCCCCTTTCTAGCCACTCACTCCCACATCGACGTCATCATGCTCGACGCCGCCCACAACGCCCCACAGCAAAACGACAAGGCCCTCTCCAGGCCGTACAAATGCCCCTACGCCCTCTGTGGTCGCGCATTCAGTCGTCTTGAGCATCAGGTGTGTATGTCCCTGCCAAAATTTTTGCCACCGTGCTTATCAGCTATCACCGCAGACACGCCATATACGCACCCACACCGGCGAGAAACCCTTCCTCTGCACATTTCCTTCGTGCGAGAAACGCTTTTCGCGCTCTGACGAGCTCACTCGCCATTCGAGAATACATGGCAACAACAACCACCCCACCCTCAACGATAACCATCCCTCGGATCATCGGCTGTCCGTCGCGCCCAGTGGCAGCAAGAAGGCTCCACGAAAACCACTAAAGCTCAACAGTGTCGGCAGGATTGCTGATGATGATGTCAATGAAAGTTTGAGAGACGTTTGCTATCCTGCAATTGAAGAGTCATTCGAAAAAGATGACACAAGGATGCGGGTGAAAAAGAAGGCTCGCAGTCGAGCCAACAGCGATGATGAGGTCTGTCACATTCTCCCGCTCAATTCTCACCAATTGCCTAATGCAGCAGCACAGGGTGAATCTTATGCACGTCCGACATCGATCACGTCGTACGACCCTCCTCTCTCACGACGAAATCAGCCTACTTCTGGGCTCTCGCAGCCTTCCCAGAGTACTCATCAGCATCGAAATGGCCTCTCGACATCAGCCTCAGCATTTACCACCCTTTCCAGCGTCGCAATGGACGAGCTCCACGCCTTGGAACGCCAGGAGGCCCTGCGGCGTGCAGAGTACGAGGCGCGCCACGCGGAGGCCTTACGACGGGCGGAGTATGAAGCACGCTTCGGCCCACTTCCCCATGATTGGTCTCATCCGAGTAGCGCAACCACGAGCCCCCTCATCACGCCTTCTGCTTCTTTGGTAGGTGAGACAGGTTACTTTGGGTTGTCCAACGAGCGGGGCAGCTTTAAATCCCGGGAGGCCGAGCTCGAGCATAGAGCATACGAAGCCTTGCTGGAAAGAAATGCGGACAGAGACCTCAAGCAAAAGCGGAGGCTCAGTGGACCCGCCTGGTATCCGGCCCCCTCAGGACACGATGCAAACCACAGTACCAGACCTGCCTTGACACAATCAAGATCTTCAGGACACTTGGTCGATACTCGCTCCCTCGGTCCAAGTCCCACAAATCGTCCTTTATCGTGGGCCGACCCATACCAAAACAAATATGTTGCTCATCACCATCGACACGCTGCCATCGGATTACCTGGCCATGAGGACTCACCTTCACCAATCAGCTCGGACTCAGAGTCGTTGCCGATCCAAATGCGCCCGAGGAAGTCCATGTCTGTTCGCAAAGGGCTCCATCACAAACAACCCCACCCGGGCTTTGGGGGTCTACAGCAAGCACATCCACTACACCCTGACCACCACCCCCCGCATACCTCCTACTCGCCACCGATGCTTACCTCTGGTCGCGTCTCGGAGTTTACACCGTCGACCAGCCCCTTCCTCGGACCCCTTCGTACTCTCAACATACATTCTGCCGTTCCCTCTCGTGTTCCCTCACCCGTTCTTCTTCCCCCTTCTCACATGATGCCGCCCGTGGAAGCATCGATGGACCCCCCAATCTCCGCAGTGCCACTACGATCCGGCGCCAGCGCAAACAGCCCTCCGCCCTCGTCCTCCTCAATACCGTCATCCGCCGCCTCCACTTCATGGGGGAAACTGCAGCGTCGACGCGCAGACAGCACTGTTGCCCCCAGGAGCACGACGACTTCACGACCTCCCTCACCACATCAACGACCGGGTTCCGGTGCTTCTCCTCCCACGACGAGTCAACACACACATCACGACTTCGCGAACCCCCACCCCCATCACCACCTTGCCCACTCTGTCCGTACCGCATTCGGCATGACCCCCATCGTCTCCGCTCCTTCGTCGACTGCGCCGACCCGCAAGGGATCCTTGTCTGGCAGCCCCGGGCATGGATCGCACGGCCTCGTGGCTGTGTCGCAGCCTCATTCTGGCGTGCCGACGCCGATGGCGTTCGCCTCTCTGCCGCGCTCGATGCCCGCTTCAAGGTCGGGGTCACCGCCCATAAAGCTGCCGCCGCTGAAGCTTGATAAAGAGCTGGATAGCGGGGCGGGCGCTGAGAGTGGTGCGACGCGGGAGGAGGGGAAGGAGAAGGTGGAGTTGCCTGGGTTTAGCCAGTTCGCGGCTGCGGTAAGGGCTCCGACGAGGTTTTGAAGTGTCTTCTGCATGTCGCCGATTATTGTTGTCTCCTGCTTTTTGACTTTTTCTTGTTGCTTTGTTCTTGAATTGGGGTCGAACTCTTTACAATCGGCTGCTTGTTTCTTGCTCCTCCCTCCTTTCTCGGTTTCATACCCATCCCGGTCTCTTTTTTCATGCACTGGAACGATCCCCTTCACGCCCTAGACCATAGACAAAATAGACCTTGTTCCACACGACTTAGAGACTACTTAGATCCCCCCCATTACATTCTTGCTAAGTATATTGATATCAATACTCTCTAATTAAACACCCTCTGCTCTTTCAAAAACGTCCCCGTCGTCGGTCCGCCCACTAAGTAACACATCTTGCAATTGCAGCATCATCCCTGCTCGCCCCTGCCGTATGAGATTTTGACGCGTGACCTACAGAAGGACTTCCACAGTCAGGCCACTCTCAGGCTCACCTCAGCTTGAAGTTCGACCCCCAAATTTTGCGCGGCATTTCGGTGCCCGTGTTTCGTACCTCCACGTAACCTACATCTCTTGGACCATGAGCCATACATGGGAACTTGCTTCCGTCACTGAGGCCCTAGTTACTTACTAGTGGGGAGGGGAGGGCCGAGTACTCTTGGCACGCATGCACGAACTGTCGGAAATGCCATGCTCGCTGTGAACGATCGCGGCTCCTTCTCTGGTTTCTGGAAACCAAAAAAAAAAAAAAAAAAAAAGCCTGGGGACTATCATGATGCTATGTACATGATCAACCAACTTCTCTGCTACCCAGGATATGTTACTACTGTCATGACAGATTCGAGGATCCCTTGCATCGTGCTGAAATCGGCTTGGCTTCTCTCTGGGAAAAAGGGCGGCTCAAATCCCTCAGATGCTTTGCTCGTTCTGTTATCTTCCGCGACGCCCCGTCGTTCGCGTTCACGTTCACAAGATCCGTCGGAAACTCTGGCTCGCCTCAAAGGAAAACCACGACCTCTGGAGTCATTCAGGTTCAGCGGTCATTTCACGCGAAATTCCTTTGTAATAAAACAGTGCGCATGCTCGCTCTCCAGGCTCGATGCTTCCATTTGATCTGTGTCGCAGATCACAATCACTCCGGCGCTGGTGTGCGTTACGTGGTATACCATCATCACACGTGAACTCGGCGCCTGCAGCACCGTTTCGATTATTCGAAAAAGGCTGCCATGAAGATCCATTTTTTGTTTTCCCTTCCAGGCCTTGACGCGTGACGTTTAACGCTGACTACCTGGACATGCGTTTCAGGGATTTTAGTTAGGTGCCTGTCCACGCATGTCGTTGTCCCCTCGTGGGTGACCTTCTGACGAGCAAGGGCTAGCACTGATGGATAAGTATCTTTGAAAACTCCTTGCTTTCCTTTTGATCGGGGGGGGGTTTTTTTTTCCATCCCATCTTTTGGAAAAGTCACTCCCCCTCAAGTTTTTTTTTATTTTACGTTTGGGCCTCCACGAACTGTCAACGGTCCCCCATGCACATCTCGCTTCGCGCAGCAACCCCAGGAATTTGTCGCCCCATCCCAGTATGTATAACAACCCCAACGTTTGCACCCTGAGGCCTGCGGATCCTCAGCTCACGTCACAATCAACTCCGGTTGCCCCAGATTGTTTTGGACTAGTTCGCGCATGTGATACATCATTTATGATGATCGCCTCCGAGTGTTATCCTTGTAAACCGTGATGATGCCTTCCGAGCCTATCCCGAAAATCTTTATTAACCGAGTGGTGCTTTTCGGCAATGATATTTATGGAATTTCTGCCTCGAGATAGCGATACACCTCCATAAGTTCTTCCTATCTTTTCTCCTCTGATTTGCTTATCGTTTGACACCTGATAAATCTGATAGCTATACGGTTGGCAACTTGGCAGCGCAGCAGCAGCTCCGGGGGGCACGAAAGCGCACCCTCGCTCGTGGGTCTAACCACATCGGCTTCGGGATGCAGTAAGTCGTATTATGGCGTCACACGATGTCGGAACCTTGAACGAACTGCGGAAGGCTTCACCCGAAAACTGAAAATCAGGCTGAATGATTCAGGCCGACCGCGCATGCACAATTATCCAGAGATTTTCTTGGCGAGCTGCTCGGCACAAGAACTACTTATGAGAGAACGACAACCGGTCTTGATTCTTCCTGGATCTCGGACACGACTCAAAGCGGTTCATCGGCTGTCCTTGTCAGCGTGGGTCCACGGAAATACTACAAGCCATTTCTCTCCCCTAGAAATCGCAATTACAATGATAGCAGTAGCAATACAACTTCCGGTTACAGCCGCTTCAGACCAAGAAATGGGACGTTAGACGCTAGTAACGAATCCTCCTGTTACTCCGTGTCGTCTGGAACTTGGACGTTTCTCTCCGCAGCCGTCTGTAATACGTATGAGGGGTTCATCAGTCTAGAAGTTTTCACAGCACAGATAACAACGACACTCACCGACTGGCTCTCTCCTTCTCAATCTCCCTCTTTTCAACTTCCTCTGCAGTCAGCACCTCAAATTTCGTCCTAAACTCTTCCGCCTCAGCCCAATCCCGCCATACACTCTTCAACGACTTGGGCCCTCTCCCATCCTTCGGCGCTCGTCCCCACGCAAAGCCCAGCCCAGTCTTGTCCTTCAACGTCCCCAACCCGCCTCGATCGTCAGCCGCCTCGCGGACCCCGCTGATGACACCCCATTCGATGGCGTCCTTCTTGTGCTTCATGAGCTCTTCATAGACGGCGTGCGTTACAAGCGGAATAGCTTCTCCGCTGAGACCAATCTCCATGCAGAGCTTTTTGGCAAACTTTTCTGGAGTTAGTGGAGAGAGGAGGTCCCATTCGATGTGGTCCATCAGGTGGTGGTTCGCGATTTGAACGTCAATCTGCGAATTTAAGCATTTCAGCAGAATTCCAAATTGTATTCGATCGGGCTGGACTCACACTCAAAATCACCCTGCATTCCGGTATTTCCTCCCCGTTGGCTGGCGTAGCATCGACATCCATGGCGCCGTCAAGCCCCAAATCCATCGACGCAACTCCCTCATGTTCCTCTATCTGTGCACGGATCTGGTTCGCGATTGTGTCCACCCAAGTCTGCGGTAAATCCAGGTCGTTACAAAATGTCCGAGCAAAGGCTTCGGGTTTGATAAGGGCTTCGTTGACGTTCCACACAAAGCAATCTCGCACCCTGTGCGTGTCAGTCTCAAATTCGACACGGATGGGTATTAGAGCTGAGCGTTTTGCGGCATGTTGTTCCATCATATCTTGTGTCCTTAACGTATCGCATGAATTTGAAACTGCATAGTTGAGAGGAATAAATGAGACGCACGGATATACATGAACCGTTGGCGGGATTCCTCTCGTTTTCATGAACTTCGCAGGAGGCACCATACCTAAATAACTCTGACCCAGTTCGGCCTTCTCTGGTCTCTGGGGCTGAGGCGGATGTGGGGTCGAAGCCACACCGGTCGTCGCATTGAATACTGTCATTCCGGCCGTCTGTCGACTTCTGCCCTGGCGTAGAGACGTCCTAGTTCCACCACTTGCAATGAAGTCGGAGTCATCGGAGTCGATGGCTCCAGCGTCGGGAAGGTCGTCGCCTGATCCGGGATCGGCGTAGTTTATGACGGCGCCGCGCCGGGTAGTCGAGCGGGCACCGGCGGCTGAGGTGGAGGCTAGGATGGGTTGCATGAGGAGGGTCGCGCCGGTTCGGAGACGCGATGAGTAGGTGGACTGTATGGCTTGTGGGGCGGTGGGTAAAGGTGGCTTTGGAGGATTGGGAGGAAGGGAAGAAGCGACTGGCACGACAGCTATGGGTGGCTGGTAGATTGGTTGGATATACTGCGTCTGTGCCTGCGGTGTGCTTGCGAGATTGCTCGAGCGTGTCGCGCGCGCCCTGGTCGTTCTCCCCCCCGGTGCGGGTGTTTTAGGTGGTGGGGTCGATGTCGTCGACCACGTATGTATATTTTTCATGTAGGCTACACATTCAACCATGAGATAGGTTCAGGAGAATTCGTAAATGTTTCAGGTACCTTTTCCTGGAGTTGGAGAGGCGAACGAAGAAAGCTGAGAGATCGTCTGCCGCAGTTTCAGGTCTGTCATGGTATTGAAGTTTGCCGCCGACGGGAAATTCGAGCTCGACGCTGCCTGGTTATCTGCCATTTGAACCTCGCGTCGTGAATGGTGGGGAGCGGGCCGTGCCTGATGATGGCGAAAGAAAACCAAACGCGACTGTCACACTTTTGTGACTCGCTGAATTTCTGCCACTCATGCTGTCGCGTCTTTCCTCGACAAGTCGCCTTCCTTGGACAACCCCTGTTACGTGCCTCCGCCACGCGTCCAGTCAGCATAAAGGTCTCAATACATTGGTCAAAGACATTCTGAACAAAGGTTGGCACGACGTGGAAGCAATGCTCAATTATAAGACATTGATGTTACCTCCAGAAATACAAAACAAGGAAACACTCCCTGAACCGAATCGATACAAGCTCAGTGCATTCAACCGTGCGCTCACAGCTATTAACAATGTGGAGTACCCGATAAAGTCATTGTCCCAGCTATATTCGGTATGGTTTGCAAAATTTCTTGACCCATTTTTGTTCGAACGTTTCTTCTTCGCACAGATGAAAGGCATCGGGCCAGGCATTTCTAAAAGAATAGGCGATGTTCTCATCAATACGTCACAGAATGTCCGTGAGTTCGTCATTCGCAACTGGTTGCAGAACCACCTAAGTTGAACAATCGGCAGCTTGAACCTACCGTGCAAGCCGAATGCGAGAAAATAAGGATCAGGGATGAATTGGCGACTCTTCCAACAATAGGGTACGGTGCATTGACTTGCTTTGTGCTTTGTGGAACTTGCTTACCACCAACTCAGCAAATTGAAGGCGACGCGGCTAGTCGAGGCTGGATGTAGGGGTATCAAGGACATGCACCAAGAAAAATATCTCTCAATGCTCAGTTCAAAACAAAGATCGCACATTCAGTATCATAAATACCTTGCTGAACCTGTTCGCCGAGAAGAAGCAGAGCTCGTCGTTGTGCGTTAGGAATTTACTTTCTGCGAAAATCCAGTAACTCCCTCTTTTTTCAAAACAGAATTTCATCCGTGGTAGGCTTCCCACTACTTGGGAGGTATCCATTGTCGGTGACCTGTATGTCAACCACAATTGTCCCATATTCTGCATATCCCTAACCATCTTCAAGGCGCCGTCACGTTCCAGAGAGTAACGAAATCCAGATCCTTCTTGTGCACAAAGACCCCGCCCATCTTCCAATGCCCAACAAGCCAATATCCGAAATTGACCCCAAAATTAGACCTAAACCCTTCTCACATTACGCTTCTCATGCGGAGAAACGATCGTCTCCATTTCACAAAACCGCGATTCCTGTCCTTCGAGATGGCGGACTTTTAGCAACAGAGTTGGACATGGGGCCAAGAACATGGGAAGGGGTCATTCGCCTACCAGAAAACCTTGATGTGCAAGAAACGGGACACCTTTGGCCGCTCCATGCGCATAACAAAACTGGCTCTGAAAAGTTCAGGAAGCTCGTTCTTATGTGGGTTTTCAATTCCTTGATCTGGTAGTTTTGCCCGCTCAGGGCGTGTTTTAAAAAATATAGTTCTGCTCCAGTCAAATCCCGGGGTGCTGCATTGATTTCTTGGACAGGAGATAACGAGTACGCAAAAAGCATGCGGATTAGGGCGCACAAACTCGGAATGTACCTCGACGAAGTAGGGTTGTGGAAATGGCACGCTGAGGGCAAGGGGCTTCCCCAAGACGGGGAGAATTACCGTGAAAAAGGGTTTTGGCAGCTTCTCCAGTCATCGACCGAAGAAGAGATCTTTGAACAGTTAGACGCGGAGTGTCTGGATCCGGAGAGGAGAAATTTCAAGTTCATCTCGCAAAGCTGAGGCCCTTCATGCTTAATGAATTACCCTACTGATATTAAAAATACTTACCTCCGATCCACCCCGCGTCAGACTTCTCAACTCTTGAAACGTTGATTAATCATTATGGGTGCCTACGTATTGGTTCAGAATTATCCACTGCGATCAGACTATTACAAGAATACAACATCCACACAAGTCAGATATCTGTCCTCCTAAGTATCAGCCATCAGTGCTGCAATGATTCCATTGAAATCTTTGAGCTTATGGCTGCTATGTCGGATAAGCGGATGGAAGCGTAGCGGGATGTGACCGCCCTAGGTCCCAGCGAGAGCGTCTCGGTTGCACACAAGAAAATTTATAAAGCTAACTAACACATTGGATAATTGGAAAGGCCTCGACAATATTGTTTGCTGGAACCCGAAGTCCCGCATGTTGTGCGCATATGATCAAACATGAGGCGGAAATGAAGGACGGATATTGCTTTGAAATCTCTCTGATGGCCTAGACTAAACTCTCGACCACTTTGAGCACCCAGACCCTCACCATTTCAAGTTGTGGCTTGTTAGTAGGACCTTCACGAGGATGATTTGGGTGGATGTAGGTTATGGAAAGGCTAGACAGTGATGGAAGGTTTTTGTGGAAGGGTGTCAAGAAATAAACGTGTGCAGGGATGCAGAGGCAGAGGATTGCGCACCCGATCACGAGTGATTTCTCTTCGTGAAAAGAGTGGACTTGGGACTGGAACCAGGGAACGGCCCTACTGAATACATGTTCCACCGGAGGGATCGATCTTGACCAAGGCCGTCCCGGAGAATCAGCTGTAATAAAGTGGGAGGGCATGATAAGTCTTGGAGTGCTGGAAGGGCAGGCAGAGTGTCTGGTATCTGCCCGTCACCGACCAGAGATCTCCCCATCCCCAGTCGCTTCAGTGACTTTGACCAGCAATGCATTGACACACTCTAATTGAAGGTCAAAGTTCTCTGGATGAGTCCGCGCCGACCAGCGGGTCAGAGCGTTCATCGAGGGGGGGACGATACACAAAGAATACCATCGTTTCGATGATTGTCTAGTAGGTAATGACAAAATTTGGTTGCTTCAAATGATGCGTTCCTATAGGACTCATCGCTTCAAATGTCAGTCTTCCTGTGCACAGGACCGCGATTGCGGTGGTACGCCCTCCAATCAGACCTAACAAGTTTGGCGGACATGACAAGTGCTGAAGATCTGGGGGAGGTAGTCGGGCACCCGGCTCGACCACAATTCAAATTTGAGTATCTTCAGTGATTTGGAGTGGTTGAGGGTTTGCCATAGAACGCCTTCGTTTTCTGTTTCCTCGGGAGGGATTTCTTCGAGTACCCTTCCTGCCTCGACCTCGAATTGGTCTGAAATGTTCTTCAGGACCGTCCAACAATTCTATCAAAATACACGACGGTGCCTGGTGTCGATGACATACTGTACGACAAATTGTGCAGCTTGGATTATGTCTCTTTCGCGGAAAGAGAAATCCTCGACCTTTCACCTCATGCGACATCATCGATTGTAGATTGGTCATGTGCGAGCATGAATTTCATGGGAGCCAGGGGTTCCGGACAAGAGGGGCCAACGCGATCGCAGGTTCGTTCCCGCCGACGATGGCATGGCAGAACAATTGTGGACTGTTCTGAATTGAGGATCCTCTATCTCCACCTGGTCATCAGCAAATCAGGGAAGTTCTGATTTAGCAATATGACACTCACGAGCATGCTACAATATTATAACACCTCGACAACAGCTCATAAACAGCTTATCTATGGTCAGTAGTATTACAATAATATTGTGCATTAGATACAGTATTCTACTCATACTGTGAGGCAAGGATAATGTGAGAACGAGGTTGTATTTACATTGTGAACTGACTACCAAGTCGGCAGCTACTTTGCAAAATTCACGTCAGATGTTAAATAGTTCACCCCCGGTTATGATGAGTTGGTAGGACTCGCAACTTCGGGCGACTTTTCAACATTATAGTTGTAATCGGAGATTGAATAAATTTATAAAGGGAGCAACCCGGCATTTGAATCCCCCATTTTCTGCATTATGACCCCCTTGTCTTCGTGTTTACAAGATTCCTCCTCACCACCTCCTTCGTCGTCACTCATGCTAGAAGTGACCCTCAACGACCTGTGAAGGTCAGCCCTTTGGACTCCGGAGAAGAAGGGTTGTGAACTTGAAGGGTGGGTGCGTTGCCCCTGGTTTTTTTGTTTGTTTGTTTGGCTAACACCTGACAGGCCTGACAGGTGAGAAGCTGCGACAGCTCAGCTGCTTGAGCTTGTCGTCAAAGGTCTACTGAGGTCTGAGGAACTTGTGAGTCACCGCATTCCATGCAGAGGTTCATCCTGTTTCGACACAAGTCTACCCACTGACTAATCAGTACTCGCCCAGCCCGACGCTTGACGCCAACAGTGCCCATAGCTACGGCTTGACTTGTGAGTGCGTCGCTGAGTGGTTGCTCAGCAACTGAACATGATCACAGGTTGGCTTCGTTACCAGTTAGCTCTGCTTCCTGCAAATCATCCACGAGGAGTGCGTGGCCTGCAAATGTGAGGCCACCGGACCCGGACTAATCGAGGGAGAGGCACAGGCACTGCAGGCGTCGAGGGAGCGGTGGAGGTGGGGGCAGTTCTCAGAGCTTGGCTGGGCCCTGGTGAGAAAGGGAGGAGTTGACCACTTGGCACGACTGACCCAGTGAGAGATATTGGCGAGGCGACACTGATAGGCTTCGGGGGAATATCCTCCGCTCGTTGTATACAATCCATAGTGTTTATTCATTGACAATATACGTGATTTTGTTGCTTTCCTACTGTCATTGTTCATGAGTCCTCTGGCTAAGTAATGATATGGTCAATTATACACCTATTTAAGTCAGATATCGTGCAGACAATCAGCAGAAATATTGCAGCCGCTTGGTCGCTATGCATGGCATGATATCAATTCACAGTATGTGGCATTATTTTGATAAACTCATGATACCACATCTGAAATACAAATCGGACCTGCTACTGTCTGGTTATAAATAGCATTGTGAGTTGATCCATAATATTATAACAGGTTTGTAAGGCCGACAACCATCTATAATGCCTTTCGGGAGCTCATATGGCTAGATAGGAATTTCCATAATTTGCTGATGGTTGGGAGGATATCGATAACGTAATCACCGACAAACAAGAGACATTAAAGAATTGACTCTGGTTTGATTCTTGTCATCGGCAGCGATGGGGAACTCGACGTCCAATGCCAACGCGCCTCGTCCGCCACCAAACATCCAGCGATCTGCAGAACAGACTTCATCGCCCCCGCCAGACAACAGAGATCCATCCCTGAGAGCAAAGAAAAAGTCTCTTGAGCTGCCCGACTTGGCATCGTTGTCGCTCTCTCCTGCTGGTCGCCCCAAGCAGGGAACCGCCTCCAAGCCAGCACCGATCCCCATCCCAGTCAGCCCAATCAACAACACCGCCGTCCCCGGAGAGGCTGGACGTATCCGCGCCGCCATAACTCTCCCATCAACTGCCGATGTCCTCTCTGCAGTCGACGAGCCATCGACCCACCGTCCTTTCCCTCCACAGGCTCAGCGTGCCAACCAGACACAGCGCCACCCTGAGGCCCGCCAGGCTGCAGATCAGCGACGCATCCAGGAGCTCTACGACCAGTATCAATCCCCTTCTCCGCCTCCGCAAGCTTCGTCCGTCTTTATCCCGGAAGCCGTCCACTCATCCATCCCCATCGGACTCAACAAACTTGACGAAAGTCAGGTTTCAAATCAAATAGAAACCGCCCCGGATCTTGTCAATGTCACAATCACCTGGCGTGGAGGCGGCAACGTCGTCCAGCTAGCTCGCGCAGGCGATGACGATTGGAAGGGCCGAGTGCTCATGGAGAGAGAGTAAGCGATCCTGTCAATAGCACGCACTCCTCTGCTCATTTATTACTCTTAGATCCCCCGATTCCTCTGTGCATAATGCTACTATCGCCTTGCCCCCTGGAACACATCACATCCGCTTCTTAACTGACCATCAGTGGCAAGTGGCCGACGACTACCCAACTGCAGTCGACGACCAGGGCTCCCTCGCCAACTACGTCTCCGTCCCGATAAGCTACTCTCCCCCGGCTGCTACCAATATTCCACCCTCTGTCTCTCAAAAACTCACGCTGGGACAGAGCTTCTGGAGCGCCGCTTCTTCTGCAGACGACGACGGGTCACAGGACACACCTCCGGGGTCTGTACCGCTGCAAACTCACGTCCCCCACCATCACCACCACCACCATCAAAGCCAGCTTCAGTGGACTTCTGAAATTCCTCCCGAGCTCGAAGCCGCCGCACGCGAAGAAGAAGCCTATGTCGCCGCGTCCACTGGTCAAGTCGGTGCCTCGCATACTATTGTCAACGGGTTCATCCCCGCGCCCAATATTCCCCCGGCGCCCAGCCTCCCAAGGCACCTTGACAAGCTCATACTCAATTCGCGGGTCGTCATCGGCGGTGCTGCGCCCGCATCCAGCACCAGTACTTTGGTAGGTACTGGTTCGAGGTCTAGCAGGAGCAATGGGGGGAGAGAAGGCAGACATGCCTCGAATAACACCGGCACTGGGAGGACTAAGGCAGGACGTGAGCAACAGCGGGATAGACGCGGCGGGGAGAGAGATAGAGACGCAGGAAGGGGCCGCGAGCGCCGAAGCGGGAGCGGATCCAGCACCCAGCCGCCTCCTCCGCCTCCTCCCACCGAAGTTGATGTGGAGGTTGGTCCCGGAGCCGGAGCTTCACTTCTGACGACACCGGTCGTGCTGTCTCACGAGCCCTCGAGCACACCCACCCCGGCTTCGTATATGGCCTCGACCCCTACCCCGGGCTCGCACATGCCCGCTCCTCCTTCGCCACTGCTCGGGTCACCCGCCGCAAGTACCCCACCGACGCCGACGATCCCTGCTTCAACGTCGCGCCCGCTGGCGTTAGGGTTAGTTTCGCCATCTGAGCAACAGACGCTGACGGATGATGGGAGCGTGTTGCCTGTTCCGTCGCATGTCGTGTTGCACCATCTGAGCACGAGTGCGATAAGGAATGGAGTGCTTGCTGTTGCGGATTCGACCAGGTATAGGAAGAAGTATTTGACGACGATTTATTACAAGCCGACCAGCTTGTGAAGGAGAGGTGACAGAGGCAAAAGATTGACGGGGTTCCAGTAGAAAATGAATATTGCTCGATAGGATAAAACATTATAGATGACGCTTATGTCATTTCCCGACATCAAAGGCACCAATGATCTCCATGCTCCCGAGGCTAAGTACGACTTTGCATACCGTCTGCCCACCACACCACTAGCATTTAACCGGCGGTGGACACCATCACCCAGCACAATGTCTCTTCCTCGCCCTCTCCTATCGCGCCTCTATCACGACCTGGCGGAACTGTCAGAATCACCCTATCCCGGTGTTTCGGTCTTCACCGACGACTCGAACATGCGGAAGTTCTGCCTCGTGTTGACGCCGCCCAGCGGTCCGTGGAAGGATTTGGCTCTCCATTTTGATGTAGAGCTGCCACTTCATTGGGTACGTATGTTCTAGGCAATAGTTCGGCGCCAGTTCTAACTTCTCTTGGGACTTTGTACGGTAATTATAGCCGGCATCGCCACCGATGATATTTTGCAGTGTGGATGGGATTACGCATCCCAATATTTCGGGGAACTGGATTTGCTGTGATTTGCTCAAAGAGCAGGAAGAGCTTGAGGTTGGATATACCGGAGGGTGCGTTTTTCATTGCTCCTTGTTTGGTGGAACTAATTCTGATGTCATGGACAGTTATAGCCCGGCGTTGACCCTGCGGGGCTTGTTCCTTCAGTTCCTTACATTTTTCTCGAGTACCAAGGTATGTGGCACTTGTTCTCTCTATCCCTGTGAGTCATATCTCTCCTTCTAGGTCGAACAGACAAATGGGACCGTCATTGATATCGGTGACCATATTTTGAGTCGGTACGAATACGATGCGGGTCTGGCGTCGACGCAGGAGGAATTGGAGAACCTTTGGAATGCCAGCACATCACAAGAAGTCGCCGTCGTTCAGGATGGCTCGCGTTCCCCAGCGGGGGCTGCTTGTAAAGTAAAGGAAGTCCGCATTCCCTTGCGCAGAATAGAATACGTAAACCCTCGCTGGCATCTGGCTCACAAGCTTATTTCAAGATGGCGGTGTAGACGATGTGCGTATGGTTCAGACTCGTTCCCTATTCACCGCCCAAGTCAGCCCAAGAAGAAAGCTCGGCTCCCGAATGGTCATGGCCCTTACCCTCCGAAGCTATCATCTCCACCGCCCTGTTTGCTTGGAAATTTGAACAATGATGTTCTCATAGAATTGTCAACCTACTTGCAGCTCGAATCTCTCGTCGCCTTCGCCACAGCCTATCCTCGATTCCGCCATTTGCTCACCTCAACACAAATCCTTTTACAGCGTGAGCTGCGATGCTTTTTCCTGCGTACCCCTTTGCGGAATTCCATTCTTGGCATTGGTATTGCCTTCGACGCAGACTCGCGGAGGTTCTCCTCCGATTTTGATTGGCTCAGCAAGGAGGCTTTTGACCGGTACGAGGTCCGTACGAGCATACAAAAACGGGATTTTCAGTACTTCCTGCCTTTGGCGTTCAGTCGCACGCATTTTGAGCGTGTTGAACCTCACATATGGGAGCAACTTGCCACCTTGGATGCGGTTGTTCGTGATGCCGAGGTAGCACTGAACGTCAAGATGGGCCGCCGTCACTCGCATCGAGTATCTCCGCCACCTGTGCAACTTCACCAAACAGTAGAGGTCGTCTACAAGATGATGAACAACGTCGTCGTTTCCTTGATGAAGACATGGGACGATGCCTTTGGCGTTTCGCAGATCAATAAGGACGGCTCGCCGGCTGCTACTATCATGTATGCCTCGGAAAGAGCTGTCATCGCTTATGGGCACCTCTTCCATCTCCTCCTGTGCCTCTGTCGCAAGAACCCAACCATTCTTCGTGAAGCCACCAACCGCGTGCACCGTTTCCTCCAAGACCCACATTCCCGATTTAAATCGCAGCTCCCCAACCTCGGGGAATTCATCGTCCTCGTGACGCTCGTCCTTGCATGCCCACCGACTGGTACTGTGCCTCTCGCATGGACCCACATTAACGGGCCCTTCCTCCAAGAAGCCTTCATACGCAACGCACGGTGGGACCTGAAGCACCTCCCCGTGCTCGAAGTCCTGGAGGAAGGCTGCTCCGACTTCCGGCTGTGCCAGACGTTGCTCACGTCCTCGACCTCGCTGCGGCTGATCATGTTCCAAATCGCATTTCTGGATATCTTCGTCGGCGCGCATGGGAACCTTGCGCGGCTGGACGACAACTATGGGTTCCCGGACCCGGCGGTGCCGGAGAGGCTTGTAAGGGAGGTTAAAGCGATATATAGGGTGGATACGTGGCCGGGGTTTTTTGAGAGGGTGAAATATAGGAGGGGGTTTGGGTTTGGGAAGGTGAGGTTTTCGGAGATGTTGAGGGAGGCGGTGAGGATGAGTAGGGAGAGGAGGTATCATGTGCCGAAGAATGTGAAGGAGATGAGGAGGTTGGTGAGGGAGAGGGAGGACGTGGAGAGGACGTGGGCGAGGGAGCGGTCAGGGAGTGCTTCAAGATAGTGTGTGTGTATAATATATTCAGTTCTTTATTTCTCTTGTATAATTTGTATATTACTCTTGCAAATGTTACAGCAGACTCTGGGTACTTATGCAGACAAATCAGGCACTGGATCAATCATTGATCAACCCCTTCCTTTCCCAAGCATTTCGGTCCTCTACTATCCACCAAGTATGGCCTCCAACCAGGCAGAAGAACACTCTTTAAGTCCCCCCGATTCTTCTGGTCTTCTCATCCCTGAAGCAAGGGATGGTTACTTTGGGTACACCGAAGAGAAAAGTCTCCAACATGTATGTCGGATTTTGCCCGATGACAAGGCCCCTTCGCGCTTTTTTACTCTCTTATCGGCGAGCTGCTGTTCATCGTAATCGACACCTTCTGAGCGCTGCTATAGATCGAGGAGAAGGTGCTCGCTCAAAGAAGAGGCTCAGATGTACCATCGGACACAGGCAGCGCATCCTTTCGAGCTGGACTCAAGATGACCCCGCTTCAACCCCTTGGCTCTGAAGAAAAGATACGGCTGTCCAGCTCTGCGCTCGAAGCGGAGTACCCTGCGGTGTTGGAGGCTGAAACGCATCCGCCCGGTACGCCTCTCATTTGGGTATAGCTAGGAAACTCTCATGGCCTCTCACTTTATCTAGTAGAACCTGCCTCGAACTTGGAATGGGAAGGCATCCTTCAGGCCCTGCAAAAATGCCTCGATCTCCGCGACAAGTACATGGCCAAATCGCTCCAACGATTGGGCGACAACCCCATAGACCACGACGGGCGCCCTGCGCAGCCTGGGGACCCGGGTAATCTCACAACGGGAGAGTTTGAGCCGTGGAAGATATACCCGCCTCCGCCACCGCCGCATTGGCATTGGACGGACAAGGACGGGGTCGTGAGCAGCGCGGATGGGATCAAGCGGTGTGATTTTCAGTTTGAGAAGTGTCATATTCCCGGGGCGCACCCGTGGACTTTTGAGTTGGATGCTAAGGGGGTCTATCAGGTTTATGATGATGCACCAGGTGACGGATGTTTTGCTTGTTCTTTGGATGATGTTCCTGAATTTCTTTCCTTCCTCTCTTTTCTCTCTTTTTAGTGCCCGAGGGTGTGGAGAAACAACCTGTCTTCGACGTTCCTGACGTCCGAGAGTATTTCGTGGATCTTGATTTTGTCCTGAGTACCATTGCAAACGGCCCGACGAAGAGTTTCGCATTCCGGAGGCTCAAGTTCTTGGCGAGCAAGTTCGAGATGTATACGTTATTGAATGAGAATCAAGAGGTGGCAGATATGAAGGTCAGCTTTGCTTTGATCGTGATAACTGCTTGATGGTGGCTGATGCCATGCATCGAGAGCGTTCCTCATAGGTGGTGTCTACCTATAATCTCAATATTTGGATCCTCATGGTATCTCCAGAGATTTCTATAATCTCCGCAAAGTTGATACCCATGTCCATCACTCTGGGAGTATGAACCAGAAGCATTTGCTTCGTTTCATCAAGTCGAAAATGAAGCGCACTCCTCATGTAAGTCTCAACACACGACCGTACTTTTCAATGAAGCTCAAAAGTCCATTAGGACGTTGTCATTTTTCGCGATGGTGCTGCGCTGACACTGGAACAGGTCTTCCAGTCTCTTAAGCTCACAGCATACGACCTTTCCATCGATACATTAGACATGCATGCCCACCACGATTCTTTCCATCGGTTTGACAAATTCAACTTGAAATACAATCCAATCGGCGAATCCAGATTGCGAGAAATCTTCTTGAAGACCGATAATTACATTCAAGGCCGCTATCTTGCCGAGTTGACGCGTGGTACGCCTCCTCTGATGTTACCTTTGCATCCCATTGAATTATTGTTGATAGAGGTGATGACGGACCTGGAACAGAGCAAATATCAGGTAGGGCAAGTATACCGATCTGGCAGGACTATGCTCATATCTTGACCAGAATTGTGAATGGCGGATCAGCATATATGGTCGATCTGCAGATGAATGGGACAAGCTTGCGAGATGGATTATCAACAACAAACTCTATTCGCATAACGTTCGATGGCTCATCCAGGTTCCGCGGTTATATGAAGTATATAAGGCAAACGGGTCAGTCAATACCTTTGAGGACATAGTCGCCAGTGAGTTGCCTTGCATTTCATAAACAATGTCGATCTAAATGGATTGCCTTAAGACATCTTCCGCCCGCTGTTTGAAGTCACCAAAGATCCAACTAGTCATCCAGAATTGCACGTCTTTTTGCAGCGCGTCATTGGCTTCGATTCAGTCGATGATGAATCCAAAGTTGAACGCCGTATCTACAAGAAGTATCCCTACCCTAGGCTTTGGGATACCAACCAATCCCCGCCTTATTCTTACTGGTAAATCTCCGATGCTTCATGATGGACCTTTAGGTTAATTTTTGACAAATAGGGTGTATTACATGTTCGTCAATATGGCAAGCTTGAATCATTGGCGCCGTCTGCGCGGCTTCAGTAAGCCTGAGATTCCCTGGAAGATCTGTGAAACTCACTTGTTAATGGCACAGACACGTTCGTGTTCCGCCCTCACGGCGGCGAAGCTGGTGACACGGATCATCTTGCATCGGGATTCTTGACGGCTCATTCAATCTCTCATGGAATTTTGTTGCGCAAGGTTCCCGCGCTGCAATATCTATTCTACTTGAAGCAGATCGGTCTTGCGATGAGTCCACTTAGCAATAATGCGCTGTTCTTGACATACGAAAGAAATCCGTTACCGGACTTCTTCAAGGTTGGGCTCAACGTTAGTCTGAGCACGGACGACCCATTACAGTTCCATTTTACCAAGGTAATCAATGCCAAGGACTCGATTTTGCACCACTTGAGCGACACTAAAAATGTCACAATCTAGGAGCCGTTGTTGGAAGAGTACAGTGTCGCAGCTCACGTTGAGTTTATGCAAATCAGATCTGAACTTTGGGGGCTGATCTCTTTTTTTATTATTTTTTACAGATATACAAATTCCCGCAAAGCTCTTTGGCAGAACTCGCGAGAAATTCTGTCATACAGAGTGGATTCGAGATGGAAATCAAACGACACTGGTTGGGATACCAGTGGTACCTGCCAGGCTCAGCTGGAAATGATATCAACAAGGTCAGGTCCCGATCACTTGTTCCTCATGCACCCGCTCATGAAGGAGTCGGGGAAATTTAGACGAATGTCCCGAACATCCGTTTGGCTTATCGACACCAGACTCTGATGGAGGAATTGGAGATGATCAGAGGGAAGCCAAGCGTTCAGACTCGGACGACAACCCCGGAAGTACGTATTACACGCCCAATGGTGGATGGACTTGTGGCCCGAGATGTGAAGCGCCTGTAAATTTTTTTTTTGTGATACTTGGGATATTGTAGATTTTCGTGGATGCAATTATTACTTTGGCATTTCAGTGGAGTAGCCGTCAATCCGTATTTGCTCGTGTTAGTATACAAAGTCTTCCTCCGCTTTCTTTTTCACGCCTTCGATGCGATCCACAGTTAAGCCGTCCAAGGGTTCCAGAAAAAATGTATCCCAGCCAAAATCTACGAAACCGGAGAAGCACGGTTTGGACGAGTTTAAGCAAGTTCAGCTGAATCTCGCCTTAGGCAGGGAGTCATCAGGGGAAGAAGACGAAGAATGCGAAGGGGAGGAAGAGGATGGGGATTCTGAACAAGTTGAACA
Organism: Entoloma clypeatum; assembly: GCA_963565915.1. Taxonomy (NCBI): domain Eukaryota; kingdom Fungi; phylum Basidiomycota; class Agaricomycetes; order Agaricales; family Entolomataceae; genus Entoloma; species Entoloma clypeatum. The sequence goes on along the minus strand of OY751489.1, from coordinate 1,506,553 downwards.
ATCGGACAGGGAGGCGGAATGGGATGACGAAGAAGAGCTGGGCGCAGAGGCTGGAGCTGGGGAAGTTGCTCTCGACGACCTGGACTCCGTGGACGAGGACGCTATTCCTCGACAAAAGCTCGAAATTGACAACAAGGTATTGTTGTCGTACTGCACGCAGGATTATGGAACTTGAATGCGTTTTGTAGGTCGCTTTGGACAGAATCCGGGAAAGTATACGACTGGATCCGTTATTGCCGTGGACAGAAACATTGGTGCTGTCCTATCCCGAACAAATAGACGTCGGCGTGGACGACGATCTCAACCGTGAACTGGCATTGTACGTGTTTTGTTAGTGGCTTCCGGAGCGCGCTGTTCTTACGCTTGATTTAACTAGTTACAAGCAGGCTTTGCATGGTGCAAATGCTGCGCGTGCCCTGGCTGCAAAACACAATTTTCCCTTCACCCGCCCCTCCGATTACTTTGCAGAGATGGTGAAGACGGACGCGCATATGGAGCGGATACGTCAACGCATACTCGATGAATCTGCTTCCATAAAGAAAAGTGAGGACAAACGGAAAGAACGCGAAGGCAAGAAGTTTGGCAAGCAAGTCCAAGTAGAGAAGCTCAAGGAACGGGAAAAATCGAAGAAAGAGATGGTTGAGCGACTGAAAGGGCTAAAGCGGAGTATGTCCTTTTTTTTTTCACTTGCTTTTTTTCCCATGTAGCTTACAACACCATGAATATTTGTAGAACGAGGAGATGTTCTCGACAAACCCCAAGGCGACGATGAATTCGACATCGCAGTTGAGGATGCCATTGCAGACCGCCCGACGAAACGTGGGCGTGGTGCAGGACCAACAGGAAGAGGTCGTGGAACAACTCGCAAAGCCCGAGATTCCAAGTATGGATTTGGGGGTGCGAATAGACGCTCAAAACAAAATACTCGGGACTCGACTGACGATTTGGGCTCGAGAGGTGGTACCCGAGGCGGACGGGGTGGAAGGGGTGGCAGTGGTGGAGGAAGAGGTGGAGCCAAGCGGCTTGGTAGAGGCAGGCGGATTGCTGCCCGTAGCAAGTCATAGCAAGACAGCGAACGACGGTCATTACATGTCTATGACGGACAGATTGTACCAAAGGGCATTGAATGTACATGCTTTGCCTCATTCAGACTTCCTTCATTTTCGACTTTTCCGCGCCGTTAACAACACCTATCAGCCCCGTAGTGCCCCTCCCAAACCCCCAGCGCCGATGTGCCGCGATCGTTGACCCACGATCGTGCATCCCTCGCGAACGGACTCCTCGTTCAAGCCATCCATCCCACGATCGTTGACGCCCAGTCGTGGCACCCGTTCGGTGGTCTTTTGCCCCGTTTGTTGGTGTTGCATTCCAAATTGGGGGACTCTCGCAGGCGTTGTTGCTGCTCTTCGTGCTGCCGGTGGTGTCATGTATGGCTGAATTCGGGACGACAGATGGGGTGCATGGTCGTGGCAAGGGAGGAGGTCGTGGTTGATGGTCGTGGCAGCGCTGTGAATCCGAACATGTTTTGAAGGGGGTTTTCGGGACAGTCGACGTTGTAAATAGTGAGATGAGTGACGCCCTGAAGATAATGCCAGGGTGGCAGAGGGCTGTTTCCTTCCAGTTCCACAATCAGATAATGGATTGGATTGGCCTCGATTTCAATACCTTTGTTGGAGGGCAGCCAATGATTGTCATCCCCGCGTCGGGATAGTCTTTGGAGAAGTTATGAAGAACGTAGTTGGTAAAGGTTCGCCAGCCTATCTAAACCAAGTTGAAGGGTCAGGCCGATTCTGACATCAGAGAGGGGGTGTGCGTATGTGTCGGCAACAAAGGCTGAGTTGTCACCCTCCGAGCTTCACATTCGATGACCTCGTTCTGAAAAGTGGCAGGGCGCGACTAGTTCTTGATTATTTAATTCTGGCGATGGCTAATTTGGGTGCAGGATTGGGTAGATGCCGTGAATTGGGGGGGGCGCCCTTCTTAACCTCCCGCCAGGCAGATGTCCGGTTTGCGGAGTACCAGTCCGAGGCTTCGCGGTGTAGAGACGTCCGCCTGGCGTTAAAGGGTAGCAAACAATCCAGAAACCAGCGAATTGACTGATGTCCGCACAGGCAAAGGTCCATTGGCCGTAGGAGGAGGAAGGAGTCACATGAGCAGGTACTTCTGGCATGGCCTCATTCGTGAATCTGCCAGTGGAATTACTGCCAGTCATCGTTTCTAATCTTTCTAGGCCACAGCATCTAGCCGCTACCTGCCTAGTCAACAAAACCTTCCACCAATTCGCAGTTCCCAACCTTTATGATCGAGTAGCAATCTACGCTTGGCAGCGGAAAGGGAAAACTCGGGTATACTCATAGGGGTTACGATGCTCCATGTCTTTGGCGCTCATCGACATCCATTTACAAGGTGATCCAAGTGTTCACGACTCTCTCCAAATGCTCGCATTTAGCAAGGCTTGTTCACCATCTGGGTCCGTATCCTCATAACCTGAGCCTCAGGTCCAACCTCAAGCTTCCCCTTCTGGCAGAACTCCGTGACTTTCCCAAAACGTTTCTGAGCAACGCCGAATTCACCCTGGACGTCGTCCTCTCTGGTCTTCAAAATTGCACGAATCTGCGGGCTTGTACGTGGACGCGCGATGGTTCTCTCAACTCCAGCATCCTCCGTGTGCTGCAGATAGCAACCTGTGGTGCACTGCAAGAGCTAGAGATCAACGGCCGAAGTGATGAAAACTACGATCCGCGCGTACTCATGGGGTTTACTTCTCTAACAAAACTGGGCCTGATCATGCCCAGCGGACCGGTGGTGGAGCAGTTAAAGGGATGGCTGGAGGTGACGGGAGGGACCTTGAGGAATATGACGATCATATGCATGGTGCGTTGATGATCATACCCCCCGAGTTTTCTTGCCATGCTGATTGAAATTCCAATGTGCAGGCCTCCCCGATAATCACAGACGCCCTTCTGGAGAGTTTCGCGCCATGCTTGTCCAACCTCAACCACCTCTACATCACCGGCTGCCCAAGGGTGACGTACCGCGGCATTGGGGCCATCCTTTCGCACAACACAGCGGGCATCATAGGGCTGGGGCTCGAGGATGTTTCTCCCAAATTTGTGCGCATATATATATCCCAGTTCTATATGATCAAAATAGAAATCATATCCTCTACTCAGGACATGGAAGAATTCAACCACCGTACGCTGCACTCCAACACGCTCGCCTCGCTTACCTCCATCACCCTCACGATCGACCCATCCCAGCCCCTCCAGTCCTTCCTTTCCAACGTCTCCTCCCTTCTCTCCTCCTCCCCGCTGCAAAACTTCCATATCTACTCCACCCTCTCGTCCCGCCCATCCGACACGTCACCGCCATCACTTCCGTCGACTACAACAGACTCTTTCTGGTCTAGATTCGTCGAGACACACGGGCAGAGGCTGGTGTGCGTGTCTGTCCACGGGATGTTGGTGGGTATGCGCGCCATCGAGGATATCTGCAAGAAGTGCGTGAGGCTTGAGCAATTCCTTGTCGTGGTCGAGCCGGGTTCTCTAGTACGCATTCTTCCCTTTCTGGATATACATCTCGCTTGATTTTTTTTTTTTTTTTTTCGTGTTGCAGGAGACCCTAAGCACTTACCTCGCCCTTGCGAGATCCCTGCGCACGGTTCACATCAACTACCTCCTCACACCCCACGCGGGCGCGGACGCCGCCGTGCCTGTCATCTCCGTGAACGAGGCGCTCTCGGTCATCCGCCGATGCAGCTCATCGCTTACGCAGTTTGGGTGCAATGCGAGGGTATGGCAGGTTTCTCGGACGATCGAGGTGGGCCAGGATGGTGGTGGTGAATACACGGTGCATCCGCGGCTGGCGCCATTTGAGAGTCCGGATATCCCAGAGCTGTTTTTGGTTGTGCGAACCTAGTTGGGAGGAGAGAGATATTTTGATATAAGCAGTCACTGCGGTAGTCGACAATATAAGTATACAGGATTTCAAAGGCTACAAATACAACCAGTAGAAGTATACGGTTGAAAGCGACCAATCATCAGAAAGGTGTCTCAGGAGGGAATATCATTGGTTTGCGGACTTCTGCGCGTGTTTCGGGCCCACAGAGTAATTCGACGAGAGTCAATGCGAAAGGGAACGCAGTCCCTTGTGGAAGGATCAACTTGCCGCCTTATGGAGAAAAAATGGTGAATGTGGACTCACCAGGGCCACGACTTACAAGGCGGCACAGGGTTAGCGAACCTATCAAATGCGAGAGCTTGAAAGATGCTAGCCTTGTTATCAACTTTCCAGAGATCACGACGGGTTCTTCCTTGTATTCGAAATCTTTTGTCGGTCAAACGTGATCATTTTAGAAATCGGGGGGCATGATGACGAAACAGACATACGCCTATCGATCTCTGTTTTCACACTCGGATGAGAAGTTATCGGTTGTCTGGGCAGTCCAGATGTCAGCGCAGCTATAGAACCTTTGAGACCATCCATGTAGTCGATATAAATTTTGATCAACGTGAAGTTCAAGTTGGGACTCTCACCAGCACAGATCATCCCGACATACTTTCCCTTGTCCAGATACTCGCGGACCAGCTCTTGCACATCCTTATCGTTCGCCATCGTATGTGCACCCTTCGCGCCGCCTGGTATGACGAGTAGGTCGTATTTGTCCTGTTATCATGTCATCACAATCGCAAGCGTAACCCCCAGAAACACGAACGGGTCCAGACTCTGCGACGTCAAAGTACTTGTCCGGCATGATGTTGATTCCGCGTGATCCTTTAGCGAACGGGGGGCTGGTGCTGGTGTGGGAGGGAGATGTGAGGGGGTGGACGAAGGCGGAAGTGGTGGATATGCCGGCGCGGACGAGGGTGTCGTAGGTGATCGTGCTTGATGTGGCGCGTGCGTGTCTAAGGTATTAGAAAGAGGATATGGGGGAGAGACGCACAATTCCATCTCTTCAGTACCATCTGCGAGGAGGATCAGGGCGGAAGGCATCTGGTAACTCGCGAAGATAAGATTAGATCGTGTTTTGGCTATTCTCGGCATTCGCCGGATCCAACTGTCCTCCCATGTCATTTTTCGTTGGCCCAGTGTCGGGCGCATTGGTCGCTGGAGGGGTGCGTATTTCGATTGAATTTCTCATTCATTTCTGATGCTGCCATAGGTCTACTACGGATTTTCTAATCTGATAACAACAAGGTCGCCCGCACGGTTTCCCCCCCATCTTTGGAACACAAAAACTGACCACACCTTTCAACCAGAACGGAAGCGCTCAGGAAAGAGTTCGTTCATGGTCTCTCTTTCGTGTTGCAGCTTTTAATCTCTTTCCTCCCTCCCAGTCTGAACGCATTGAGCATACGTCTCGTCGAGACTCCCGCCCTCATTCGGGCGCCGCCGCCCGCCGCTGCTCGGATCACGCAACGTCCATTCACGTCGCTGTTGAAGGAGAAATGGAACCGAGAGGTGGCGTGCTTGTTTGCGGGGTTTGGGGAATGGGATAGACGTGTCGGTGCCTTCGGCAGCAAGTGGCTGGATAAGGCAGTGGCTGGTCCGAATAGTGAGCCATCGCGAGGATAATGGCAGATTTTGGTGAATCAGGCGTCCGTCTTCTCATAGTACGAGCTCTCTACCACTTACTTTTGAATGTCATCCAGCCTTATGAATGACTTGGAGTGGGTTGCATGAGCTGCGATATCTTCATCACCGACTTTGAAAGACTCAGCATTGAACGTGCATAACCTCCATATCGTCATCGTGACTGTCTCAGAGGGTACAGTGTACAAATAGCTTCCTTTTGAGTGTGCTTCCCTATTCTATGTTCTCCACTGACCTCGGATCCCTGACGATGTCCGCCGGGATCGCGAGGCGCTTCAGGATGTTCGTCGCGGGACGAGGACGACTGGGGGGAAGTATAAAAGTAGAAATTGACCACTACAAATATCGTACAAGATTAAACAAAAAGGGTGCGGTCGCATTCCGCCGTCAGTAAATTCATTGGACCGTAATGTAAGTGAAGGTTGCCTTCTATAACGCTACTATCCCAGTCTGCGCGAGTCCAAGCTCCCTCGAAGAGCCGAGTCAATGCACGACACTCGTTCTCCCTTCAACTTTTGCTGCCGCTCCTCATCTCTCTCCGGCACAAGCAACACACAGAACCCAGCGATAGCAAAAATGACGACGCTGGTGTACACAGGGATGGTGCGGTCCATCGTGAGGAGCGCCCCGCCCAGCATGGGTGCGATCATCCCTCCTCTGTGTGTGTGAGTCGTGATGAGAGAAGGTTTTCTTTGGGTCATATACTCTTACATTCGTGAGAGTGCAGAGGCGATTCCACACGCTGTGCCTCGCACTGTATGATTTATATACCTCAGTATCGAGCAGACAATGAACGACAGATGACGCGCCTTTCGTCCCAAAAATCTCTGGTGTCCACCTAGAAGTGAGGAGGGTCAAAGCCCGCAAAAGAGAGAAAATGACAAAACACATACCCATACAAAACGGCCCACATCGTCTACGCATTGCCACCAGTTATTGAAAAAACGCCAGACGCAAGAAACAAGCTCACCGTCGCACTCAAACTGACCCCGACCGTGCTCGCCCTCACAGCCCACGACTCCTGCACCAGCGCAAACACCGTACAGAAAACCGCCGTGATGAACGTGCTGCCCGCCAGGGACCACCTGCGGCCCAACTGCGACTCGATCAAATATGCTCCTAGCTGTGCCAAAGGTTTCATCTTCAATTTCAGTCTGTCCAAGCCAAAATGGGACGACAAGAACTGACAATAGCACCCGGGCACCCTCCCAGTGTAAATATGACCACGTCCCACAAACTCTTCTCCAGCGATTTCCCTTCAGGTTCCGCCAACGCCGCAGCTTCGAGAACCCCAGCCACCGCAGCGGCGGTTTCGAGCAGTTTGGGTAAGAACACGTTGAACATCGTGAACGCTGGCACAAACCAAAAAAAAATCAGCCAACACAAGAAAATAGAGAAGAAGAAAAAAGAACACACCAAGGGACATGCTAAACCACACCACCCACATCACCAGCGTCGTCTGTCTCCACTCGGGCGACAGCACCATTATCACGCGCTCCCACCACGCGCGCAGGGGTCGTCTCAGCCACCGCGGCGGCCGCCAGCACACTTTTTGCACGTAAACCGACCCAGCGGACGACAGGCGGCGGGTCGGCGTGTTGCGCCTGGACGACGACGAGGAGGGAGCAGAGGATGCGCGCGTCTTCCTGGCGGACGTTGCTTGTTTGGCTGGGGGGAGGTCTTCGGGAGGATAAGTGGAGTTGGTCGGCGAAAGGAGGGAGTACCCGTCGAGAGCGACGCCCGATGGGTGTGTCGAGCTGTACTGCGTCACTAGGGGCAGTCGACTGCGGTTCTCGCTGCTGTTTGGGTTCGCTGAGGGGACGTGGTCCGAGTCGAGCTCGGAGCCTGTGGCGTTAAAACGCGTCGCGGAGGTGGGGCGGGGTGGGACTTCAGCGTCGGGAGGCTCAACGAGGGGGGACGTGGGGTCTGCCGGGGGGTGGTGGTCTGCGACGTCGTCTATCTCAAGGGAGAGGTTGGACCCGTTGAAGCGGGAGATGAGCTGAAGGGACTCGATGGCTTCTAGGGGCCGGCCGGCGTGGACGAGGTAGCGTGGGGACTCGTGCAGGCGGAAGAAGACGATGCGGGCGAGGAACATTGAGAGGGTCTGATTTTGTTGGCGTGTGGGTAAGGGATTGGTTAAGGACGGAGTATTACGTACTATGACGGCAAGGCAGACGAGGAGGTATCTCCAGCCTTGGTTTTGGAGATGGACGTTGCATGGTTGGGAAGGAAGGCAGGAGTTTTTTGGGAGGACAAGGAGACTGACGACGGCGGCAAGGACGGAGCCGAAGGAGAAGAAGACTGAGAGGGCGGTTACGAGGTATTGTTTTGATTTTGGCATATGTTCTAGGAGGAGGGTTCCGTCCGTAGGCATTGAACCCTGCAGATAGGACAAGATGAGAGCGACAATTAGAGAAGGAGGAAGGTCGACGTACGCCGACTGCGCTTCCTAGTAGGAAGAGGCAAATGCACAAGGTGAGGAATGAATTGGCAAAAGATGCGAGAACTCCGAAAAGAGCGGTGAAGAAGAGTGTTGCGTTGAAGGCAGCACTTCGTCCGAGCAAGTCGGAGCCTTGGAAAAACATAAGTTATGCATGTAGCGTCGGGAAAGGTAGAGGCGCACATGTTCCCCAGCCTAGCGCTCCAAACATCATTCCTGCAAACATGGACGACGAGACGCTTCCGATATAGTTATCTGGGACTGGATATGCAAAGTTGAATCTTGGTACTTCTTAACGAGTCTGGAATGCGACTGACCGTCATAATGTCTTTGCACCCGAGGCAGGATGATTGCCATTGCTTGAATCCACATCTGAATCTGAGGTCAAGGATGCAGCCAGGAGAGGGTATGTGAGTGTACATTATCCGCCATCCAACCTGAGCTGTCTTTAGCAGGCACTCCGGGAACCAGATGTGCAATTCACCCACCGCAACCACAGAGAGACAGCAGCGTCCATTGGTAGCTTCCCATGCCTATACGATCTATGGTCTTGTCCAGCTGCCATGTGTAAGCTGCCCCACAGTCCTACTGAAAAATGACATGCAGAGCTCACCGGAGTCCGACCATCGTCCTCCTCGTCGATCTCTTCCTCCGAGGAGATGAGGTTCTGCTGCTCGACATCGTCGTCGTCTTCTGGATAGTGATTTGGGGCCATGGAAGAGCAGGGGAGCACGCAAGGAGCACGACTCGTCAGCGATCACTGGTAGGGCAAGGTTCGCGGCATTATTATTGCCAAATCAGGCAAGCGACTCCACCGTTGTCAATGTGATCACGCTCAGCGCGTCGAGTCATTGACGACATGTCCAAAGTCGACAACGACCACAGCGAAGACGATTTTGACTGGGAAGAGGTCCAAGTGCCCGACCATAATCACGAACAGCAGCAGCAACACCTTGAAATCACCATCCAAGCTGCGGGAAGCTCGCCGTCTAAGAAAGAGACCGCCAAGCACAAGGGAATACCCCATGCCGAGCGTGTTGCGCGCATCAACTGCCACAAGCTACACACCGTCGCGCTCCTCGCCAACGCCTCTGTTCGCAACAGGTGGATAAACGACCCTCTACTCCATGTCCGTCTATATTCTTTTCTCTAGTACACATCGGAACCTCAACGACAACCACAGGCACGTCTCCTATCTCTCACCCCCCTCTCTCTCCAGAACGCCTTTGGGTTGATCCACAAGTCCCGCATACCCGACCAGAACCAGCGCGGACGCATGTTCGAAGCCGCCATCACCAATCTCGTCGACTGGTGGTCCTCCACCTTTTTCGAAGTCGCCTTCCAAGGCCACATCCGCAACAGGACGTATGACTCTGTCCAGACAAAGCTTGATGCCCTCAATCTCACTGCCTCCCCCGACGCCGTCTTGGATCTGGAAGACGTCCAGGATATGCTGGGAGAAGACCCCGAAGTGATACGCAGCCCGAACAGTCTCATGAAACATGCTCTGATGCGGAGCGGATCCAGAGACACGAGCGCGCAGCTCTTCACGGCCCTGTGTCGCGGGCTGAGCATCCCTGCGCGCCTGGTCGTCAGCCTCCAGAGCGTGCCGTGGCAGACCCATGTCGGAAAACCGAGGCCAACGTACGACAGGAAGGATAAAGGCAAAGGCAGGGTACCAGAATCACCTGATGCCGACGAAGACATGGACGAGGTCGACATACCCGATTCCCCTTCCACTTTCACCACAGGCGTCAAGGGTAAAGGTAAGGTGCGTGCATTTACCGGCGAGGGCCAACGTCTCGACGGACTTCCCGTTCCTCCCAAGAGCGACAAGGCAAAAGGAAAAGAAAAGGCCAAGCCCCCCATCAGACTGCGCAAGACGAAGAGCAAAGGCCACGTTCTCGGCAGTGCTCCTGGGCCTTCCTCTAGCACCAGCTCAAGTCGTTTAGGTATGCTCTCTAACCAAAACCTAACCACTTTTTACAATTCACCTCAAGGCTCCCCCTCCACTGTCGACCCAACAACCACACCCCCCATATTCTGGACCGAAGTCTTTTCCCGCCCCGACGCCCGCTGGCTCCCCGTCGACCCCATCCGCTCCATCGTCAACAAACGCAAAGTCTTCGACCCCACGCCAGTCTCCATCCCGCCTGCAGCCGTCCAGCCGTCCTCCTCGCTCTTCCCTTTCCCTGCAGGCCGCCGGAGCACCCCCAATCCGACGGCGGGTGGGGGAAAGAGCGCGAGCCATGAGAACAGGATGCTGTATGTGCTGGCATTCGAGGAGGACGGGTACGCGCGGGACGTGACGAGGCGGTATGCGAGGGAGTTTAGCGCCAGAATTGCAAAGGTACAGGGTGGGAGTGGTGGTACGGGAGGAGGGGGGAAGGCGAGGGTGGTGTGGTGGGAGAGGGTTGTCGGCGCTGTGAGTCGGCCTTATAGATTGGTAGGTTCTTCCTTGTCCTGTTCTCAATTCACTCAATTCAAAGATATATGCTACTTTTGCAGCATCGAGATGATGTGGAAGACGAAGAGCTGGACACGGCTCAGCTGATGGAAGGAATGCCGACTACTATTACGGGATTTAAAGACCATCCGCTGTACGTCGCCCTCCCTTCTTTCCCTTCCCAAAACTCATACTACACCAACAACAGGTATGCCCTCACGCGGCACCTCAAACAATCCGAGGTCATCCACCCCCCTCCTCCCGACACGCCCGAGCTTGGCAAATTCCGCGGCGAGCCTGTCTACCCGCGCTCTGCCGTCGTCTCTCTCAAGACGGCGGAGAACTGGATGAGGAGCGAGGGTCGGACGGTGAGCCAGGGGAGTCAGCCGCTTAAGATGGTGAAGGTGCGGGCAGGAACGGTGAATAAGATGAGGGAGCTGGAGGTGTTGAGGGAGGCCGGGGCTGCGGCTGCGGCTGAGGGCGGGGAAGGTGGTGGGGAGGGTGGAAGAGGAGGTGGGGAGGCAATGCAGGGGTTGTATGCGAGGAGCCAGACGGAGGTGTATCGACCTGACCCCGTTGTTGACGTGAGTGCTTTCCTTGCAGTGCAAGATGGGTTCTTCTTTATTGCTTTCCTAGGGCAAAGTCCCAAAGAACAACTTTGGAAATATCGATCTTTACGTCCCCTCAATGCTCCCTCAAGGAGCTGTCCACATTCCTTGTCAGTTCGCTTTCTTCCAACTCACCCGAGGCCTGACAATCACACTCCTTGCAAAACAGTCAAACGCGTTGCAAAACTTGCTCGCAAACTAGACATCGATTTCGCAGAAGCAGTGGTACGTGTACCCCCTTACAATGATCCCACAGCAATTTTGACCATCGGTCGGACCCCCTCAATTGCAACAGACCGGCTTCGAGTTCAAAAAACGCCGTGCATTCCCCATCCTCGAGGGCGTCGTAGTCGCACAGGAAAACGAGACTGTTCTTCTCGAGGTGCGACCCTCCCTTTCAATTCACCATATTATCATAACGAATCTAAAACCTCAAAAAAACAAGGCTTACTGGGAAGCGGAAAAAGAAGCCGCGCGGAAAGCGGAGGCGAAACGGACGGAGCGCGTGATCAAGCACTGGACGAGGCTGATACACGGTCTGCGGATCCGGCAGCGGTTGCAGGCGCAGTATTCGACGAAGGCTGTGGATGGAGTTGGTGCTGAGAAGGAGGAAGGCGGGGATTGCGAAGACAAGGTTAAGGTTTTTTTCTTTTTCAAATTTTGTTGTTGTGAGGGGTGAATGCTGATTGGGGGGGTCCTACAGCACAAGGGAGACGCGATCTTGGGGATGTCCGCCGTGAACGCAAGCGGGAGCGGGGCTGTGGGGGGTGGAGGGTTCTTGACGGCAGCGGACGATGTGGTGCAGCCGTATCATCTCCCGCGGTACAAGTTCCAGTCGGCGGTGGATGGTCCTGTGCCTGGCCCTGCTGGTTCCGTTGAGGAGGTGGAGGAAGTGGAGGTGGTAATGGAGGTGGAGGTGGAGAGTCCTGGGGGTGTCAGTGGGTATGCACACCACACGATGGATGTGGATTCTGAGCAGGAGGAGGCGGAGATGGAGGCTGTCCTAAATCCTGCGCCTGAGATATCCGGCTTGGGAATGGCTCCGAAGACGATGAGAGAGTTGGCTGAGGATGCGGAGGAGGAGCGGAGACGGAGGGGTGAGCGGGAGAGGGACGCGGTGGGTGATGTGGAGGTTGTTGAGATTGGTGGTGTCCTTGGGGATGTCGTGAATGGGAATGGTGGTGTGCCGGTGAACGGGAAGGTAGGTGTGAAGGCGGAGGTAAAAGGAGGGGTGCGGATACGTCGGACGAACGGGAAGGGGAGGGGTAGAGGTGGGTCGGTTCCTGCGGCGCCTCGGTCGAAAGCGGAGAACAAGGGCAGCCGATCTGTGAAGGCAACGGGGAGGGGTAGGAAGAGAAGGAGAGATAATGAGGATGAGGATGAGGAAGCAGAGGAAGAGGAAGAGGAAGAAGACGGAGATAACGTTGACGGGGAAGGTGAAGAAGGCAGCAATGAAGATGACGATGAAGCATCTTCACTGCCGCCCAAGAAGAAGCTACGGAGCGCGCCACCTCCGCGTCCTTCTACAGCTGCTGCTGCACCTAGTACATCAACACCGACAGCAGGGGGAAGGATTCTGAGACCTCGCAGGTCTAAAACGGCCGCTCAGCTGCAGGAAGAGCAGGAGCAGGAGACGGCGTACAGACATGCGATTTCACAGTGATCGCGACAAGACTCGGATATGACGATCACTACTTAGCTGGTTACCTTGCCTTATAAACGACAGCTTAATATCTTGCACAATACGATTCACAGATATACCCTCTTATTATAAAAAAAGTTGTATACAGGCACTTCAATCGATAGTGTTAATGCGAGTGGCATATTAGAAATCTAAGGAAGGACTCGCTGCTTTCTCCCATATCCGGGAAGCTGGTCAGGCTATACAAGAACGATGGAATGTGCGAGGAGGAGGCCAATGTGTTCAACAACAGGCTTGGAAAGAAGATAGTGTGGTACGAGATGCATGATAAGATTTCAGCAGATGTGGTTGTACAGTAAGGGTTTGGTTTCGGAAATCATGATAAGGAAGAGAGAAAGTGCAAGTGTTTTCATGACGTTTTTTAGTTGGTGAAAGGGTGTCACCAAGCTTGTTATGGTAGTTACAGACGGGTACCAGACACAAAGTAGAAGATTTTCTCGCTCAAGCGGCCTCCGTCTAACCATTCAAGTTGAAGTCCACAACTCGCACCGCTGAAGGCGTCGTCCCTGAACTCTTGACCTGATACATTACGGATAAAACTCCACTGGCCACCCTCGCCCGATCCACCGTCACTTCCCCAAACGCATTCAACCCTGCTGCAGCGCCATCGTACGCCATCTTCCAGTCTGTCCAGCCAAACACTTTGCTTGCTGTGACAATCCTCACGAAGGGGAGGACGACATAGATGTTGTCTCTGCTGTCTAGGACAATTTGCGAGCGCCCAACCGAGTTAATGGTAAAAGGAATCTGGACTTTGGTGAAGACGCCCTTGGAGTTGGCGTATAAGTGGAACGGCTGCGCGTGGGAGACACGGTTGGCGGCATAGTTGGTGACACATTGCATGAATCGGCCTGGATGATGGTTGAATAAAGATTTGCAATGTGGAGAAGTAGGGGGATACGAACCAGGAACGTAGGAGATGAGGGCGTGGATAAGACCGGAAGAATCAACGGCTTGCGACTCTTGGTTCATCAGACCGTGATCGGCGTTCAAAGAGTCAATGATGATTCCTCCCGAGTTGACGTTGATGGCATTCGATGATGTGCCGATTTCTGTGCCTGTGTTGGTTTTCCATGTGCGTCCTTGAAGGAGAGAAAGATTAACATCGATGTTGTCGGATGATGTCGAAGATCCTCTACCTTTATCATCAGAATAGATATATACCGTATCATGGTTAGTGAGTCCTCCACTGCTACATGAGACTCCACCATTCTGTTCTCTCCAAGTACCAGTAATATGAACCCTGTTTGAGTGATAGGTGAAACCGTGGATGTACAGGTTACGGGCCATGCTCTTGACACCGTTGGTTGATGTATATGTCCCCAGTGCAGATGCCCATGATCCAACATTAGACCACGCCCCGTTTCTATATTCCGCAAGTTGGCCTGCCCCATTACCTGAAATACCTGAGCGGTAGACGAGTTGCAGAAGGTTGTCAGGGGTTACAACGAACTGAGGGTATGTCACGATACTAAAGAAAACACAGGCGTTTAGTGGCTCAAGTTCCTGTAAGAAGTGACATACGTTCCGATATTTAAATTGCCCAAGGTCGTAGTGATTGGAGAAAATAGGCTTGCAGCCCAGTCTGCACCGCTCGTCGCTAATCCTCTGACGGAGCTTGTATAGTACATAGGAGAGCCGTGGCAGTCCATTGCAACATGGATCGTCCCATCTGCGGGCGAAACCCCAATGGAAATAGCATTGTGCGAGTCCTTGACCGACAAAGTATGTGGCAAATGGAGCGTCGACCAGCTTCCCGAGGGTAGCCTCCGGCGGGCAAGAACGACGGCACCAGTGGACGTGTACCACCCGGCGTACTGCCATATCGAATATGTAAGGAGGCCAGAGCCCTGGAAGGAATTTATGTTGATGAGGCCATCATAGGATACAAAGAAGATCCCATTTGAGTCGAGGATGGAATTAGAGACGAGGGAGACGGTGGGTGCCGCGAGACATGTAGAGATCAGGAGCCCAATAAGGGAGACGAGGAGGGATATGAAGAGCATCGTGGTTCAACAAAGTGGGGGGTGACATTGGACATGTCGCGAGGACAATACAGGGACAGGTCTTGGTGCGATAATACAATTACGTGTGTGTCGGACCGAGCGGTGTCGGGATGTATGGGTGCCAAGCCGTTAGATCCTTTATTAACAAGGTCATCCTGGTTCTGTATAAGCAGACCACACAGTGCAGCGCGCCGCATGATAGAATGGGCCGCTGAGGGTTGATCGTTAGAGCTCTCTTAACAAAATCTCCATGGTTATTTAGTTTCTCGAGCACTCACACACTCACCAAATATGCGGGATGGCCTAGTCTCTAGTATGTCGCCAGACCGACGAACGAGTGCCTTTTTGCATTGAAGTGCTGAGTGTCGTGTTGAAATTTACAGTTGTTTGACTACACATAATAACGCTCTCCCTTTCTTCAACCTGGCAAGCTCAACGATATTCCAAAGATTGCGCAATACCCTCCGGACAATGTCATTTCTTCCTTCCCCAGTTTCCGTACGAGCTCAAGAACCTCCAAATCGACTCTTGCGAATAGCCGTCGTCCAATTCTGTCCCAAGGTCCGCACTGATCTTCGTTTTACTGCCTCAGAATTTATTCATCACGTCTACTACTGTAGCTCGGTGAAGTAGATGCGAACCTTGCAAGAGCTCGCGAGCTCTGTTCCAAGTGAGCTTCGTGACGACTTTCAATTGATGACAAGCCTGCAACTTTCGACGACTTGCAGGCTCGAGCCACATTCGATTGACCTCCTCTGCTTTCCTGAGATGGCTTTCACTGGTGAGGTACATCTCAATCCCGTCCAAAGTGATTGCAAATATCTACAGGCGTAATTGACCTTGACCAATTCAGGTTATGTATTTGATTCTGCAGAATCAATTCTTCCCTATCTCGAGACACCTCGCACCGGACCAACATCCTTGTTCTGCCGAGAGTTGGCCACTCGATTAGGATGTTACGTCGCCGCCGGGTATCCGGAAAGTCTTGACAGCGAGGAGCTCCTTGAACCCACCTTTCCCGGACAAGCCACACAGGACCGTCACCATATCCCGAAGCAGGCAGAAGAATTCGTGTTGCCCGAACCTTCTCTTCTATCTATAGATGCTGCGACTCTCGACCCAAAAGCGCCGAATTATGTTGGCGCCAATAGCGCGATTCTGTACGGTCCATCAGGAGATTGGGTTGGAGGTTATCGTAAAACGAACCTGTTTGAGACGGACAGAAGCTGGGCGAAGCCAGGTAAGAGAATTTATTTACTCGCACACCGTCAGTGTAATCTATTCAGAATTTCTAGGGACCGGTTTTGCCTCATTCAAACTTCCTTTACCATCTTCATCTTCGACTTCCCTGCGCCTTTCAGATCACCCATCTGATTCTCTTTCTGTTACTTCTGTGCCGGCTTTGGAGATGTCACTCGGAATATGTATGGACCTCAATCCCCAACCACCCGCGGAATGGACGAGCGCCGAAGGGCCATACGAGCTAGCTGATCATTGCATAAAGAATAAATCTAGGCTTCTCGTGCTGCTCAACGCTTGGCTGGATCCTACTGTCACAAACCCCGAGCCCGGGGAAGAGGCTGAAGATGATGCCGCGGAGGATGATGACGGTAAAGTTAACGGTGACGATGAAGAACCCGAATGGACAACTTTGAATTATTGGTGCGCACGATTGCAGCCGCTCTGGAGATTTGATAGACGCCGAAGAGGAAGCAACGAGACGATCTACTCCAACGATTCCACGGAAGCAGAAAAATATGAGCTAGAGGGAGAAGAAGAAGAGGAGGAAGAGAAACCACCTCATGAAACGATAGTCGTCGCTTGTAATCGGACAGGAATGGAGAATGGTGAGTATATTTCATTTCAACGTCGACTCGCTGGCAATGGGTGACCGATGTTCAAATTGTAGGCACAACTTTTGCGGGATCCTCAGCGATCTTCAGCATGCGTGCTGGTTCCGGCCGTCCAAAACTCCTTGACATGATGGGTAAACGCGAAGAGGGTGTTCGTGTGTGGAACCTGCTGATCTGAGACTTTCCCCGCGTCACGACCGTGCAATCTGTTGATTCGTTTGCTTTGAATGCATCACGTCTCGATAAGCACCAGAAATAAGTCAAGACACTAGCGGCGTGCCGAGCAATCCCACCCCTGCGTTAAGCAGTTTGCAATTGCACCAGTCGCCAGCGCGATCGCGAGTTCTTTGAATACGGTCTCCAGATGTCCTGGGTTTGGGCGACCAGCCAGTCAGAAAAACGAAAGACGGTCGGCAAACAGTGCTTAAGAGGATTTTCCCCAAGAATCGACCCAAGACAGTCACCTCGAGATCACGTACTGATGGTATCATAGAACTGGGGGCCTCGGCAAGTTCACAGGCCTGAACGGCCTTGAACCCCACACACTGCTAGTAATGGCTGGTTATTTCGACCTGTTACTTATTTGAATAAATCACGCAACCAGAACCAACGAAAAATACCGTCATAAATACGGTCATACTTATCGTTCGATGGCCAAAACAACCAGCAGCTGATGATCTTCGGACACGTATGACTAGCCCGAAGTTGGACAACACAAGTACTGAGTCGGACAGCAATCGCAACTGTCTCCCCAACATCTCCCACAGAGTCCCACTTGACAAGGGTCCCGTCCCTTCCGGACAGCGGCTATGCTCAAAGTCAACTTTAAATGCTCTTCAGATCAGGTGTTTGTTGTCAGATACCAACTTGAAGTTGCCCAATGATGTATGTATGTACTTGTTCTCTATGCGGATACAAGTCAGTACAACTCACTGTAACTAACGACAATCAGGATGCCCGTTTGAGCTCAATACTCGGCGTTGTCGACACGCCTATCAAAAAAAGCCAGAAATGCACTGTCAATTGTCGATGGTATCCATGGGCCTGACGAGACAATAACGGAATTCAACGTCCCTTGTTCAGTATCTGGATGCAGATTGTTCTTGTAATATCGTGGTGTGGGTCTTTCCGAGTTGACATGCTACTTAATCTCGACGTTTTCCTGGACATCGGTTAATCAGATCTTCCCCCTGGCCTTCTTACGCCCCTTGACCCGACATTCTATCGTTCGGGACCACAGGACGTGTCTAATATGACCGGCTCGCGCCGTGCCTCCAAGACAATCATCCCCAAAGGTCAAACGTCATCACAAAAGGCCACTCTTCCAGACCTTACCCCCCCTGCTGATGCGAATCTCGGCGTAAACGATATAGATCCCCGGGACGCTGTCGAGGAGTTTTTCCGCTCAGCCCCTCCGCTTTTGAAAAAAGCCAAGGGCCACACGACCTCAAGACACACGCGATCGCCACAGGATTTTGATAGGCATCTTCACGCAGATTTAATTCTCCACCATGTCATCAACGTACCTTCGATCGCGTCCGACCTCCTCTCTATCGCACAAAATGCTCTCGACTCCTACAACAACCTTCCCCCCATCAATGCGTCTTTTCCCACAAAGGCAGAACGTGATAAAACCATCGACGAGAACACTGAAATTTCAAATATCAAGATGGAAAGAGAGATCCAAAGGGTCTATGGCGACACGACCGCTCAGTTTTGTATAGTGGTCGGGGCCACTCTGGCCTTCCAGCTTCCTCGATGGTCATCTGACGGATTGGAATGGAAAACATCTAAGGGTAAAACGACAAAGGGTAAAACGACACTTGAAGCTCAGAAAGATGTTTCAGGCATCGAGGATCCTCAACAAAGGTCGCATGCCGGGGCGAACGCCGATGGGTTCCTTGAACTCTCGATTCCCCAGGAAACAGGTAAACACTCAGTTCCGGAGGAGGTTGTCCACAAATTTCCAAAAGTGGCCGTCTGGGAATTCAAGAATATGAAACTGGGAGACATCAAAACGATGAACGACATCGTTACGAAATTTAAGAATTGCGAACTATTTCCCTGGGAGGGTTGCAAGCATGGATTGGAATGCCTCTCTCGACACGAAATCGGCGTAACTCGTTGTACGATGGGCTTTGACGCGGCGCAGCCTGTTTGCCCGTCCATCCAGGAAGCTAGGGACTCGTTACGACGTCGGCGAGCATCTAACCCTTCACCTAGTTTTCCTGGTCTGGCATTTACTCAAATCCCAAAGCATGTCTTACAACAGGTAGCTATCCTGATGTCCGCTTTAGTGAATCACAGTTTCATCGATATTGTAGGTTTGGGCCGAAGCCGTCAAGCACGATACAACATTCATGATTATCCACTCGGGCAATTTGGAGATAATATGTCAGCGCGATCGCGATCTACAGGCACTCTACCTGTCGGACATCATCCATGTACCTGATTGCAATTATTACCAGTTGCACACAGGACTGTACATTGCGGCAATTCGTGATGCACGAGAACGCGCATTGTTGCTCAAACAACAGCCCCTTCCTACTAGTTGGACATTTGGGATATCATTAGATGTAGCTGCAGAGGTGAGAACAAAAGATTTCACGA